>ML783702.1:1040577-1067999 GCA_009831015.1 Picea engelmannii
AGAGAAATTACAGAGAAGGGAAATGTATACACAGCTCAATTGAAACTGAGATGATATGGAATGGGTTTGATTGATATGAATTTATGGAAAAAATTTACATGTTGTAGGTCCATCTCGAAGCCTCCAGAGCTTCTGGCAGTTTCTTGAAGTTTTTGATATTTTCTGCAGTCCGTCGTCTTTGCCAACTAACGCATTTAATTCGCCTTCTATATTTCTTCTCACCGCCTAATAAACATTACAGCTTAATTAAGCTCTATTTTAACAAAGATCCTACCTATGACGTCAATCATAGAATGCATAGACAGCTTCAACATCGATGTGTGTCTTCACCAACATCCATGTGAGATGCTCGAAAACAACAAGATTGTAGGGACAGTGAGAGCTTCATTGTTGTTGAAATCAAAGTCCTCCTTAGTCTTATCCACCAATGCATTTAACGCATGACAATTCAAGTCAAGTAACCTATTGAAAGTATGAGTCGTTTCAACTCCTACGCCATATAAAATACTAATTATCAGGCAATATCATCTTTCCCTACAACAATATTCATGAAGATTGCTTAGTGTCTACATGCATGTTTGACCCCGTAGATGGCTCATGTTTTATTAATGGAACGTCATTACTAGGGAATGCTTAACACACTTTAAGTGAACCATAGCTTAAATATTGGTGAAAGAGTAATAAATGAGTCTATCAGCATATGAAAGGGAAAAACCATCACTTAAATATTAGTGAAAGCTTAATAAATGAGACTGTCGACATATCAAAGACACTTATGGATGTAGGTATGGATGGATGGTATGAATAGGGCGAGAACCTCTTATAACCTATACCTCACCCACCTAGCACAGAGCTCACACTAACTCATACTCACAAGAGAAAAGAGTTAGTGCAGAAGTAAGGATCGAGCCAACTTCACGTTCCCTCACTCATCATATGGGTGAGGGAGAGGGAAAAAGAGGGGGGGGGTGAACAGGATCACCCATGAACCGATTCCTCTAGCTCTTTCTCCATGTTCCGGTGTTCCATATGACCGGCTTAAGCCTTCCTTCGGCGGGTGCCACTTAACCTCGGCTGGGGAGCGAGCGGCAGGGCTATTGGTTGGAGAAGGAGCAACCGAGGGCAGATAAAGTGTTAGTGACAAAGCAATCTCTAGGTAGTAGTAGAAGTCAAATGGCTTATTTCAGTCAAGGATTTAATGTTTGCTTAAAGAGTCACACCAAAAATAATAGATCTAAACAGTAAACATTGTAAAAAAAATTGAAGATTGCATAACAGAAATGAAAATAAGAGTATATCTCACTTTTACATAAAATAAATTCTATGAAAATAACTAGCGTAACAACTCTCAGGTTTGTTTCTTAAAACTTAAAACTAAATTCTATAGCAAAATGACAGTAACAAATTCAATCCTTTTCACATAGTGAATGAGAGCAAACAAATGAAGATTTAAATAAAACAAAGCATAACTAGGTTGAGGTCCAAAGAAGTGTTTAGGGAAAAAAACTTGGCAAATTAAATCAAACACTTACAAATTACACCTAGAGTTCAGTCAAAATGCCTAATGAATGCCTAAAAACTAGACATCATTTATTTCAATCTCCCCATTGATGTCAAGTTTTTTAATTCCCAACAACAGTTTAGGATTTGTTAATTTATCATTTGCAAGAGCTTTAATAAGTTTAGGATTTGCTAATTATTCCTTTGCAAGAGCTTTAGTAAAAATGTTGGTCTATTGACAAAATTCGAAAGAGATGAATTTTTGTAGTACAAGATCTCAAATGGAATGATGTTGACTATCAATATGTTTTCTCTTGTTGTGAAATACAAGATTCTTTGTCATGGATATTGAGCTTTCATTGTCACAATATGCTTTGATCGGCTTATTGAATTTCATTCCCAAGTCTTCAAACAGTGTTTCCATCCATATGGCTTGTGTGCTTGTTGATGACGCTGCAATATACTCTATTTCAGTTGTAGATAGAGAAACCATGGATTGCTTTTTGTTTCTCCAAGAAATAATATTTCCTCCAAAGAGAAAAACATATCAAGAAGTGTTATTTTGATCATCCAAGAAACCTTCCCAATATACATATATGTATGCTACAACATTGGAATCATTAGTAGCATTATAAAACAATCCAAAAAAATATATACCACTTACATATAGAATTCTTTTGGATGTACGCCAATGAGACTCATGAAGTTGATGCATGAACCTGGAAACCAGACTCACAACAAACATGATGTCTAGTCTAGTGGTTGTCAGATACGACTGCCAATCAGTGATCTATAAAGAGTGGCATTACAAAGTAGAGTTTCATATTTGTTAATCAATTTATTCCCAAAAACTAAGGGAGTACTCATAGGTTTACAACCTTGCATGTTAAACCTCTTCAACAATTCTTCAACATATTTGGATTGACCAATGGATATACCTCGAGTTGTTTGTTTGATTTGCATACCCAAAAAGTATTGCATTTCTCCTAAATCAGGCATCTCAATTTTAGATTTCATTGCCTCTTTGAACTCCTTCACAAGTGAGGGTGAGCTGCTCATAAAAATTAAGTCATCTACATACAAACAAATAATGATGAAATCTGATCCCACAACCTTTTTGTACAATGTACTCTGAGAAGAACATTTAACAAAGCCATGATCGTGACATTATTTATCAATTCTAGAGTACCAAGATCTAGGGGCTTGTTTAAGACCATAAAGAACATTTTTAAGCCTATAAACCTTATCTTCTTTACCTTTAACAAATGAATCATTGAGTTTGTTTAACATAAACTTCTTCCTTCAAATATCCATTTAAGAAAATCATTGTAATACCCCAAGGACGTGCCCCAGTTATATTATGTATTGTAATCATGTTTATAGGCTGGTGAGCCAATTGTATATAAGTTGGTGGTCTTATGTGATATTTAGGCCGGCGAGCTTAGGTGTTAAAGGCCAGAAGCCTAATTTTTGTATATGTAATTATACAGATCATTAATAAAATATAAACATCATTGTGTGTTGACCGACCACGAAGAAAGAGTGATGGGGGACTAAGCTTCCACAAGGTTGGGAAGGGGAGGAAGCTAAGTGTGTGGGCCTAGGAGCTAAGCTAGGGGTCTTACCTCTAAAGGGGATAATAATTTATTATTATTTCCTAAAGGATAAGGTAGACAATTCACTAAGTGTTGTCCTAAGTTCTTTGAAAATGAACGTGTGAAAAAGGAAATGCATGCAGCTCCAGGAAGACAAGTGTCGACCTGGGCGTATGTAGTTAAAATCTGAAGCGTTAGCTATGTTGGGGGTTTGTGGGTCATTCTTCCATCCTTCACCTGAGTTGTTCAGTGATTCTTCCATACTCTGTCTGAGTTCACTGAAATCTTTCCCGAGAACCGTTTTGCCTCTACACTCGACCTCTGTGTTTTTTTCTCTGGTCGCGCACCTTGAAACCAGTGGGAAAAACCTATGGACTGATCTGTCATCTAACTTGTTCGACCTCTACATAGTCACGCATCCTGAACCCAGTGAGAACCCATAGACTGGGCGACATATTTGGTGAAACTTGAACATCATGTAATTGTCTATGCCGTGTGTGTTATAACTGTGGGTTGTTGTGGCCATGCCATCCCTTGGGTGAGTGTGGTTTGTTGTCGTCATCTGTTTCTTCCTGAGACTTACTGCTGTCCTCCTTGTGCTTGAATGGAGATGAAGAATCAAGTTTTCAAGCTTGTGTGCAACACTCTCTCCAGGTGAGGGAGGTTCTTGTGGTTGAAGAAGCGGGTGTTAAGGCCTCTGAGCGAATATCCCCAAGTGAGAGAGTGCGCGAAGGAAGTGAGAACATCTGGAAGGGGTCCTATAGCTGCCACAGAGCTTGGAGAATTATGGTCTTGCCTGTTGTTGAAGCTCAAGGAAAGTGAGGTTTAGCAACCGAAGGACTGTCCTGTGTGACAGTGAAGGTGTATACTCCTGGGGTGGGACAAGAATGTGGGGAATGAGAGTCTATGAGTAGTGGGAATAAGTGGCTCCTCGAAGAGAACCCATCCTCATAAACTGTGTGTCTTCATGTTGACCTTGTGTAGCCTAGGATTCCCTTGCCCGGTGGAGCTTAGTCCCAGCTCGGGGGTGACCTACTGCTGAGAGTGATGAGCAGTGCGGTCTAAGTCTGGGAGGTTCGTGGAAGGTCTGCATGCATTTGGTGGTGTTATTCCAGTTGAAATATAAGTATAATTTATGTGCTTTATTTTATGTTGCGCATGATGCTTGAATGCTAACATGTATTCAGTTGCATGTATGAATTACTGTTAATTCTATTTAATTATGTATGATGGTAGTAAATCTATGTTAAATGTGTTAATTTAATTTAATCTGTATTATATATAAGTGTATATTCCGCAGTAGTGGCATTACCTGGCCTGTGGGTGATCGGGTATGTTACAATATGGTATCAGAGCCATGGTTTCAATGTTGAGCCTGGATGGGTCGGATAAGTGGTTTTTGGACCCAAGGTTTCGAGTGGAAATGGTGTTCGGAGGAACCAATTTCAAACCTTAGAATGTTTCTGAGTGCCAAGGGGTTACATGGTCGTGTTATGAAGCTCAGGAGGAGTAGCGGTAGAATAAAACTGCAATCGACGTGGTATTTGACCACACACACAGAGAGCTCAACACTTGGGATGTTGGAGCCATAGGATCTATTCGGAAGGAGAGGAAAAACTTTTACGACCATCAGATCTAGAGAAAGTGCAGAAAGGGTAACCTGGAAGAATTTTCGACTTCGCGACATCAGTGAAACTGAATGCAAAGGTAAGAGAAAGGCTGAAACTCGAAGCTCTGAAGTCCAAAGGAGATCTACATGGTATATTGTATCAAAAGAGCCTGACCATTAGATCTGTGTATAGGAAGGCAAAGGGAAGTCACTTCGGAGGATTTCAAGTGTGGAGTGTGACAAACTCCTGAAGTCTCGAAGGCCGAAGTAGATCCCAACCGTCTGTTGTAAAGGACACGCTTCAAGAGATCATGTACTTCGGTTGGAAGTACTTCGGGAGGAGGCAGGTGTTGTGGGTTTGAAACTCCTGAAGCTCGAAGTGCCAAAGTCACTCATAGTCATTGATCGGGAAGGAGGACACGCGTCGGTAGATCTTTAACTCTGAGAGAAAGCGCTCCAGGAAAAAATGAGCATATAGGAGTTGAAACTCCTGAAGTCCGAAGAGCCAAAGTGGTGAGTCATGATGACATCACCTGGAGGTGACATGGATACATGGGTTGTGTGCTAAGTGTAAGTGGATTCCGAACCATGGAAGATTAAGATGGAATTTGGAATGTGACGAGTGTCACCCATATAAATGGGCCACATACCAGTGGCTAGTATTCCTCCATGCTACCCTGTATGATAAGGATTAGTGGGACCCGAGGTCACGCAACTTAGTTAAAGGTCAGAGGACCCACAGTGGTGTTGATAACGATACATCAAGATCAACAACCAGGAGACATTGCTAGGACCCAAGTTGCACGGAAGCTAATTCTCCAAGGTGGTCCCGCAATCCAAACAATAGTTTCACTAAGGGGTTACATGTGAGCATTAGAAGAATTGCAAAATGAAAGGCGAGTTGAATGAAACCACCATTTCATGCCCTCACAATTGGAAAATGTAAAGTCATGTGACATAATGACACACCAAAGGTGATTGGGAATGTTCAGAGATTAACAATCCGGATGTGCCGATGCTAGATCCTCCGAAGCTCTGAAGTCCTGAAAACTCAGAATTCAGACACCTGAGATTCCATAGTAAATGTCAGCCGTTGGATGTTGGGTAGACATGAACTATTGATCCACTCTACTTCGTGAGTTCAGTAACTTGAAACTCCGAGAGATTGTTGTTTTGTGCTTTAAAAATATTCTGAAGTTGAAGGCCGAAGGCCCGAGTAAGAGAATATTGATCTAGCGCTTGGTCACAACCCATGGTCGCGTGGGTTCGGGACTAAGAGAAAGGGGCTAGTTCCTGAAAACTTCACAAAGCATAGCCCCAAAAGAAAATGGAGTTTGAAATTTTTCTTGAATCAGATTTGTTTATGAATGTTGTGGGATTTGTTAAGGAATGATGACCTGACAAATTTCAGTTGTCTGCACGTTGTGTTTGCAGAAGTTTAACAAGTGTCAGAACTAGATAGATTTTACACTAAGTACAAAGAAATGGAGGAGGCATAGAATGCTTCCAGCTCAGATAATGAAGCTAAAGGGATGGATGTTCATTTTGGAGTTGAAGGGTCAAACTCCAATGGGCATGGAGAAGAGATAGATAACGAAGGGCATATGATGAAAATCATTGAAAGATTGCAGAAAGATGCCCAAACTCACCGAGAAGATAGCAGAAAGCTCATGAAAGCTAAGGAACAACAAGGAGAATTCAAGTTAAAATTGATGAAGAGTTTGGAGAGAATAGAAAAGAAGTTGGACAAGGAGAGAGACCCGAGAAAAACAGGGAGTCACTGGACTTCTGAGGGAAGAATATCAAGGAGTGTTGGTAGACACCATCATCACTCCCAAGGTCGCTCCAAGAGAAGGGCACGCAATAGTTCAAGCCCATCTCCTACCATAAATTACATGAGATCTGGAGTGGATGAACTGAAGGGAGAAATAAACAAGATTAAGCCTCATGTGTTTGATGGAGAGCATAAGAAGGAGGAATATGTCGAGACATGGTTACTTGCATGAGGAAATATTTCCAACTGCAGAATTATTCCTCTCATGCCGAAGGAATAATTGCAATGTATAAATTGAAAGGAAAAGCATCCATGTGGTGGGGCCAACTTGTGCAGGTGCAACACATTAGAGAGAAATATATCACCTGGAAATAATTCAAGAGGTATTTCGAAAAGAAATACTTTACTAAAAGATATTATGACCGAAAGATGAAAGAGTTCTTTGAACTCAAGCTGGGCAGCATGACCATTGATGAATATGAGCGAAGGTTTTTGGAATTGTTGAAGTATGTTTTGTTCATCAAAGATGAGACTGTCAAGATTCAAAAGCATCTGAGTGGACTATCACCTTCCATCGGTGACAAGATCCAGTACAATGACCCTAAGACTATGGAAGAAACTATAAGAAGAGAAAAATGCTTATATGAGCAACAAAGAGAGAAGCCTACTTTCCAGAAGGCTTGGGAAGACAAGAAGAAATTTAAGATGGATCAGAGGAAGAAGGGAGCTAAGCCATCATTTTTCAGGAATAGTCCTCAAGGACAACTGTAATGTCCTTGGCCATCAACCCTACTGTCGGGCAACGCTACTACGCAAAACATTCACATACATATAATATGCATTAAATCAAATTAACACATTTAACATAGAATTACTACCATCATACAAACTTAAATAGAATTAACAACAATTCATTCATGCAACGAAATACATGATAATATTACAAGCATCAAATACATGCATTTTAACTGAAATTAAACACATAATGATACTTATATTTGAAATTGTAGTAACTCCACCAACTACATGCAGACCTTCCAAGAACCTCCCAGCCTTATACCACACTTCTCATCACGCTCAACAGTGGGTCACCCCCGAGCTGGGACTAAGCTCCACCCTGGGAAAGGGAATCCTAAACTAGGTTGAGGTTACAGGAAAATTGCACAGAGAAACTAGAAGGATTCTCTTCATGAGCCTTCTTACACCCACTACGCAAGAAATCTCATTCCCCACATGCCTATTCCACCCGGGAGTATACACCTTCACAAGCATAGTCCATCGGTGCTTCACCTCCCCCTCCGGGTCTTAGCAACAGGCCGGATAAGGAATTCTTAGAGCTCTGTAGCTGGTGGTGGACTCTCTCGAGGAGAAAACCACTTCCCAACAGACTCTCTCACCTGAAGAGAGCTACTCACAAGCCTGACAACCTCCCTCTTCAACCACATGCCTAATAACCCGCTTCTTCAACCAGTTTTAGCCCAATTCCCACAAGGTGAGGACAATAGAAACACAATTCCACTCAGGAAAAATAGAAGGCAGAAACTGAAAGACAGTTCGGGTACAAACTCGACTCTACAAGGGTGGATAGGCTGGGCTCACAAGATACACAGGTGACACGGCTCAATCCATGGTTTTTCCATTGGTTTCAAGGTTTGTGACAAGGAATCCATGCAAAGGTCGAACATAACGGATGTGTCAGCTTCTCAGGAAAACATTATGGTTTTCTAGTTTCAGAGCTGCATGAAAAGGAATCCATGCAGATGTCGAACACAGACTCAACATTTCAGACAGGGGATGCATCGGCTTCTTAGGAAAACATTATGGTTTTCTGGATTGAGAACTGTGTGAGGGTATGCAGATATCAGACGCAGACGCACAATAGAACAAACAGTCGATTTCTGAATGGAGAACGAATGCAGAGACCAGATGGAATTCACGGTCTCAGATAGCCGACAACAAAATGGAGGACCAACCCCCATCATGGCCCAATTCTTAGGTTAAAATGCATGCGATTGGGCTGACACATGTCGCCCATGAAGCTGCATGCACTCCATCAAGTATGTGTACCCTTTTTCACATGTTGGAGTTGCATGCGTTGCCTCTCCCAAGACTTAGGATAAAAACATACCTTTCACACCAATTTGGAATAATAATAAATTATTATTCCCAAGGACTTAAGCCCCTAAGATTAGCCCCTCTTTCCAACCTTTCAACCCCCTTTCCCTTACCCACCTTGTGGAAGCTTAGTCCCCCATCACTCTTTCTTCATGGTCAGTCTGCACGCAGTGATGTTTAATCTTTATTAATGTTCTACATAATTACATATACAAAACAAGCTCCTAGCCTTTAAAACTTAGGCTCTCCGATCTAATAAACACATAAGCCCACCATCTTATCAATACTCGGCTCACCAACCTACAAAACATGATTTACAATTCATAAACATTATTACAACAGGGCTCGTCCTTGGGGATATTACAATCCCCTCCCCTTATTTTTGCACTGTCCTTAGTGAAACTTTTACACAACATCAACAAGATTTTCAAAATCTTCATAAAGATGTGGATATTTTCCCGCATATCATCTTCATGTTCCCAAGTCACGTCCTGAGGACCGTACCAAGTCCACTGGACCTTTACAATCCCTATGGCTTGATTCCAAAGTTGTTTGTTTTTCCGGTCCAATATGTGCACAAGATGCACTTTCTTTCTCCACCTGAATCACATTCCAATCGATTACATGATTAGCATCAGGTATATATTTCCTAAGCAATGAAACATGAAACACATTATGTACAATCATGGATGCAGGTAATGCAAACATATATGCAACTGGCCCAATCCTTTATAGGATTTCAAATGGCCCACAAAATCTGATTGCCAACTTGGAGTAGCTTCCTAGCTTCAAGGAACTTCTATTGGCTTTTACTTTCAGGAAAACATGGTCACCCACTTTAAAATCTATGTGGGTTTTGTTCTTATCATCATACATTTTCTGCCTGTCTTGGGCATCCCTTAAATTCTTCTTAATTTCTAGCATTTGTTCTTCCATTTTCTTGAGCAACTCTGGCCCAACCACTGCTCTATCAGCTGGATTATCCCATATTACTAGAGTATTGCACTTTCTGCCATAAAATGCTTCAAATGGGATCATCTTCAATGATGTTTGATACCCATTGTTGTAGGTGATTTCTACCAAATGTAGGTAGTCTTCCCATTTCGATGGTTTGTCCATCACATACATGCTTAGTATGTATTATATCACTCGATTCACCCGCTTTGTCTACCCATCAGACTCAAGATGATAGGTGGTGCTAAATTTCAGATTCGTTCCAAATCCTTTGAATAACCCTTTCCAGAAATTTGAGGTAAATTTCAAGTCTCTGTTAGACACAATTGTCTTGGGAATACCATGCAATCGTGCCAATTCCTTCATAAAGATGTCAGCAACAACCGTTGCCTTGTGAGTAGTCTTTAATGAAATGAAATGAGCAGCTTTCATAATCTTGTCCACTACCACCACAATTGAATCATGCTACTTGCTTGTTCTGGGCAATCCTGTGATGAAATCCATTGTCACTACCTCCCACTTCCACTTAGGAATGGGTAAAGGCTACAACAACCCTGTTGGGTGCATGTGCTCAGCTTTAACCTTCTGACACTCCATACATCTGGCGATGTATTCAACAATCTATTTCTTCATACCTGGCCAAAAGTAATGGCTCTTGACTTCTGCCATAGTTTTCTAATATCCAGGTTGCCCAACATAAGGCACATTATGAATTTCGTTCAAAATTGCAAGTTTCAAATCCTGTACATTAGGTACATAAATTCTGTTCTTGTAAAGAATTATTCCATCGGACCCTAATTTATAATTCTCCACTTTCTGTGGAATCTTACCTTTCTTTAGCTTCTCTACCAAATCTTTGTACTGAAAATATGTATTTACAGCCTTTGAAATTCTTCTTTTAATATAATTTTGGTACATGCTAATGGTTGTACCATGTAATTCATGCACTCTCCTGCTGAGTGCATCAACCACTTTATTCTCCTTTCCTTTAATATTCTTGATATCAAAATCATACTCATAGAGAAACACCAACCACCTACTTTGTCTAGCATTCAAGGTTGGTTGATCAAACAAATATTTCAGACCGTTGTGGTCTGTTCTCAGTTTGAACCTCCTTCCCATGAGGTAATTATTCCATTTCTTTAGAGCATGAACGATGGATGACAACTCTAAATCATGAGTTGCATAGTTCCTTTCATTCTCTTTCAACTTTCTGGATTCATAACAAATTATGAATCCATTCTGACTAAGGACTCCTCCCAGTCCTTCTTTTCATGCATCTATGCACACCACAAAATATTCATTTGGATCTGCAATCCTCAAGATTGGAGCACTGGTTAACAGTTGCTTCAATTGTTGGAAGATTCTCTCACAATCCTCTGTCCACTAAAACTTATTCTCCTTCCTTTGTAAGGAAGTGATGGGGTGAGCTATCCTTGAGAACCCTGCGATAAACCTTCTGTAATAACCAGATAGACCCATAAAGGATCTGACTTTTGTCACGTTCTTTGGTGCTGACCATTCTCTGATGGCCTCAATCTTCTCAGGATCTACAACTATTCCATACTTCAAAATAATATTCCCCAAGTAATGGATCTGTTTTTTATAAAACGAGCATTTTCTCAACTTGGCATACAGTTGGTGCTCTCTTAGCACTTGCAGCACCATCCTCATATTATGTTCATGTTCTTCCTCCTACTTGGAATACACCAGGATTTCATCCAAAAAGACTATGACAAAATTGTCCAGATAGTCCCTGAATACACCATTCATTAGGCACATAAAAACAATGGGTGCATTTGACAACCCAAATGGCACTACTGTGAATTCATAGTGACCATACCTAGTCCTAAAGGCAGTCTTGCTGATGTCTTCATCCTTTATCCTTACCTGGTGATATCCCGACCTGAGATCTATCTTCAAAAATATTTTCACACCCTTCAACTGATCGAAGAGGTCATCAATCCTTAGCAAAGGATGTTTGTTATTTACAATTACTTTGTTTAATTGTCTGAAATCGATACACAATCTCAATGTCCCATCCTTCTTCTTCACAAACAGGACTGGGGCACCCCAAGGCGACACACTTGGGCGTATATACCCCTTCTTCATAAGCTCTTCAAGATGCAATTTCAATTCTTTCAGATCTGGTGTACTCATTATGTAAGAAGATTTTGATACTGGAGTTGCTCCAGGCATCAAGTTTACAGAAAAAACAATATCTCTCTTCGGGGGTAATCCGGGTACCTCCTGGAATACATCTTCAAAATATTTTAGTACTTCATGGTCTTCGATATTTGAGACCTCATCCTTAGATGCTTCCTCCACATGGGCTGCAAATAATTGATAGCCTTTCCTATAGCACTTCTTCAGCTGCATTTATGAGATTTCTCTGATAGCAACAGCTCTGGGAATTCCTTGGACTATTTTTCGATTTCCTTCCTCATCCAGGTAAGTGAATGCCTTGTTATGATAGTCCAATATGGCATGGTGTTGGTCCAACCAGTCCATCCCAATTAGATAGTCATAAGAACCTAAAGGAAGAACATTCAATTCATCCTTTGTGCACAGTCCATTCATGTCCACTAGAGAGGACTTAACTAACTCAGTGACTTTTCTCTTGGTTTCTGTAGCCAGCTACACTAACCAAGACTTTTCATGTTTTCTTCTTGGCAATTGCAAACTTTCCACCACTCTAGGATCTATATAACTATGGCTAGCCCCTGAACCAATTAAAATGGTAAATGGTTGATTGTTAATCATACCTTCCACTTCAATCATGTGCGATTGATATTCATCTTTCTTGTTGTCCAGGGTTGTGTAGATCCTTGGCATTCTACTGCCCATGTCCTCCACTATTTCATCTTGCTGAATTTTATGGACAACTCTCACTTTTCCATTTTTGTGGGGACAATCTATGTACTTATGGTTTCCCTGACAGCCCCAACACTGAATGGGCATCTGCCTTGGCCTTTGTCCCCCTATGTCAGCCATTCTCGGCTCTCTAAATGATGGTTGTTTTTTAGGACTATTTTTGAAAAAGGGAGGTTTGTTTCCCTTATGACTGTTCTCTTTCTTAAACTTCTTCTGCTCATCCCAAGCCTTCTGAACAGTAGGCTTTTCTCTTTGCTATTCATATAATCATTTCACTCTTGTTGTTTTTTCTTCCATAGTTTTTGGGTCATCATACTAAATCTTGTCCCCAATGGAAGGTGGTAGTCCACTCAAATACCTTTGAATCTTGACATTCTCATCCTTGATGAGCGGAACATACTTTAGTAATTCCAAAAACCTTTGTTTGTATTCATCAATGGTCATGCTTCCCAGCTTGAGTTCAAAGAACTCTTTCATCTTTCTATCATAATATATTTTAGTCAATTATTTCTTCTCAAAATACCTCTTGAATTCTCTCCAAGTGATATCTTTCTCTCTAATGTGTTGCACCTACACAAGTTGATCCCACCACATGGATGATTTTCCTTTCAGTTGATACATCACAATTCTTCCTTCTGCATGAGAGGAATAATTCTGCAGTTGGAAATATTTCCTCATGCCAAGAAACCATGTCTCGACATCTTCCTCTTTCTTGTGTTCTCCATCAAACGTAAGAGGCTTAATATTGTTAATTTCTCCCTTTAGTTCATCCACTCCAGATCTCCTATGATTTATGGTAGGAGATGGGCTTGAACTACTGTGTGCCCTCCTCTTGGAGCGACCTTGGGGGTGATGATGGTGTCTACCAACACTCCTTGATCTTCTTCCTTTAGAAGTATGGTGACTCCTTGTTTTTCTCGAGTCTCTCTCCTTGTTCAACTTCTTTTCTATTCTCTCCAGACTCTTCATCAACTTTAAGTTGAATTCTCCTTATTGTTCCTTAGATTTCATGAGCTTTCTGCTATCTGCTCGATGAGTTTAGGCATATTTCTGCAATCGTTCAATGATTTTCATCATATGCCCTTCCTTATCTATCTCTTCTACATGCCCATTGGAGTTCGACCCTTCAACTCCCAAATGAACATCCATTCCTTTTGCTTCATTCTCTGAACTGGAAGCATTTTGTGTCTCCTCCATTTCTTTGCACTCAGTGGCAACTCTATTCGGTTCTGGCACTAATTAAACTTCTACAACACAATGTGCAAACAACCGAAATTTTTCAGGTCATCATTCCTTAACAAATCCCACAACATTCACAAACAAATCTGATTCAAGAAAACATTCAATTTTCATTCTCTGTGATTCTCGTTCAATCAAGAATCCCCGCAGATTTGTTCTTTCAAAGCTCTACTCTACTAATTTTTTGGGCACTAGCCCCTTTCTCTCAGTTCCCCAACCCACGCGAACATGGGTCATGACCAAGTGCTAGATCAATAAGCGTGCACTCGGGCCTTCAGCCTTCAGCTTTGGAATATTTCCAAGCATAACACAACAGTCTCTCGGAGTTCTGAGTTACCGAACTCGTGAAGTAGAGTGGATCAACCATCCACATCTATCCAACATCCTATGGCAGATACACACTATGGAAAATCAGGTGTCTGAGTTCCGGGACTTTGGGACTTCGGAGCTTCGGGACATTGGTTTCCAGAAGCTTTCCCGCTTGCTTCCCTTTCAATCTCCCGGATTACAAACTTCGGGCTTCTCTATCCTCCGAGCCCACATAGTACAGTCGTCACAAACTAAGGCGATCGCACGTGGTATGCCTAGAAAGGTCCACATCACCCTAGGTGACATCATCTAAACCCACCATGTCTACCCTTTCACTTCGAAACTTCGGGCTTCGGAAGTTTATGTGTCAGCACATTCTCCTTCTCCTTATTGCCACAGTTCTAAACTCTCCCTGAATAATTGACAGTCCTTATCTCTCCCACAACCAACAGTTGAGATCCACTTCGTGATTTATTGCTTCATAGGTTTTCACTTCTCTTCACTTTAAATCTTTTGATCTGCGAACTCTGAAGGATTGTTGCGAATAACCCATGTGGGGCTTCTCCAAGATCTAACGGTCAAGATTCTCCGCTCAGATCTATGGTATAGATCTCTTTCGGGACTTTGGAGCTTCGAGCTTTGGAAGTTTGTGCCTCAACGCACCCCACTTCTCTTGATTTCCAAACTTCGAAAGGCTTCCAGGATAACCTTCCTGCACCTTCTCTGGATCTAACGGTCGTAAAGGTTTTCCTATGCTTCCAAAAATATCCTACATCTCCAACACCCCAAGTGTTGAGCGCTCTCTCTCTCTGGTCAAATACCATGCCGTCTATGGTTTTATTATACCACTACTCCTCCTGAGCTTTGTAACATGGCCAAGTAACCCCTTGGAACTTAGAAACATTCTAAGGTTTGAAATTTGTTCCACTGAACAACATTTTCACTCAAAACCTTGGGTCCAAAGACCACTTATCCGACCCATCCAGGTTCAACATTGAAACCTGGGGCTCTGATACCATATTGTAACGTCCCTGGCCATCAACCCCACTATCGAGAAACACTACTACGCGGAACATTCACATATGTATAATATGCATTAAATCAAATTAACACATTTAACATAGAATTATTGCCATCATACAAACTTAAATAGAATTAACAACAATTCATTCATGCAACGGAATACATGATAATATTACAAGCATCACAAACATGCATTTTAACTGAAATTAAACACTTAATGATACTTATCTTTGAAACTGTAGTAACTCCACCAACTACGTGCAAACCTTCCATGAACCTCCCAGCCTTATACCACGTTGCTCATCATGCTCAATAGTGGGTCACCCCCAAGCTGGGACTAAGCTCCACCGCGGGCAAGGGAATCCTAGACTAGGTTGAGGTTACAGGAAAACTGCATAGAGCAACAGGAAGGATTCTCTCCAGGAGCCTTCTTACACCCACTACTCACAGACTCTCATTCCCCACATGCTTGTTCCACTCGAGAGTATACACCTTCACAAGCACAGTCCATCGGTGCTTCACCTCCCTCTCTAGGTCTCGATAACAGGCCGGATCAGGAATTCTCAGAGCTTCGTAGCTGGTGTTGGACTCTCTCAGGGAGAAAACCACTTCCCAGCAGACTCTATCACCTAGAGAGAGTTGCTCATAGGCCTAACAACCTACCTCTTCAACCACGGGCCTGACAACCCACTTCTTCAACCAGTTTCAGCCCAATCCCCGCAAGGTGAGGATAACAACAACACAATTCCACTAAGGAAAAACAGCCCAAATACAGTTTGGGTATGGACTCGGCTCTGCAAGGGCGGACAGGCTGGGCTCATAGGATACACAGGTGACATGGCTCAATCCATGGGCTTTCCACTGGTTTTAGGGTGCATGACAAAGAATCCACGTAGAGGTCGAACACAGACTCAACGGTTTAGATAGAGGATGCATCGACTTCTCAGGAAAAAAAATATGGTTTTTTGGTTTCAAAGTTGCATGACGAGGAATCCATGCAGAGGTTGAACACAGACTCAATGGGTCAGACAGGGGATGTGTCATCTTATTAGGAAAACATTACGATTTTCTAGTTTCAGAGCTGCATGAGGGTATGCAGAGATCAAATGCAGATGCACAATAGGACAGACAGTGGATGCCCAAATGGAGAACAAACGCAGAGACTAGACAGAATTCACAGTCTCAGATAGCCGACGGAAGAATGGAGGACCAACCCCCATCACGACCCAATTCTTAGGTTAAATTGCATGTTCTTGGGCTGACACATGTCACCCATGAATCTACATGAACTCCATCAATTATGAATACCATTTTTCACATGTTGGAGATGCATGTGTTGCCTCTCCCATGACTTAGGATAAAAACATACCTTTCACACCACTTTGGAATAATAATAAATTATTATTTTGAAGGACTTAAGCCCCTAATATTAGCCCCTCTTTCCAACCTTTCAGCCCCCTTTCCCTTACCCACCTTGTGGAAGCTTAGTCCCCCATCACTCTTTCTTCATGGTCGGTCTGCACGCAATGGTGTTTAATGTTTATTAATGTTCTGCATAATTACATATACAAAAATAGGCTCTTGGCCTTTAACACTTAGGCTCTCCGGCCTAATAAACACATAATCCCACTAGCTTATCATTACTCGTCTCACCATCCTAAAAAAATGATTTACATATCATAAACATTATCACAATTCATAAACGTGATTACAACAAGGCTCATCCTTGGGGATATTACAACAACCATCTTTTAGAGAGCCCAGAAAGGCTGAAGTGGGTGGAAAAATGCCAAGACAGTCACCTATGGAATGTTGGGGTTGTAAAGGAAACCATAGGTACAAATATTGCCCCCACAGAAATGACAAGGTGAGAGTTGTCCACAATGTTCAGTAGGCTAAAACAGTGGAGGACATGGGCAATAGAATACCTAGGATCTATGTAGCCCTGGACAACAAGCAAGCAGGATATCAATCGCACATGATTGAAGTGGAAGGTATGATTAACAACCAACCATTTACTATTTTAATTGATTCAGGGGCTATCCATAGTTATATAGATCCTAGAGTGTTGGAAAGTTTTCAATTGTCCAGAAGTAAACATGGAAAATATTGGTTAGTGCATTTGGCTACAGGAACCAAGAGAAAGGTTACGAAATCGGTTAAGTCATGTCTTGTGGACATGAATGGACTAAGCACAAAGGTTGAATTGAACATCCTGCCTTTAGGTTCTTATGACTGTCTAATTGGGATGGATTGGTTGGACCAACACCATGCCATCCTAGACTGTTGTAACAAGGCATTCACTTGCCTATCTGAGGAGGGGAATCAAAAAATAGTCTAAGGAATTCTGAGAGTTGTTGTTGTCAGAGAAATCTCAGCAATGCATCTGAAGAAGTGCTACAGAAAAGGATGTCAATTATTTGCAGCCCATGTGGAGGAAGCATATAAGGATGACTTCTCAAAGATTGAATACCATGCAACATTAAAATATTTCAAAGATGTATTCCAGGAGGTACCAGGATTACCCTCGAAAATAGATATTGACTTCTCAGTAAACCTGATGCCTAGAGAAGCTCCAATGTCGAAAGCTCCTTACAGAATGAGTACACAAGAGCTAAAAGAATTGCAATTGCAGCTTGAAGAGCTTCTAAAGAAAGGGTATAAACGCCCAAGTGTGTCACCTTGGGGTGCCCCGGTCCTATTCGTGAAGAAGGATGGGATGTTGAGATTATGTATTGATTTCAGACAATTGAACAAAGTGACTGTAAAGAACAAGTATCCTTTGCCAAGGATCGATGATCTCTTTGATTTGTTGAAGGATGCCAAGATATTCTCGAAAATAGATCTTAGACCAGGATACCACCAGGTAAGAATTAAGGATGAAGAAATCAACAATACCACCTTTAGAACAAGGTATGGTCATTATGAATTCACAGTGGTGCAATTTGGGTTGTCGAATTCACTCATTGTTTTTATGTGCCTAATGAATCATGTATTCAAGGACTATCTAGACAAGTTTGTCATAGTCTTTTTGGATGACATCCTGGTGTATTCCAAGTCGGAGGAAGAGCATGAACAACATCTAAGGATGGTGCTGCAAGTGCTAAGACAGAACCAACTGTATGTCAAGTTGAGAAAATGTTCATTTTATCAAAAGCAGATCCATTACTTGGGGCATATCATTTCAAAGGATGGGATATTTGTAGATCCTGGGAAGATTGAGGCCATCAAAGAATGGTCAACACCAAAGAACATGACAGAAGTAAGATCCTTTATGGGTCTAGTTGGTTATTATAGAAGGTTCATTGTAGGGTTCTCAAGGATAGCTCACCCTATCACTTCCTTGCAAAGGAAGGAGAAGAATTTTCAGTGGACTGAAGAATGTGAGAAAATCTTCCAGCAATTGAATCAACTGTTAACCAGTGCTCCAATCATAAGGATTGCAGATCCGAATGAAGATTATGTAGTGTGCACATATGCATGCAAAGAAGGACTGGGAGGAGTCCTTAGTGAGAATGGATCTGTAATATGTTATGAGTCCAAGAAGCTGAAAGAGCACGAACAAAACTATGCCACTCGTGATTTGGAGTTGGCAGCCATAGTTCACGCTCTAAAGAAATGGAGGCATTACCTCATTGGAAAGAGGTTTGAGCTAAGGAGAGACCATAATGGTCTGAAGTATTTGTTTGATCAGCCAACCTTGAATGCAAGGAAGAGTAGGTGGTTGGAGTTTATTTGTGAATATGACTTTGATATCAAGCATATCAAAGGAAAAGAGAACAAAGTGGTTGATGCACTTAGCAAGAGAGTAAATGAATTGCATGCTACAACCATTATCATGTAGAGAACTGATATTAAAGGAATAATTTTGGAGGCTGCAAATGCAGATTTGCAGTACAGGGATTTGATAGCAAATCTACAGCATGGTAAAATGCCACAAAAAGTGGAGAATTATAAATTGGAAACTGACAGAACACTTCTGTACAAAAACATAATTTATGTACTTAATGTCCAGGACTTGAAACTTATGATTTTGAATGAAATGCATAATATGCCTTATGTAGGGCACCTTGGATATGAGAAAACTATGGCAGCAGTTAAGAGCCATTACTTTTGGCCAGGTATGAAGAGAGAAATTGCAAAATACATCGCTAGATGTATGGAATGCCAGAAGGTTAAAGATGAGCATAGGCACCCAACAGGGTTGCTACAGCCTTTACCCATTCCTGAGTGGAAGTGGGAAGTGGTGACAATGTATTTCATCAAAGGATTTCCCAGAACCGACAAGTAGCATGATTCAATCATGGTGGTGGTGGAAAAACTTACGAAAGCTGCCCATTTTATTCCACTAAAGTATACTCACAAGGAAACTAACATTGTTGATATTTTTATGAGGGAAATTGCATGATTGCATAGTATTCCCAAGACAGTCTTATTTGATAGGGGCCCAAAATTTACCTCAAAGTTATGGAAGGGGTTGTTCAAAGGATTCAGAATGAATCTGAACTTCAGCACAGCCTATCACCTTGATTCTAATGGGCATACAGAGAGGGTGAACCAAGTGATAGAAGATATGCTAAGGATGTATGTGATGGATAAACCATCTAAATGGGAAGACTACCTACACTTTGTAGAATTCACCTACAACAATGGGTATCAAGAATCATTGAAGATGAGCCCATTTGAATCACTTTATGGCAAAAAGTGCAATACTCTAGAAAGCTAGGATAATCTAGCTGATAGAGAAGTGGTTGGGCCCAAGTTGCTCAAGGAAATGGAAGAGCAAATGCTAAAAATTAAGCAGAATTTAAAGGTTTCCCAAGATAGGAAGAAAAGTTATGCTGATAAAAACAAAAACCACAGAGAGTTTAAAGTGGGAGAACATGTTTTATTGAAAGTGAAAGCCAATAGAAGTTCCCTGAGGCTGGGAAATTGTTCGAAGTTGGCAGCCATATTTTGCGGGCCATTTGAAATCCTAGAAATGATTAGGCCAGTTGCATATATGCTTGCATTACTTGCATCCATGATTGTACATAATGTGTTTCATATTTCATTTATTAATAAATATATATCTGATGCTCATGATGTTATCAATTGGAATGTGATTCAGATACAGTAAGAAGGTGTCTTGCAAGTGCATCATGTGCACATATTGGACCAGAAAAGAAAACATCCCCGGAATCGAGCCATAGGGCTTGTAAAGGTCTAGTGGAACTAGTACAATCCTGAGGACGCGACATGGGAGCATGAGGATGCTATGCAGGTAGAATACCCGCATCTTTTTGAATATTTTGGAAATCTTGTTGATGTTGTGTAAAAGTTGCACTTAGAACAGTGCAAAAACAAGGGGAGGGGATTGTAATACCCCAAGGACGTACCCCAGTTATGTTATGTATTGTAATCATGTTTATAGGTTGGTGAGACAAGTGTATAAGTTGGTGGGATTATGTGTTATTTAGGTCGGAGAGCTTAGGTGTTAAAGGCTAGGAGCCTGATTTTTATATATGTAATTATGCAAATCATTAATAAAATATAAGCATCGTTGTATGTCGATCGACCACGAAGAAAGAGTGATGGGGGACTAAGCTTCCACAAGTTTGGGAAAGGGAAGGAGGCTAAGTGTGTGGGCCTAAGGGATAAGCTAGGGGGATTACCTATAAAGGGGATAATAATTTATTATTATTTCCTAAAGGCTAAGGTAGACAATTGACCAAGTGTTGTCCTAAATTCTTTGAAAAGGAACGTGTGCAAAAGGGAACGCATGCAGCTCAAGGAAGACAAGTGTCTACCTGGGCACATGCAGTTAAAAGCTGAAGCATTAGCTGTGTTGGGGGTTCGCGGGTCATTCTTCCATCCTTCACTTGAGTTGTTCGACGATTCTTCCATACTCCACCAGAGTTCGCTGGAATCCTTCCCGAGAATCGTTTTTCCTCTACACTCGACCTCTGTGTTTTTTTCTCTGGTCACGCACCTTGAAACCAGTGGGAAAAACCCATGGACTGATCCATCATCTAACCTATCAACCTCTGCATATTCACACATACTGAACCCAATTAGAACCTGCGCACTGAGATGCGTCTTCAGTGAAACATGAGCATACCATAATTATCTATGTCATGTGTGTTATAACTGTGGGTTGTTGTGGCCACACCATCCCTTGGTTGAGTGTGATTTGTTGCCATCATATGTTCCTTGTTGAGCCTTATTGTTGTCCTCCTTGTGCTGGAACGAAGCTGAAGAACTAGGTTGTCAAGCCTGTGTGAAACACTCTCTCTAGGTGAGGGAGGTTCTTGTGGTTGAAGAGGTAGGTTTCCAGGCCTGTGAGCGACTCTCTCCAAGTGAGAGAGTGCGCAGAGGAAGTGAGAACTCCTGGAAGGGGTCATGTAGCTACCACAAAGCTCGGATA
Organism: Picea engelmannii; assembly: GCA_009831015.1. Lineage (NCBI taxonomy): Eukaryota > Viridiplantae > Streptophyta > Pinopsida > Pinales > Pinaceae > Picea > Picea engelmannii. The sequence continues at coordinate 1,061,976 of ML783702.1, forward strand.
ATTTCAGTTTGGCCTATTGCTAAAGCCCAGGCAAGGGATTTTTAGCAGCTGAAGCACCGTCCTATGTGATAGTGAAGGTGTATACTCTTGGGGTGGGACAGGCATGTGGGGAATGAGAGTTTGTGAGCAATGGGCATAAGTGGCTCCTGGGAGAGAATCCATCCTCATAAACTGTGTGTCTTCCTATTGACCTTGCCTAGCCTAGGATTCCCTTGCCTGGTGGAGCTTAGTCTTAGCTCGGGGGTGACCTACTGCTAAGAGTGATGAGCAGTGCGATCTAAGGCTGGGAGGTTCGTGGAAGGTCTACACGTAGTCGGTGGTGTTATTCCAGTTGAAAGATAAGTATAATTTATTGTTATAACCCTAAATTGCACTATCCATGCTTACCTGGCATCAAGCCAACTCATTGTCCTTCATTGCCAAAGCCATGTTGAACAAACTCTTTAAAAACCTCTTAAATCAAGCAACCTGCGCCCTAACCCACTGCTGGGCGTGTTGGAACGCTGGCAGGCCTTATACTGCACGCATTGGAACGCTGGCTGGCCCACTACATCCCGTGTTTACCTAACAAAGCAAAAAATCAGGAAAGTTGCCGACGGAACAAAAAGCTGTGGGTCAGTTAACTGGAACTCCCCGCCATGCATGGCCGAGAGTTTGTCCAAAACCCTAGCTCCTTCTAGCCTATAAAAGAAGGGGTAGGGGTATTATTTGGAGGAGGAAAATCATAGCAAAGAAACTCTGCCCAATTGCCGAATCCGTTTTGTCCCAACCCTTTAGCCTTTCTTCAAGCTTTAGGAGAATTCAAGCAAAGCAGTTGGAGGACAAAGAAGAGGAGGAGCCCAGGATCAGGATCAAGGAACGGTGGCCGGTCTCTATAATCATTGTAAGTTGATTCATCTTGAGATTAATAAAAAGATACTTTTCCCGTCCCAAATGCAAGAATCTTATATGTTTTATTTGATTTATGCTTAATCTCTAACCCTCTAGTAGAACAATAGCATGCATGCGTAGTTTTGTCTTGATTGCAGGATCGCTTTTTGGAAGGAGCAGCAGAAGCAAGGGGATAAAGCACAACGGAGGATCTACACCAACCGTCGATAAAAAGGTTAGTTGATTCTTTCCAGGTTTGCATGTGAAAAAGGGTTTTAGGTTTGGGGTAGAAGGTTAAAAGTAATTTCTGAAGGGTCATGATCTGCATGCAAGTTTAAGCCCTAGCTTGTTAGTCCATAGGGTAGAATTTCCCCACAACAGAATTGGCGACTCCACTGGGGAGTTTTACTCTTAGGGTTTCCGGATTTCATTAGAGGTTTTTGGGTAGTTCAAAGAAGTAGAGTCTCTGTTTCTTTGTTTATTTGTTTTCTGTTAGGTCAAAGCTAGCAGGGAACCTGGTTATCAATACCAGTTTTTCCTTGACTGACGCTTGACATTTATTATTGGGACACACAGAGGTACACGCAGCCTACAGAAGGCCTGCACACGTGTGACCCGCGCCCTAACCTTATGTAGCCCGCGTTTGAATGCTTGTTGCAGAGGTTTCAGTAGCGTGTAGCATTCAGAAGGCTTGAGAGGTAGTCTCCTCTTCCCTGTCAGAAGTTTACCTTCTTAGGGGGATTTCTGGATCCTGTCTGGGTCTTGTTGGTTTATTGTCTTGTTTTTCAGTCTGCCTTATTGTGTTGGTCATTCTTTGCATTTGTTTTCTTTTTTGCAAATTTTCCTTTTCTGTTGAAGTAATAGCATCCAAGCCTTTTAGAGACCCTGGTTGTCAATACCAGAGGCCTTTTTCAGGTCTGGGATGCCTGTGTGTTGTTTTATCTTGGTTTTTATATAGACCCGTGACCTGTTTAAGCTTAGCCCGCGGGTACCCGCGTGCTGTTGTAGCTCAGCACGCGTTTGCACGTGTGCTGTCTTGGTGACAGTCGTGGGCTTGATTGGTAGCTTTTCAGCTTGGGTGGGGCAGTCATCCCCTCCTGTGGTGAGAAGAGCTCCTCTCAGGGGTATAGATTCTGGAGTTGCACAGTCAACAGGTTAGGGCATCTTATCCTTAGCATGTGTTTGTTAGTTGATGTTTTGATAGAAAAGACAAAAGAGAAAAAAAAAATATTTGTTTTATGGTTTTTAGACAAGTGTTAGAATCGGTGCTTTCTTGATTGCTTTTTTGCATCTTTGCTCTGATTCTTTTGCGATCTGCGCTTTAGGCCAGAGTTTTATTTTCGTTCTCTCGGTTTTGTGCTTGTCGACATTTTTCTTGTTGCGTCATTTTGCAATTAAATAAAAAAAAAAAAAATTATTGTTTCATTTTCTTCTTTGTTTGAAGATTGTGTTGTTGCATCAGTAGCTAGGAAAGAAGTCTTTTTGCATAAGTTTTTGCAGTTCATTTAGAGTATAAGTAGCTCGCAGATTTAAGTGAAAGTACTTTATATTTACTGCATGAAATCTTAGTAAATTTGAAAAGAAAAGAAGTCTTTCTTGTTGAAAAGTTGCTGGTTTTGCATTTTAGTAAAAGTTTTTGTTTCCAAGCATTTCTTGTTCATTTTGCTTTGAGTCTTTTTACACACCATCAGTTTCACTTTTGTACCTTGTGACTTTAAAAATCCCATTAAAAGCAATGCTAATTAAAATCAATTAGACTTTTTTGTTTGTAGGGTGCATACACTAGCTCAGGACTAGGGCCTTGGAATAGGTTGGAGAGTAAATTCTCCAAGGCCACCCAAACCAAACATTGGAGTCTGTCAATAGGGAGTGTAGAAGTCTAGTTACAGAAATTTATCCGGGACCCCCCTCTAACACAGGGGCTAAACACGAGGTCGCGTAAGGAAAGGTAGCGGAGATAACCCCTCCAAAGCTGGACCGAGCGTTGTGGAGAACACATATCGAGGATTTGTTAAGGGATTTCGTCGTTTGCATTTGCCACGGAGCTTCATGGGTATCGAATCCGTTCGAGGTCCTCAGTCGTCTTCCAGACCATTTTCTCTCGATACCCTTGACAGGTTTCGGGCTTGATACCCTGCTCATTGTGGTCTACCCGACTGTCGACTGTACCCGCCTGGTGACTGTTCACGTGCTGGCAAACTAGTTGCCAATCTTTTCTAGGGACATACACGGGTGACTGCGAGGGTATACCGCGGTACCTAGGACAGACATCGGGCCACGCTTTGCAGAGTATACCCGGAGGGTGCTTCCGTATTCGATTTGCACTTGCACCAGTAAGTTGCTCTAGTGTTGGTTGTTGTAACTGTTCTTCCAACTAGTTTAGTGCTTGCTTGATTTATCTTCTAGGGGCTTTCTTTTAGTGAGTGTTAATGTTTGTTCATGTAGAATACCTTAGTGTGTCATGAATCTTCTCACACAGTGAACGATTCAGATCTCCGCCGGTCACGAAGGCTTCTGGGCCTACCGCCGGTTATACTGGAGCCACCCCCTCCACCATTGAGGCGGAAGCTAGACCAACGAGGGTCTTTCGAAGCAACCGGGTTTCAAACCATTGAGCCCGAACAACTCCTGGAGGAATCAACCGCCAATCTTGGATCGGTTGAAACCTCAGACACTGATATTTGGCCAAACATTATTGTGCCAATTCAATTTTACGAACGCCTATCAGCGCCTAACCCAGTTATGGAACCAAACTCTGTTACTTCAACTGGGATTTCTTCCATTCCCATCATTGTTGCTACCACAGGAGAAGCTTCTCCTAACTTGCCTTTGTCGACGGTCCGGGCCACCATGGTCTCGGCCGCAACTACGTCGCACAGTGGACTGACCCCATCTATCGTGGCGGCCACACCTCCTTATACACCTAGTGCGACCGGCCCTCCGTTTTCATACGGTATGCCTAGTTCAGGTACAAGTTCTGCACTCACTACCTCCATTTTACAGACTTTGGGTCTAGGGGCAGGGAGCTCTAACGCTCCTCTGCAAGGTCAACTTGGGGGCATTCCTGTCCCTTTCAATGCTTTTCCTTACGCTGGAGGTCATATCCCTCCTTCGTCCCTTTCGCTTGGTGGTCCGCATCAGCAGTCCGCCGGGCAGCCGGCACACACAAGTCCATTTGGAGCCGAGAGTCAAGGAACACCTGCGCAAACTCTGTCGGTAGGTTCGTCGCTGTTTGTTTGGAACAAGACGTTTGGTAATAACACTTTCGCATCCGCTGCTTTCCCATTGGGGGGCACACCCATTTTTGGATAGTCTACGCTGGCACAGGGTACTATTCCTGCGCTGGGGGCACATATACCAGGACCTTGGAACTCAGTCCAAGGATCTGTTCCGTCATCTGGAATGTCGCTCTGGGGTAATTCTTTCCACAGTCAATGGAACCCCGGACAGACTTCTATGCCTCTCCCCTCGGGACCGGCATGGGGTAATCCTTCCCAAAGTCCGTCAAACACGATGAACGCCCAACATCATATGTCCTTCATGGGGAATCAACCAATGATGTCTCCTCAGATGCAAAACCCTTACGCTGGTCAGGGCCATGGTTTCTACCAGAACCCGGGCCAACAACCAAACTTTTCCTGGCAACCTGGTGCCAGTCAAACTCCAGGACCCTTTTATCCAGGCTATCAGCAACAACCCAAACTACCATTCCTAGCAACGTTGCACTTGCCTGATTTGACATGGTTGTTAAATGATCCTATCTGTCACGATCCGCGTTGGCCTCCTATGCCGACGAAGTTTCCTTCGGACATCCCAAAGTTTGAGGCCAAGCCTAATGAAGATCCAGGTGATCACGTGACTACTTTCCACTTATGGTGTTCATCTAACTCACGGAAAGATGACTCCGTCCAGTTGCGATTGTTTCAATGCACTCTTATTGGGAGTGCCGCGAAATGGTACATAGAGCTTGATCGTTCACGATATTCTTTTTTTGGCGAACTGGCGATGGCTTTCCTTAACCATTTCCAGTTACCTGTGAGATACGACGCCGGCACAGAGTTGCTAGCCAATTTCTCGCAGACGACAGTGGACCATATCTCGGATCATATTCGAGAGTGGCGACACCGAAAGAGTCTTATCAAAGTACCCGTCCCACCAGCATTCCTGCTTGAGTGGTTCCTTAAGTCTTTAGTTCCGCAGTTATCCAAAGACGTCGCGACTTCAGGGGTTTTCTCCGAGGAAGATGCCATCATGAGGGCTCAACAGTTTGAGCTTATCTACTCTCAGTCTGGTCTATTGTACACCATCCTGCCGGATGCACCACGATCAATTCTGGATAAAACCAGACAGAGAGCTGGACCACATGCTGATGGTATCGTTGATTCGGCACAAACTAAGCCCGCTGAGAAATTGACTAAACAATTGCAACAGTTATCTATACAACACTCAGCGGCCAGCCAGACTACTGCTTTGACTGCTCCTCCTACTCAAACGTCGGAAGTACACTCCGTACAGACGACTAACCCAAAGGCCAACCAGCAGCCCGAAGGGAAGAAAAAACAATGCAAGAAGAGTAAGGGGGATAAAAAGCCAAATGATAATGCTGGCGAGGGCACCACAGAAAAGAGGAAGGCGAGGTATACGTGCAACCTATGTATGGAAGACCACCCAACCCACCTATGCCCTCGACTTGCAGAGGCCCAGAAGTTTGTCACGCAGCAACAGCAAGCCGTGTTGACTAATCCCTTTCAGCATGGGCAAAATTTAACTCAAGCCTCTACAAGTGCCGAGGTGGCCAGCCAAGAAAACTGCCATCCCCCAACCAATTCATCTTCCGCGAACGTATATATGGTTAAAAGTGATGCTTTAATAACGACTAGAGCACACGACTATAGCAAACCAAGTGCCTCTGAGAAGGGCAAAGAAGCCGAGATCCCATCTCTTCCTCTACAGATCGAGAAGACGTTGGGTGAAACAATGACACGCATCCGAAAAGGTGCGTTTAAGCGAGCTTCTCACAATCCAAACGCAAGGGTCGCCCAGAACTACTCTGTGGTGGAAGATTTATCACAAACCCCTTGTGCTATGTCCGCTTTGGAGGTCCTCCAAAGTTTCCCTGCTCAGAGAAAAGCCTTGTTGACTGCTTTAGGCTCT
>ML783702.1:1070706-1084751 GCA_009831015.1 Picea engelmannii
CTTTTTGGAAGGAGCAGCAGAAGCAAGGGGATAAAGCGCAATGGAGGATCTACACCAACCGTCGATAAAAAGGTTAGTTGATTCTTTACAGGTTTGCATGTGAAAAAGGGTTTTAGGTTTGGGGTAGAAGGTTAAAACTAATTTCTGAAGGGTCATGATCTGCATGCAAGTTTAATCCCTAGCTTGTTAGTCCGTAGGGTAGAATTTCCCCACAACATTTATGTGCTTAATTTTATGTTGCACATAATGATTGAATGTTAACATGTATTCCATTGCATGTATGAATTACTATTAAGTATATGAATTATTGTCTATATGATGGTAGTAACTCTATGTTAAATGTGTTAATTTGATTTAATGCATATTATATAGAAGTGTATATTCTGCAGTAGTGGCATTGCCTAGCCTGTGGGTGGTCGGGGACGTTACAATCATATTTAACATCCATCTAATAAATCATTAACTTTAATTGAGATGCAATGGAAAGAAAAGTTCTTACAATTTCAAGTCTTGTTACTCGAGCAAATGTTTCCTCATAGTCAATGCCTTCTTGCTGCACATATCCTTTTGCAATTAAGCATGCCTTATACATTGAAATACTTCCACCCATATTGAATTTTATCTTTCAAATCCACTTTACTCCAATAGTGAATTTTCCATGAGAAAGATCAATTAACTCCCATGTATAATGTGTTTCAATCTTTGACATCTCATCCTCCATGGCTTGCACCCATGGCTCATCAATGCAAGCTTCTTTAAAATTAAAAGGTTCAACATGGGAATAAGAAAAAAGAGAAAAAATTACCATCATACCTAGATGTCTCATATATCTCATTCAAACTTCTTGTTTTTCTAGGAGGACTGGATGGAGGTGTTGCTTGTGTATCAACATAAGATCTTTCTATTAGAGAAGATGAACATGAATTTGATAGAGAACTCCTTTAATGTGAGATTGCATTTCTTATAGTAGAGGGTTGCAAAGATTGATCATTGTTATCAAAATTTAAGTTTTCAATATGCAAAGTAAGCACTTTATCTTCTCCTTCATTCTTGTGATAAACACCCCCTTCATCAAATATCACATCTCTACTAACATAAAGTTTATTAGTAAGTTGATCAAAACACCTATAATCCTTGTTTTCTTTTGAATATCCAATGAAAATACATTTTACTGATTGTCCATCTAATTTTAGTCTTTGTTGTGCAAGAATGTGAACAAAGCACACAGACCCAAAATTTTCAAAGGAGAAACAATTGATTTTCTACAAAACCAAGCTTCATAAGGAGTAGAATTTTTTACCATTTTTGTAGGACTTCTGTTGAGGATGTATGTAGCTTTATGGACTGCATCTTCCGAATACATTTTTGACAAACTCATTTATTTTAACATACATCTAGCCATCTCTACAATTGTTTTGTTTTTTCTCTCTGCTACTCCATTTTTTTGAGGAGTATATGCAGTAGTTAACTCCTTCTTGATGCCATGTAAGATGCAAAATTCTTTGAATTCATTAGAGGTAAATTCTCCACCTCGATCAATTCTCAATACTTTCAAATAGTATCTTGATTCCTTCTCAACAATGGATTTAAATTTTTGAAAAAAACTAAAAGCTTGATACTTCTCACTTAAGAAATAGACCAAAGACATCCTTTCAAAATCATATACAAAGACAAAAAAAATACATATTCTTTCCAAGAGATGAGGTATGCATAGGGCCACAAATATCTACATGTACTAAGACCAAATGTTCACTTTATCTAAAATGATGATGATGAAAGCTATCTCTATGTTGCTTCCCTTGTGAACAACCTTCACATATCTTATTATCTGGTTCTATGAATGAAGGAAAACCTCTTACCAAGTTCTTATTTTGTATGAAGGAAAGAGATCCAAAATTAAGGTGCCCAAACCTCTTTTGCTATAACCAAGACCCATCAATCAAGGCCTTCAAGCGAGCTACACTTGATTCCATACTTAACAAAAACATCCTATTATATGTCATAGGAACTTTGACAACAAGGCCATTATTGTTAAAAATATTACAAAACTTTCCTTGAAAAAAAGTCTTGTAGTTATTAGAATTTATCTGCCCTATGTTAATCGAGTTATGATTTAAACTTGGAACAAACAAAGTATCCTGTATATACATAATACTTCCATTGTTGACTTTTATGGAAAGGGTACCTTTTCCCCTTACTTTTGCCACATTATCATTGCTGAAATTTACTTTCACTTTCACACTGTCATCTAACTTTACAAACATATTTTTGTTTCCTGTCATATGATTTGATTATCCACTATCTAAATACCATACAAAATCATCTTTGGCATAAAAAATGTTACATGTAAGAAACAAATTTTGTGAGTTTTCACCTTCATCATTACTAAAATATGCTTGAGTGACGTCTCTTTTCTTCTTAAAACAATAGCTTTCAAGGTGACCATATTTATTACAATAGATGCATTGAAAGTTACCTCTCCCAGGGCTATTGCTTCTTCCTCTACCACAACCTCCTCTTCCTCTAGCTCTTCCAGAGCCTCTGCCTCATCTATTTGATGATGAATAAAAATTATAAGCATCATTCATGGTAGTGTAAGATCGTTTCTTCTTGTCATCAACCTTCAACTTGCTTTGAAAATCTTGATACTGAGCTTCGTCATTCTTTTTTAACTTGTCTTCATGTATTTGAAGGATTCCAAACAGATCAACAAGGGTTAGTTGTGATAAATCCCTTGACTCCTCTATAGCAATAGTGACATGATCAATTTTTTTAGGAAGGATTCTCAAAACTTTTTCAACAATCGTCCTATCTTCAAGAAATTCACCATGAGCATTAATAGATTTCAAAATATTTTGAACTCTAGTAATAAAAGATTCAACACTCTCATTTTTTTCATAGTAAGAGATTCAAAATCTCTTCTCAGCATTTGGAGTTTGAGAACTTTTACCTTAACAGATCCCTTGTATGCCTTCTCCAAGGTTTCCCAAGCATCATGGGACTTACTAAATTCTGAAATCTTTGGAAACACTATGATGTCAACTCCAGTTTGAAGGATGATCAAAGCTTTAACATCAGTTTTTCTATTCTCCTTCAATTCTTCCTTTTGATCAACATAGATAACATTGTAGGAGGCATGATCATTTGGCTCTGTGTAACCTATAGAAAGAAGAACCCATAAATATTGTGAGATGAGCAAAGTTATCATCTTCACACACCAGTACTCATAATTTTCCCCACTAAAAAAATGAATCTGGTACTGAACTGCATTTGAATTTTGGGTCATTTCTCCTTCTCCAAATAAAATAAAATGCTATAATCAACCTTCTCTGATACCAAATGAAAGATCTAAACATAAAGATTTAATGATTTCTTAAAGAATCACACCAAAAATCTTAGATCTAAACAATAAACAAAATAAAAAATTCTGAAGATTTCATAATAGAAATGAAATGAATTCGCTCTTAAACTCTGTGTTTAAATACTTTTTTTTCAAAAAAATAATACAACAAATTAAAGGAACAACACAAAGAATAAACAACTCTCTTAAGTAAAAAAAAAAAAAAAACTACAAAAACTAACAATATCTCTCTCTTACATAAAATAAATAATACACAAATAACTACAATAGCAACTCTTAGTCTGTTTCTTAAAATGAAATTATATAACAAAATGAAAGTAACATATTCGATCCTTTTCGGAACAACTATGTTTTTTGAGTCAGTTGGGATCGCTGCCCTCCCCTAGGGTTTTCTCTCTACCGCGCAGCTCCAGGCCGCCGCCAGGGGGAGGGAATCCCCCTCCCTACTCCCCGATCTCTGTCGAAGAGGCATTTCGTAGGCTGTTAGCGTCATCCGGGAAGAAATCGACGGCCAAAGAGGCCCCGAAATTCATCAAGAAACTTGACACAATACCAGAAATCGCATTGCTAGAGGAGCACTCCATTAAAATTGCCCTGGCTCTTGCTGAAAGAGGTTTGGTTGGCCAATTCATGGGGCTTTGACCCTCAGCCAAAACCACGGATGACTGGATTCAGCGTAACTGGAGGCCCCATATGAAGCACAGTGTCACCTGCTACCCGATGGGGAGAGGATTCTTCGTCTTTGAATTTATCTCAAAAGAAGATCGCGATCTCATCTTCCGAAGTGGCCCCTATTTTATGGGCACCCAAGGACTCTATCTGAACCGGTGGTCTCTGGACTTTGATCCAACAGTTGATGTACCTAAAGAGGTACCGGTCTGGGTAAGACTCCCTAATCTTTCGATCCATTGCTGGAATATTCAAGCCCTGGAAAAAATAGGGAATACCCTAGGATGCTTCATTGACAAAGCAGAGCATAAAGGCCAGTAGTCCTGCGCGAGGATTTGTGTTGAATTTGATCTGGAGGCAGGTCTTCCAGAAGCCATCAAACTCTCTTTAGGCTCTTGGTCTCATTTCTAGAAACTCGATTATGAACAACTTCCCTTTAAGTGTCGGCTCTGCCATGAACATGGCCATTTCCAGCGCAATTGCCCAAAATCCCAGTCGGAAGAAGAAGGCGAGGGATGGCAGAAGGTCAAAAGAGGAAAGGCCTCCTCCAAGACAAATGAAAAAGGAGCATCAAGCAACACACAGAAGTCATATCCTAAAGCCTCGTCGAAGGAACCCGTCCAATCTCAAGCCATGATTCAGCAGCCAGTCACCGCGGCCCTAGGAGCAAGTTCCTCGGTGATGAATGCCCCAGAAGCCCCTTCGATTATTATCATTCGGGGATCCACTCCCCTTGATCTCGTTATCCCTGTTGCAACACAAGACACCCAAGGTGCCACCTCGTTGGAGCCAGGGGAATTCCAACCAGAACTAGCAAATCCCTTATCTGGAAGCTCTCCTACTCGCAGAGAAGCGGAAGAGGACTCTGACCCAGGAGGAGACACTAATGAAGGATACACTGAGTCTAGGAGCTTGCATGCAACTCCAGTCAAGACCCCAAGGGGACAAAAACCAAATAAAAAGAAAAGGGAAGAAATCTCTTACGCAAATATTTTGCAAGGCTCCCAGCAAACTCTTAAAGGTATGATGAATACAAGATCCAAGCAAGGCCAGACCCCTAAAGGGGGCATCCCCTCTAAAAGTAAATAATGTGGTACATCTCCTGGAACTGCAGAGGTCTAGGCAATCCACAGAAAGTTGAAGCAATGAGAGACTTAGTAAGAATCAATAAGCCTGAGATCCTGCAAGTTCAGGAGACAAAAATGGAGGATGACTCTGCCCTCCATGCAGGAAATACATTCTGGAAATAAAGCTCTGGGGAAGCTGTCAGCTCCAGGGGGGCCTCAGGAGGTCTAGCCACCTTCTGGGATTCCTCCATATTTGAGTTGCTTGCTGTTCACAGTACTATGCACTGGATCTACACCAAACTCACTCACAAAGTTTCGGGCCATCAAGTAAGTTTGTTCAACCTCTATGTTCCTATTTTGTTAGCTGGAAAAAAAGATTGCTAGGACTCAATTGAAGCGTTCCTAAGCCTCCACAGACCTGAAAATATAATCATTGCAGGGGATCTGAATGTCACCCTAGATGCAAATGAGAAAAAAGGGGGCTCCATTGTCCAAGATCCCTCTTGGGAATGGGTTGAAGACACCATCTTAGGATGGGATCTTGTTGACATAAAACCCTCCAACAGAAACTTTACTTGGACTAATAAAAGGCTAGGGCCAGGGCACATCACGGCCCGTCTAGACAGGTTTCTGGTCCATTCCAACTTCCTCACCTTGGGGCTACATGGCTCGTCCAAAATCCTTCCCAATTGTTTCTCCGACCACAAACCTACTCTCCTGGATCTCTCCGTCGACGAAAACCTGGGGCCCATCCCCTTTAGGTTCAGTCCCCTGTGGGTCCATCAAGATGGCTTTAGTCACATTGTCTCTAGCTCTTGGAGTAAAAAGGTTACTGGAAACCCCTCCTTTATTTGGGAAGAAAAGCTTAGACGTCTAAAACATGATCTTAAGAACTGGGCCAAGCTTCATTCCTCCCCGGTCTCTTGCAGGAAAGATGCTCAAGCTGCCTTGGAAAACCATCAAGCTCGCATGGAATCTGTTCCCATCACTGAAAACATTTCTCGGACAGAAAGTAACCTCCAGAAAGCCTTTTACAAAGCTTGCAGAGTCGAAGAAGAGTATTGGCATCAAAAATATAGAAGCCTTTGGTTATCAAGTGGTGACAAAAACACCTCTTATTTTCATAAACAAGTTGAAGCTAGAAAAAATTTCAAAACAGTGAAGGAAATTTTCCATCAAGACAATCTGGTGAAAGATTTTGAAGGCATTAAATAGGCTACCTTTTCCCACTTCCAAGACCTTTATACAGCTCCCTCTGTTGAATCCTTAGACCCTTATGCATACCCCCTCTCGCTAATTCCCAAAGTGATTCAAGCCTCTGATAATGACACTCTTGTAGCTCCTATTACTATGAAAGAACTCAAATCTTCTCTGTCCCATATGAATCTGGACAGCACCCCTAGCCCAGATGGATTCACAGCCAGATTTTATTCTAATTGCTAGGATATAATCAAATATGATCTTCTCCGGATGGTAAGGAATTCTCAAAGCCACCACAAGTTGGGAGGGAGCACAAACTCCTCTTTCTTGGCCTTGATCCTGAAGGAGCAAGGGGCCTCTAATTTCTGCAGGTTCAGACCCATCTCCCTCTGCAACACAGGATACAAGCTGGTTACCAAGATTATAGCCAATAGGATCAAAATAATTCTGCCGAGGATCATTCCCGAAAATCAAGGAGGTTTCAAAAAGGGAAGAAAAATTCTAGACAATGTCATTCTTGTTCAAGAAGCCATCCATTCCAGCGTCCACCGAAAAGAGAAAGGAATGGTTGTGAAACTAGATCTCGCCAATGCATTTGATAGAGTAAGACATGACTATCTCTTCATGGTGATGGAGAATTTTGGGTTTTCCCCTGAGCTCATTGGTTGGATTAAAGGATGCATTTTTTCCCCTTGGATAGCCCCTTTGGTCAATGGGAGATCAACAAAAATTTTCCAGGCCTCAAGAGGGCTACATCAAGGATGTCCCCTATCTCCGCTCCTCTATGCCATTCAGGCTTCGGTGCTCAGCTTCCAGCTAAACAACTGTCAGCATGATCTTTCCCTCCCTGGTCTCCGCATGGCTCCAAATGTAAAGGACATAAATCATGCCCAATTTGCAGATGATACTCTGCTGTTGGGAGGCGTCGGTTTCCATTCTGCAAGAAGCTTCAAGAAGGAGCTAGAAATCTACATTCAGGTCTCAGGAAGTAATATCAACCTGCAAAAAAGAAAAATTTATTGCTGGAACTGCCCTGGAACAGAAATTGGAAGAATCTCTAGAGTTCTGGAAATGGAATGCTCGCAGAATTGGGACTCATTCACATACCTGGGTGTCCCGATCTTTAAATCTGCCATCAACTCAATGAGTTGGAACCCCATCATTGACAAGTTAAAAGCAAAGATTCAAAAGTGGGGGGCCGGTTGGCTTACCCTAGCAGGAAAACTAGTATTGTTGAAATCTGTTCTTTACAGTATCCCTATTTATCAATCTTCTATTCTTCTGGCCCCCATTACAGTCATCGGTAAGATTGAAAGTCTCTTCAAAAAATTTATGTGGGAAGGAGGGAAAGGAAACCTGAAAAAGTTACATCTTGTCAGTTGGGAAAAAATCCAAAGACCTTACAGAGAAGGAGGCCTCCAAGTTAGAAGTATTCATGCTCAGAATTTAGCTATGGGATCCAAACTCCTTTGGAAACTGGTATCTGGAAGATCTAGCTAGAGCAAGAAGGTTTTGTGGAAAAAATACTTCACAGGGCAGAGACAACGGTGCTTAGATAAAAACCCTCCCATTAAAAAAGGATCCCCTATCTTTAAACTATGTCTCAAAGCACTGGAACACTTCAGATCTTTATTGTACTGGATCCCTGGTAATGGGAAAAGAATCAAAGTATGGGAAGACTCAATCCTTGGGGAAGAGCCTTTGGGGCAAAATCTTGGAATACAGAATATAAAACAGTGGCTTCAAGAGCAGCATGTCTTCACCCTATGGGACCTCTCTGCCTGGGATAATGAAAAAAACTGGATTGATTGGAATTTAGGAGGCCATCCCCCCAGGCTTGAAGAGGAGGCAAAGCTTTTGTCCAAGCTTCTGTAGGGCAAAGCCCCACTAAACCAAGCTGCCAGGGACAAGAGAGGTTGGGGTACAAAATCTAGAAGTTTCACTACAGCTGAAGGCTATCAATCTTTAATGGCGGTCCCTCATGTTGCCCCAAATCCTATCCACTAGAAGTTCGTCTGGTCCACATTGTCCATCCCGAAAGTTGACCTTTTCTATTGGAATATAGCGCACAAAAGTATCCTCACTGCGGAGAATCTAAGGAAAAGAGGCTTGGAAGGCCCCTCAAGATGTTCCCTATGTAAGAATTATGAAGAAAACATTGACCACTTATTGCTTTCATGTCCTTTCTCAAGAGAGGTATGGCAAGAAGTCCTTCCCACGAATATTCCCAGCTTTGATATGCCCGCTATAATTGTTGATCTTCTTTCCAATTGGGCTGACTCCTCTCCCTTCCATCTTGCCAAAAAGGACCTTCTCAAAACAGTTTGGATGTTGCTCCCTAAGTTTGTTTTCTGGAAACTGTGGCTTGAAAGGAACAATCGCCTTTTCAGAAGTGTGGAGAGTCCTCCCTCAAAGGTGGCAATGAAAACCAAAGTTCTCCTTGGAGAGACCCTGGATTACAAACCTGCTCTTTGGAATGCTCAGCCTTTAGATGATAGGGAAACTACTTGCCTTACAGCTCTAACCACAAGTGCTCAAGCACCACCCTCTGCCAGGTCTCCAGCTCTAGTTGTATGGGAAATTCGAATGAATGAAGAGGACTTTCTAAATTGGAGACTCGCACAGGAGACTCACTATTTTTTTTTCAATGGTGCCTCTAAGGGAAATCCAAGTCCTTCGGGGGGGGGAGGAGTGATGCTCACGCCCTCAGGCTCCACACGGTCCACCTTTGCCTGGGGGTTGGGAGTTCAATATAATAACTTTGCTGAATTTTATGCTCTGTGGTAGGGTCTCCGGCAAGCACTCAGCCTAAACATTCAAACTATCTCAGTCTTTGGGGATTTCAAACTTGTGGTGCAGGCCATGCGCACGAAGTCTAGTCCATCCAGCCTCCAAATGAACCGGATCTACCAGAAAATAATGATCTTAGCTGGCAAGTTTCAAACCATAAGCTTCTTCCATGTGCTTCGACATCTTAACAAGCAAGCTGATCACGAGGCCAACTATGCTTCGCTTCTGAGCAGGAGCACTATCTCTGTCAATGGGATCAACTCCAACTGTAACATCCCATGACTTTGACTGGCCTGATCTCGCCCTTTGTAATCTCTGCATTCAGTGTACCACTGTTCTTTATCCCAGACTTATCCTCATGATCCTTTGGAATATAGCCCGATGCTCATGTGAAACCCGTGTCTCATTCGCACAGATCGGGCCTCTTTTAAGCCAAGCTATCAGACCTCCTCCTCAGGCGAGCCATCCTTATCCTCTTGTTTGTGATCCTTCGGCTTCCCCCTCAGACTTATGGCCATTTTGGATTCTTTCTCCTCGAAGGAACCCTCCCTGGAAGAACGGCTGGGTGATCTAGAACAATCGTTGGGAAAGCTCCATACTTATCTCAAGGAGAAGGGCTTCTTACCAGGCTCCTCCTCTAGCTCAGATGGGGAAAGAATGGAATCTGTTAACAATGATCTCTGTAAACTCCGAGAAGAATTTGAATCCTCTTCAGAGGAACAAGATGACTTCAACGAAGGCGTCTCCTTCCAATTTAAAGATGCTGCGAACACGTTTGGAGACTATGGGAAAAGAATTGCTACTTTGGAGCCCGCAGTCAAAAAGATCCTCACAAACCTAGGCATCAAAAGACAATTGGATCATCTCAATAGAAGATCACGCCCCTACCTTTCTTATGCACTATTGCTCCCCACGCACTACTGTATCAATGTGGGCAAGCCGTTATACGAGCTGGATTCCATTTTTTGTTGGACTGGACCATCATTAGACTCTTCCACTCATGACAGAGCATTTTGTCTTGTTCAGGGAATCTCCCAGTGTAGCACAGCCCCCGGAAGCTGATTTTCCGGCCTATAATTAAACTATCCATCAGTTGCGGTAAAAAAAAAACATATTCGATCATTTTCACATAGTGAATGAGAATAAACAAACTAAGATTTAAATAACACACAACACAACTGCGTTGAGGGCCAGTGCGGTTGTTTAGAGAAAAAAACATGGCAAATTAAATCAAACACTTGGTGATTTTAAACCAAGTCTCTTATTGATGTGTTTCCATCATCGAGTAAAAGTAAGACCGAGGTGGGAAATGGGGGTAACTATATGAGATGAATTAGTTCAAGTAAAACCCTAATTGACCTTTATCGAAAAAGATTTACAACAATGGAAGAAAAAAAAAGGAAATTGACAAAAACAAAGAGAAAATAAATTAGATGGGGATATAAAGAAAATGACTATCAAAAGAATGTTGTTTCATAAGTTAATGGTTGACCTTCAACGAAGGGAAAATACATTACATGGAAAAATAAATAAAATGACTATCAAAAGAATGTTGTTTCATAAATGATCGACCTTCAAAAAAAAAAAAATAGGGGACAAAAGATAGAGGAAAAGGGATGAAATACATGATGCCACAAACCCTCATCAATCCAAAAGAATAAGAGATCCTTAGGATTGACGCGTCACTAGAGGACTAACCCTATTCGAGCTTAATGTGGTTGAGTAGGATACATAAGTGGAAGCAACCTCGATAGTTCCTAGGTTAAACAAAGAGTTTCACTTAGTATAGACTAGGAGAAAATAATGAGAATATGGACGTCCACTAGTTAAAATAAATTAAACAAGCTCCATAGGTTACATAATTCCTATGGTAGATTTTGAAAATAATAGCATTTTATTAATGTTATAATTATATTATAATTTTGATACTTGTTCAAATCCATCGTAATGAAGGTAAACAATATAATTATTCAAATCTATTTTAATCATTAAAAAGTAGATAATAAACATTTTAAATAAAACTTTTACAATAATAAATAAACAAATTTCACTATATGATAGATTTAATTCAACCAAAAAAAAATTCAAATCCATTATAAATGTGCACAATATAATTCTTGTAATCTATCTTAAACAATATGAAATCCAATTAGTTTTCATTTTAAACTATAGATTAATATCATTATTTGTCATTAAATTACTATGAAATAATCATTCACTAACCACAATATAATAATGGTTTTGTTATAATGCACTATATTTATTTATGTGATAAAATTATTATAAAATGAATAACATATTTGATCATAAATATTAAATAATAATTTATGAATTATCTTACTCTATACTAAATACATCTCATTCATCATTTATCTTTTTGCAAATAAATACATATTGTAAATTCATTGTTTTATATTGACAATGTATTAATTACATATTGTAAATTCATTGTTTTATATTAACAATGTATTAATGGTGAATATTTCTTACTATATCACTATGGAATAATCATTCACTCACCACAATATACTAAAATATATAAATTGTGAGAATTAAAATAATTTATGTGTGATAAAATTCTTATAAAATAAATAATATTTAAATTTTGAAAAAACATGTCAGAAATTTATTAGAGTAAATTTAGACAACATAAATTTTACTTAATTTTCATTTAATTTATAAATTATTATTAAAATAATCTATGTGAGATAAAATTCTTATAAAATAAATAACATGTTTTATTGTAAACAGAACAAGGGTTTGTAAACAGAACAAGAGTTTAGGGTTGTATTGCAGCTTAGTCCCTTCTAAATAGGTACATCGATGATTTAAAGTCATGATAAAATTAAATTATATGATGTTTGGTTTTGTAAAAATGAAATGGATCAACACAATACAAGTGGCTACCCATTCTTGATCAAGGATGTGTACTTACAAATATAAACACAAGCTAGTAATTAGTAAGACCATGTTCAAAACCTGAAATGTTGATCTCTAGATAACTCATTTCAAAATGACACATGGAGGGTAATGGAACAATTAGTTCGTGATATTTTCATTCCCCATCAATCTGAGCCTTAGGTTCTACCTAGGCCTGGTGCTAAACAAGAGGTAGAAGTAGAATATGAGCGACGTGGTCTCAATCTTCTTCTGTGAAACCTTCTTTTTCATTTATTTAGAGAATAAATCTGTGATTTGTTTGATGGAGGTAATTTGGGTGTCTCTGAGAGATCTAAAAATGGCTAAAACACTGAAGGAATTCAATCTCTTTGAATTATCTACGATATTGTATGAATTGCGAGTCAGAGGAAGCAAGTCTATGTTGGGGCTGTGATGCCAATGTTCACAGTACAAATTTTCTCATGGAGCGGAATTTTTGAAGCTTCGAGGCTAAATCAGTGATTGTAACTGATGTAAATCAAATTTTTTGTATGATTTTGTCTATGAAGCCAAAGTCGATCCAACGCCAGACTGGACCATACTCTATAGGACCATATCCTACAGGTGAATAAATCAGAGAAGGGGTTATGGATGGTGACTTTATGTGATATACTCACCCTTCCCCATATGTAAATTGTGTTATAAATTCATTTGTATTAATGTTCTTGTCAATTCGAATTCTATTCAGTTAGCAACTAAATCCAATTAGATTTCTTATTTTCCATGAAATTTAGTTTGCAATTTCAATATTCACAACAAAAATACCTAACCCTAATATGCCAAAATAAATGCATTTCCCATCCAAGATGATTAGATATTAATAATTGAATACTCCTTTAAGTGAACTAATAAAATATCTTAATACTTTGTGTACTTTGTCATATTAATAAGTGTTTGCATTTTTTTTGTAACTAAAATATTTTAGTGTGAATTTTTGGATTCCAATATATAGTAACTATGCTAGCCACCTCATGAAGAATTTGGTTAAACTACATTTGAACCTAAGAGCTAGAGGTGCATAAAACACATATCTTTATTATCATCATATAATGAAATGGTTCTATAGAAATCATGGTTAAGACAAATAAATCATAACCAAGTGCATGGATTATTTCCTTGAAAACATACACATGCACCTGGAGATGAAATTGAAACTTAACACGTCATTGAAATTTAACAAATGTTAAATAGAATATTTCCTTGAAATGCAAGGAATACATATGGAACAACCATGATTTGTTTGAACTAGTTTAAGAGCATCTTGAAAATAGTTTACAGACCTTGGATTTTTTCACTGTGCATGAGAATTTTCTCAAGAGCCAACGTTTGGGAAGCAAAGATAACATCTATGTTAATTGAAGTTGATTCAGGCTTCTTCCTCTGTGTGGGATATATTGATTCAATATAAAGAAGGTAAACTAGATCCATTGGCTCTAATGCTACCTTTATCTCTTATGCGTCTAGAAATTCAACTAACATTGGTTATGGCGCTCAACAATATCGTTATAGGGAGAGGTAAACTCGGGAAAATGCAATATTGTCTCTCGTTCAAATGTTACTAATGGACGATGGGATGTTGATGGATCTAGCTCTCAATTTGGTTCGTATGTTGGTAGAGAAAATGGTTATTAAACAAGTGGTGTCTACATGCCTTTACTTTGGTATCCTTAACTTATTCTAGCTCTAAAGATGCTTACTTGCTTTGTTTCCTCTGCAAGTTATTTTCTTTTAATTAAAGAAGGAAATTAGCATATGTATTTTCTTTGAAGTAAAGTTTTAAAGAGGTCACCTGCCAACTATTTTTTCGTGACTTTTGTCTTGGAAGTTATAGTGAATGCTTGCTCTTTCTTGATGATAGCATGTATGAAGAGTAATAATTGTTGGAGTTACTTCACACACACCTAGGATTTATTTTTTCTAAGGTTATTCCTTGTTTATTAGTCATAATTAGTCATTATCCAGTCTCCTATATTTTAGGGGAGAATATTCCACCTGGAGAATATTCTCTTTCAGTTGAC
>ML783702.1:1107500-1124413 GCA_009831015.1 Picea engelmannii
GGCACCGTGTTGCTGGAGGTTTTGTCATCGTTTATTCAGTTTTGGGCAGTGTCAGTACCAAAATCATGCACTAGTCCACATATCATAGTAATGCATCCAAATCAATATAAATTGCATACATTATTCATACCATAATGTTTCTCGGTTAGTGGTCCTGATATCCACTTTCATCATCATTATCACTTGGCTATTTCATAGCCCATAACCTGTAGGTTAGTCTGCAACACAAACTCATACATTTCTATGCATTATCATCATATAATTGCATACTATCATCATTTCAATTTGGTATCCCCGTACCGATACATTAACATCAAAGTTTTCCAATTAGAATTAGATTTCATAATATCCCATAATTCAAACTCGTCACCCATTCACAAGATTATCATTTACCAAAAATAGATTTCATCGTATCCGACATCATTCTAATAGTATTGAAACATTCATTAATTTCACTTTCTCACAATATGTCGCATCATATACATCATCATCAATAACATTTAAACATTTGTAAAATTTACATTCACATAATAGATCGCATTACATGCATCATCATCAATAACATTTATCATTCATAAGTTCATAAATTTTAAAGTTTAAGTGTATCGCTTAATAGTTTCACCGTGATTAGAAAATAAAGTGTATAGGCCTCAGGTAATCCTGGTTGTATAAGTCAAAAGGTGGTGTTACATACACCCCATCTTCGAGAAACATGTTCTCGAGGTGGTCAAAACAGTGAGGGATAGTGTTGCCGTAGTGTCTCGGCGTCTTCCCAAGTAGCAGATCGTGGACTATACGTGTCCCACTGGACCTTAACTTGATCTACCAGACG
The DNA here is from genome assembly GCA_009831015.1 of Picea engelmannii. NCBI lineage: Eukaryota > Viridiplantae > Streptophyta > Pinopsida > Pinales > Pinaceae > Picea > Picea engelmannii. Next base: position 1,108,333 of record ML783702.1, read on the forward strand.
GTTTCTGAGCTATTGGACTCTACAATCCAATATGCGTAATGGTTCTACCGTGAGGGTTCCCACGTCCGATACCTGCAATTCCTTCCAATTTAGTTTATATGATTCATCAGCAACATAATGACATAAAACAGATACATGGAATACATTATGAATTTTATGCAAATGGGGTGGAAGTACGAGACGATAGGCAACGGGTCCAATTTTCTCTTGGATATTGAATGGCCCTATAAACCGAGGTGACAACTTTTTCCCCTTCTCGAATCGTATGGTACTCTTATTAGGCCTGATACGAATGAAAACTTGGTCTCCCACTTCATAACTTCGGTCGATCCTGTGTGCATCTGCATAGCTTTTCTGCCTATCCTGTGCTTCCTTTAGTCTCTACCTAATCTGAATCACTTGTTCCTCCATTTCTTGAATCAATTATGGCCCAACTGTTACTCGATCTTCTAGTCTATCCCAACTTAATGGTGTTCTGCACGGCCTCCCATACAAAGCTTTGTATGGTGGAATTTCGATGGAACTATGATAACTATTATTGTAGGCAAACTCTACCAAAGGTAGGTACTTCTCCCACTGGGTTTGATTATCCATTACATACATCCTAAGCATGTCTTCCATAACTTAATTTAATCTCTCAGTTTTCCCATCTGTTTCAGGATGATAAGTTGTGCTTAAGTTCAATTGAGTCCCCAATGCTGACTGTAAAGTTGTCCAAAACCTAGAAGTGAATCTGGTATCCCTATCTGAAATGATCTTCTTAGGTATCCTGTGCAAACGAATAACCTCACTTATGAACACTCGTGCCACATTAGTAACATCGTAAGTGTCTCTAACCGGAATGAAATGAGCACTCTTGGTTAACTTATCCACTATCACAAGAATGGCATTGTGTCTATGATATGTGAGCAGAAACCCTACAACAAAATCCATAGAGATGACTTCCCACTTGGACATAGGAACATCATATGGTTGTAGGAGGCCTGCCGAGTGATGGTGGTCGACCTTCACCTGTTGACACTCTAGGCATTTGGCGATGAAATGGACTACGTCATGTTTCATGCCTACCCAAAAGAAGAGTTTCTTCATATTTGCGTACATCTTCTTCACACCCGGATGTGCACAATAAAGTGCTCTATGGGCTTCCCTAAGTATGATGCTTCAAATATCCCCTTTCTCAGGGATGTACATCCTTCCTCGATATCTTAACAATCCATCTGTTTCCAGACTATATCCTTCATACTTTGGAACTAACTGCCTCCCACACTGGAGGTTCAAAGTAACCTTTAAATACCAACTGTCTCCTAGTAGTTGTGTCAACACATGTTCCCTCAGACTGACCTTTAAGGTTACCAAGGAGAAGATACGTGGTCTCCTACTCAAGGCATCTGTGACCACATTTTCCTTTCCCTTTATGTACGAAATACCAAAATCGTACTCACTCCATCGCCTTTTCCTGGCATTCAGATCTCTTTGAGTAAAGAGATGTTTTAAACTTTGATGGTCCGTTTTGAGCTCAAAGTTTCGCCCCACAAGATAGTGCCTCCAAAGTTTCAGAGCTAGCATTACATTTTCCAACTCTAAATCATGAGTCGTGTATAACTCTTCGTGCTTCTTCAACTTCCTTGATGCATAAGCTATCACTCCTCCATCCTGCATTAGCACGGCCCCCAACCCTTGTTTCGAGGCATTCGTGCAGACCATGAAGTCCTTTTCCATATCTGGCACTCATAGAATTGGTGCACTAGTTAGTAACCTCTTAAGCTCAATGAATGCACTATCAAATTCTTTTGTCCATTCATACCTGACCCCCTTGCATTGCAAAGTGGTGATGGGCTTCGCTATTTTTGAGAATCCTTCCACAAATATCCAGTAATAACCCGCTAGCCCCATGAAGCTTCTCACCTCATGGGCATTTTTCGGCACTGGCCATTCCATAATGGCCTTTACCTTTTCTGGGTCCACAAAGATTCCTTCGCTGGAAATGATATGACCTAAATAGTGGATATTTTTCTGGAAGAAGGAACACTTCGACATCTTCCCATACATTTTGTTCTCTCTTAGACAGGACAACACTATTCGCAAGTGTTCCTCGTGTTCTCTTTCATTCTTTGAATAGATGAGGATGTCATCTAAAAAGACTTGTACAAAACGATCTAAGTACTTCCGGAATACGTCGTTCATGAGGCTCATGAATACCACTGGCGCATTGGTCAATCCAAAAGGTACTACAACAAACTCGTAATGTCCAAACCGAGTTCGAAAGGCAGTTTTTGGGATATCACCTTCCTTAATCCTTAACTAATGATACCCAGATCGCAAATCGATCTTTGAGAATACCGCTGCTCCTTTCATCTTATCGAAGAGGTCATCTATTCGCGGCATTGGGTACCTATTTTTCATTGTAGCACGGTTCAAGTCCCTGTAGTCTATACACAATTGTAAGGATCCATCCTTCTTCTTTACAAAAATTACCAGTGCGCCCCAAGGTGAGACACTGGGCCTTACTAGTCCTAGGTCTAGTAACTCCTTCAACTGCATTTGCAATTCACAAAGTTCTGGCACCGTCATCCAATACGAAGTCTTGGATATTGGTTCTGCACCAGGTTTTAGCTCAATAGTAAAATCAAGCTCCCTCTCAGGAGGTAATCCTGGTAACTCGTTCGGAAAAACATCCTGAAATTCTGACAGTACCGGGTACTGATCTAATGAGGGTCCCTTCCTTTCATTCACTTCTTCCACTACATAAAGTTGACACCCTTGTCTCAAGCATCGCTTGACCTTCATAGTTGATATAAAGCGTAATGACACTTTTCTTTGTACATCCTAGATCTCTACTGGTTTTCCTTCATCATCGACACAAAGCACCCTCTTTGCGAAACAATCTACCAAAGCTCGATGAGCTGCTAACCAATCCATTCCAATGATTAAGTCATATGCCCCAAGAGCAGTGACGTATACCTTCAACCTGGTAGTGCACACTCCCAGGTCTACTATACAATTATCGACACTAGGTCCTACAGCTTGTTTTTCCCCCGAAGCCATCTCGACTTGTTTAAATTCATCATGCTCGTAGGCTGCCAACCCACTCTTTTCTAATGCAGATGGTGAAATGAAACTATCTGTCGCACCAGAATCAAACAAAATCTTAACATTGACATGATTTAGTGTACCTGACGACTCCACCACTGTGGATTGATGTTCGTCCTGGCGGTTATTAACCGCTACGTAAATCTTGTGGTTGCTACTTGCTCTCCCCATCGGTGCCTTTCCTTCTCTATGTGCAAACCCGGATTGTAACTCTGGGCAGTCGTGCTGGTAATGGGGTCCTTCGCATCTCCAACAGGTAATATGAGATTGAACCGGTGCATTGTTATGTGATTGCCTCTGAAATGAGTTCCTTCCCCTGGAACCCCTGCCCCTACTAGTTGTTCCCTGAGATGGTCATGGACCTGTCTGCATCGTTGGTGATGAACGAGATGTTGCACTAGCTGCCATTGAAATCCCTGCAGCTACAGTCCTTGGCATGACCTTGTTACCATATGGTGGTGGCCTTGAGCCCCCTCCCCTAGGAAATGTCCTCGGGGTCTTTCCTACGAATCCAGGGCGATGCGGAAATGTCGATCTTGTGCCTCCGGTTAGGTTCATGTGTTCTTCCGCGTAACGCGCATTTTCCACCGCCTCCGCTACTGAAGACGGTTTCCACATCCGCACCATAGCTCTTATCTTAGGGTTCAATCCATAGACGAAGTCATATTTGACCAGTTCCATAAACCTGATCTCATATTCTTCTACAGTTCTATTTCCTTGTACTAAGGCATGAAATGCCCCTACATGTTGCTCCTCATAGTATGCTGGTAGATATTTCCTTCGGAACCTCTCCTCAAAAAGTTCCCAAGAAACTGTGTCTGGGGTAAGGTGCAGTTGTCTTTCCAAGTTGCCCCACAAGTTTAAGGCGTTGTCTCTTAACTGAAAAATTGTGATCTTTGCCTTTGAGTTGGACGCATAGTCCCTTAAGGAAAAACACCTTGTCATGCCTTCCAACCATGCTTTTGCGAGTTCACTGGCACGACCTCCGGCAAACTCCGGAAGTTTGATCTTCTGCAATTCTCGCGTGATGTCTTCAGGTGGAAGTTCTCCCCCTGAGTCCCTTGATGATTATGGATTACCTGTTCCAGATGGTGGGAGTTCCACTTCAGTCCCTGCCAATTGGCACCCCTTTAAAGTCTCGTTAATGGCTTCCAACGAGCACAGTATGAGGGATAGTTCGGGCGATGGTGGTGTTGGTGCTGGTGGTGTTGGCGGTGCCCGTGACGACGCTCCCCTGCCTCGACCCCTTCGAGTCCTGGCCATATTGTATGACTTAACCTGCATCACCCCAAAGTTGTCAGGGTGAGTTCCAAGACGTTTCAAATTGGTTCTACTTAAACTTAGAAACAGGGTTAGGCGTAAGTTTTCTTTACTTGTTTGTAAACAGACATTACTCCATTAGGGGATTGGCTAGGTTTGGGTTAGGATTAAGCGTCTAAGCTTGGTTTCTTCGCCCTCGCAAAAAGAACTATTGGTTCCCATGCCCTGTAGCTACGTTAGCCTTGTGCTTTACTCGCTTTACTCGTCACCTCCTAGTGCATATGCCACCTCCTTCCCGCTCGTCCTAGTCTAAGCCCTAACATCATTAATTAACTTTAATGTAGATTAACCTTATACTTAAATAAAATAATTAATTTAAAATTATCATTACACCGATTTACTCAAATTAACTTTACTTTAATTTAAACTAACTTGACCTTTGTTTATATATAAATTATTTATACTAATTTATTTAAATTATTTTAAATTATTTTTACACTTTTAAAATATAAAAATAAATAAGCGAACACACATGGATTCGGGCACGCATGGATTCCACGTGCCCACCTGGCTTCCTCTAGTTCCCTCGTATCTAACCCCAAAATTCTACACCTGTCAGCTCTTCGAATCCCTACGCGTCCTTCCTCTTCCTCCACCTTCTCATCCACTGGGACTTTCCTCGTGTCATTCTTTCTCCACCACAGATCTTGCCGTAGCTCTGGTCTGAGGTTCCAAGAATCTCGCCTGCCATGGCTCGCCTCCTCGCCATTGTTCTGAGCACTTTACTAGCGCTGGGTGTTGTTGTATCTGCTGCCAGATCATTTTGCAGAAACAGAGTATATTGATATGGTCATTAACAAGATCCAGGACCTGGAGTCCAGTCTCTTTAAAATATTGGGAACCAATCCCAAGTCTGTACAATTTGCGGAGTTCGCGCTTAGGTATGGTAAGGGGTACGGTTCAGTCCGTCGGCTTGTGCACAGCTTCAGTACCTTCATGAAGACACGGAGTTGATCGAGTCAAGAATTTGCATGAACCTTTCTTATACTTTGGTGATAAAGGGTAATTTTCCCATTTTTTTTTTTTTTTGCAGTGCGAAATAAAAAAATGATTTGCTTGTAATTCCAGCTCTGGACGGATCTTAGTGTTTTGATTTCAGTTTATTTCTTTTGTATTTATAAATTTATTCATCTATGTATATGCATGTAATTAAATGGGTATATATGTATGCATATACATTTTCTTTCCGAATTGCCCACGACCTTCTATACATAATTGTGAAATTCCCGAATCAGTTTCGGGTTTTGGGGTTTCCTTATGCCCAATGTCGAGAGTTCTCTGTCCTCACGGACTCCCGATCTTCGATATGTCGATGCACTACCTTCTAGATTTATCCCTCCCTTGGCTATGCTTTGGTCCATGTGACCCTCTCCTATGTGACCGTAGTCCTATTCCCTGTCGGGATTCAGGGTTTCGTGACTCTCGCTGTCGCGAACCTCTATCCTCACAGTCCCTCGATTATCGATCTATCGATGAGGTACTTTGTGCGTTAGCCCACCAGGCTAAGCTCTTGGCCCATATGGCCATCATACCACAAGGTCACATCCTTGTCCCCTATCGGGGTTTCGGACATCGCAATATCGAAATGCATGAACCCCGTATCTATGGGATTCTCGATGTCCCAATACCCAATACACCTCTTCCTTGCGTGTTAGCCCTTCCGGCTATACCGAGGTCCATGTGACCCGCTCCTATGTGACCGTTGTCTTATGGCTTCCCATCGGGGTTTCGGACCTTCTCGAGCAAGAATTTCATCACTCCAAAATTCGCGATGCCCTTTATCATTTACCTTTGGACAACGAATGGTTAAAAATTTATAAACATATAAATTTTCAGCGCCCCCCCCCCTTTTTTTTTAATTATTTAAAGTGGGTTATAACTTTAAATTTGTGAGTTTTTCAATTAATGTTTAAGGAAATCGGGATTCGGGGTTTTCCGTAACAAATGATCTATGTAAATTGAATCATGAAACCTTGATCTCCAATTTCGCGATGCGATTAAGTCTTACTTAAAACATCAGTTAATTAACTCGTTTTAATGAAGGTTTAAGAGCTAAGTTAATTACGTCGCGGTTTTGGGATTTGCAATTTCGTAATGCATGGATACTTTGTCCACGGAACTCACGATATCCTGATCCGCGATGAAAGTTGGCTTCCACTACAGAGCTTTCCACTTTTCGGAGAATCGGGCCTCGCGTTTCCGAACTGCAAGGACCACTCGTCCATGGGATCCGCGATTTCCCGATTCGCAATGACCCGATGGACGACCTTCTGTCGAGACCTTTCCCGATGGCTCCGATCACTGCCACGCGTCCCAAGAACGGACGGTCCTGATCGCCTCTCATTGTTTCAGGGTTTTCGATACCAAGGTGCCTATGTCCACGAAATTCCCGATTCCTCGAATCCCGACTCTCTGGTTGGCTGACAGCTGGCCCCTCTCGATGGCACTATCCTCCCTCTCTGATGTGCGGTCAGCTGGCCCCACTCATCAGGGTTTCGTACTTCGCGATTTCGAAATGCAGAGATTTCGTGTCCACAAAATCCCTGATATGTCGATCCCCGACTTTCTTCAGATCTCCGACATGCATCCTAAATGGATGGACGGTCCAGGTTAAGCCTCGGACTTCGCCAAACGCCAACCCAAAAGCACTTATCTGTGTGAGTCCCGATGGCCCAAATGATGATGACTCTCCAATGGTTGCCACCTATCCCAATCAGATGGACGGCTCTGATTGTATCGGGGTTTTCACCATGGATTTCCCGACCTCTTTCTCACAGAACTCTCGATTTTCTGACTCTCTTCAGATCTCCACCACCTGTCTCACCCTGATGGACGGTCCAGATCTAATCTCGCTATTTCGAGACTTAAAATGTCTCGACTTCCTTGACCTCGTGAATCCTGATTTCACGAACGTCGATATCCTGATGCCTTCACACCTGTCATCGGTATTTCTCCTTCTTCCCTCAAGGACTTAACTCCCTCGCAACTCCATGCAGATCCGACAGCTGTTGGGTATCTGCCCGATATCTGACGGCTCAGATCCGTTCTTCTACGTAATAGACAGCTCTCCTTTGGGATAATGATAGTTGCATGAACATTACGCGGTGTGAAAATTTCTCTCTTTGGCACGGTTAAAATTTGTATGGGTCTATAGTTCCTGAGATTTTTCATTATTAAAAATTCACCGAGGCTAATACAAGAAAATATTTTACACCATTCCCACTCAATACAAGTCTTCTAAATTTCCCTTTTTTTTTCTTTTTTTTTCTGATTGTGCATTGGCAGTTCGTCATTTAGGTAAGTTCGAGATGAAGTAGGCCTTTTCAAGGTTTTGCAAAAGTCCTATTGCATTTTATATAGTATAATTCATGTAGTTATTGAATCTTGCCCACTTCAAGCCTTGGATAAAATCTTCCCTCGACATTTCATCGATTTCAGGTGTCTATCTTACCCAAAACTTCATTGACAAGTATTGCTCAAATAAAATAAAATTATCAACTCTCTTTTTCGTGCTTAATAGCTTTATCAGGTTGCTTTAAGGGTAGCCATTTTGTGGGAAGTGATCCTTCAAACTATCTGGTTTGCTGCCACTATTTTAAAGGGTGTTCCTTTGAATATTCAGACTAAGACTGTATTAGCCATTTATTATCCAGTAAAAGGGTATTACCTAAAATGGTTGCTTGTGATATATGTGAGACCATTTGCTTGGATAATGTAGGGGTACTACCTTGAGTATATTTTCTGATACTGTATCAGTCATATTGGGTCAAGATGAATGTTGCTTGACACAATCTACTAAGATGCAAATGACGTGTGTTTCTTATAGGTTAAGCTTGGCTGGAGTTAACGCTTGGGGTTTTGGCCCTTAGGCCCAGATTTCGAACTAAGATGCTCTGATACCAAATGTAACAACCAAATATTTCTAACCATCATTTATTTTCATAAGCAATTTATTTCGTGAACTGAGATAATAATTTCATAACATAACAACAATCTTCATAATAGCAACCTCAGTAACTTAAATTTATCAATGAAGAATGATTTCATGGCAGGATGAAATAAACACATAGTTTAACAAATTACCTGGTTCTGATGCTAATTTATGTTGCCTTGCTTCCTTGTTGTTGCCTTCCTGCTACCTGATACACAGATCAACCCAGCCACAAACAAATAATAACTGCCCAAACCTATTGTCCTCCCTGCCAACTAGGAAAACTACCTAGCTCTAGAATATCTATGGATATCCTGGCCCCCGTGCCCAAAACCTCCAGCAACCCGGTGCCTCGACTAATCAAAAGTGCCACAGTCAGAACTCTGCTACTCCCTGCAAATCTCACAATCCTCCCAGCATCCATCCTCCGTCGAATTCCCCTCACGTAAACCTCCTCCCCCTCCTTATTCCTCATTCATCGACCCATGCCTTTACTTCCTTACCTACCCTCGTCCCTGTCCCTGATCCTTCCTTTAATGTTTTATCTTCTCGGGATTAACAGGTTATCCCTTGTTGGGTACGTAACCATTTTATAACATATATCATTGATCTCTTAAATTTATTTCTCATGTCATTAAATGTAATTTGTAGTTAATTATATAATTAATTAATCACTATTATAACCTTTAATTAATTAATAATTTATTTAATTAATATCATTAGATCAATCTTCGTTTAATTAATACCTTGTTAAGACAATTAATCCCCTAATTAATTTTGACTTTATAATGCTTAAACATTTATCCAACTAGGGTTGTTACAATTACCATAGCAGGATAAACTAACCATATTGGTTATATCCTTGCATATCTACAAATACAAACTATATGCATCATACTTATAGGGTCAAGCATCATTAAACAAGATAACATCAAATACTTGTATGCTACAACATACAATAATTTAACGCATGTCAAACATAGATAAATAAACACATAGTAAACAAGATAAGAACATAAAGAACACTTATCTTTTATGAAAATCACCAAGTGCGGCCTTGACTCATACATTCCTCTGAGCCATAGATATTTTTTCTCATAAGATTTCAACAACAGGTCACGCCCTAGCTGGGGCTCAACTCCACCAGGGAAAACAGGGTCCTAGCGACAAGCGATGGTCTAAAACTCAACAGAATTGATCATTCCTAGGTGTCCACTACTGCAACTAGTCTACAGTCTCTCATTCCCCACGCACCTATCACACCCAAGGAATTGTTCCCCTTCTCTCCTCACCAGTCCCTCAATTGCCACACTTCCCTTCCCAAGGTTACTAGCAACAGGTCGGACAAGAAGTCTCTGAGCCCTGTGACTAATTCACAGCAAAAATATCATCTGGAGAGTATTCTCACGGGTCTGGAAACCACTCCACAACAACCAATATCTCAACCAGAGAGACTTCTCACGATCTTCCAACCTGACTCTTTGACAGTAAAAACTATGATTACGATCCCACAACACCTTACAATATTCTTGGTGCAGATAAGGTAATAATCGTATTTTCTATATAGTCCAACCCCCTCCTGCTCATGACAGCGTGCAACATGAATAATGAAATTTTCCCCTTCCAAAATACACTAAGGACAACAATATATATTGCATGTCTTCCACTTGACACTTTTCACCTCCAAAAGTATCTTTAATCCACTTGGTGACCCGTTCCCTACCCTCGGGAACCTAGGATAAAATAATAATATATCTTACATTACACTTTCCCCAAAAATATCATAAAATATTCCCTAAGACTTATGAATCACCCCCTTTTCCCTTTTCCAGTGGAGTAGGCCCCCTGTATCATTTCCGTCAGAGTCAGTTAGCATGCAGTGATGCAAGATTATATTAATATTCATCATTATATTTACATGGATAGGCACACTGGCCTATCTGCGTCTAGGCTCACTAACCTCACAACATAAACATTCATTCATGTGCACTAACCCAACTATGCGCAACACAATGAAATGTGTGCACTTACCCAGGTGTGTGCACCCTGTATTTGATAGAAATTCTCAGTGCACTTTCCTAGGTGCACGCAACACACAAACTATGCACACCCTGTCTTTGATAGAACTTCTCTACGCACTTTCCCAGGTGCATGCAACACCAAAAATCAGGTGTCAACGACTCACCAACCTATATGTTCATTAAAACTACACTTGTTATCAACAACTCATGAACCTATATGTACAATTAGAAAGGGTTCTCGATCAAGGACACTACATGGGTCTATGTATTCATGACATATTTGTTTGTGAATTTATTTTCAAGGATATTAATCATTCTTGACTGTCAAAGGTTTATACTTCTATCCTCCAGTTTTTTCTTATTGAATTCACACCCTTCTTGGGTATCAATGGAATACAATAGCCACTCAAAATCACTTTCATATATTCAAAATAATAAAATGTTTCATAAGGGGTTCTTACCTAATCCCTTTTAAATTCTCATGTCACCTGGGAAGGAGATTTTTATACTTGTTATGGATTCCAACACCCCTTTTGATATTACCTTCTTAGTGGTTCTTTATGGAGACTCCTAAGGTCCTTTCATCAACCTTTCTAATCAACAACTTTCTTACATTTATCCTCTACAATAGGTTATCCATCATTGGAAGTTGTCATTTCCCATCAACTCCAATCATTTCCTACACATAACATGCATCATCACATTTACAGTTTTACACCAATTGTCATCTTAAAGTAAAATGCATGTATTGTTGTATTTAAATCATCAAACAATTTCATATGTGTCCTAGAATATCACTCCATTATGTTATTCCCAACATTTTTATGAGTTAAAACATAATAAAACTTTCAGTTGTGTGTACACAATTATCAACATTCTCATGCTAGAAGATTTTACACAACCAACATTTCAGTCCTCTCATTCCAGAGAAATGCCATAAACAACAATAAAGGAGTGAAGGGACTCTTCCCTTTTTCCAATTCCTTCTGCAGAGCCTGGAACTTTCATCCTAAGTGAATTAATTTTGAGTCTTCCCTGCCTTCAAACAACATGGCTTAACCAAGCTCATTTAATTAAACATATTTGTCAACTTTGTCTTTCATTTACCAGCGTCACTTATTCTCACAACTACTCTTTTAAAATATCCAACTTTGTGTCATTATTCAAAATATGATAGTGAGAAAAGTATTAATCCTTTTATCCTTCTATTACTTATATAATGTATCCCTCTTGGGATCTACCTGCTCTACTCCTTGAGCAGTCTTAGTTAATTTTATCTTGACCTTTCCTGGATAATAATCAACATACTTACAACAACAAGATTTTTTTGACAATTTAATTATGACTTAGTGCATTATGCACATATACCAAAAATCAAGTTGGTCAACATTCACTTTCATGTCTCCCAGACATGCATTATATTTTAAAATGTAATCCAGGATTCTTATGTAAACAAGATTTTCATCCCACTTCCTGCCTTTCCAACAGTCATTTATTGTTATGGATTTGTCTCATTCATATAATTCCTACACAGTTTCTTCACATGGAATCATTTTAGCATGCAATATTCCTTGTTATATGTATTAATCATTTCCTAACCTACTCTCAATCCATGATTTAGTGTTCGCTTTACCATTCATATCTTTTACCCAATATCCCAAAGGAATTTGAGCATACATACATTCAACTACACATTCAAACATGTGCATATATTTACAATCAATTTGCATTCATAATGTGTTTGTATGCATTCAACCACATGCATCAACATAGTTTGTTTGTCCACCATAGGCACACTTTAAAATTCCATGTACAAATTTATTTAAAATTATTAAATTCATGATTGTTCACAATCCTTCTCATGAAATTTATCATAAGAATATTCATTTTTCCTTTCATAACAACAACAAATCACTCTCTTTTTCATTTCTCTTTCAATACTTACGCAAACTTTTATAAAGGGTGACATATAACCCCCATCAAGTTTTCATTCGACCATGCCAACCAAACCTCTCAAAATGGGGTTAGCCATGCAACTACAACATTATCCAATCCAGGTAAGTACAATCCTTGCCTCGCAATTCACTTAATTGGGTAGGCATACCATGCCTTTGAGCATATATTCATGTGTGTGTGTGTACACCACATAGGTACATTGTTTGCACATTATTATATCATTCATATTCATATTTATTTGGTCTTAATATAAGTTTTCATACTAGGAAACCTTTTAACTTATGCACTCAATCATATACACATATCGATTGTCAGCATGCAAGTTTATTGTTTGCACCATTTTCTATGTCATCCATGCACGTTTATATTTTAACTTTGTTATCAATGTTCTTTTAGTGAGAGCATACTATAAATCGCAATACTAGTCTCTTAGTCATAATTCATAATGATGTTTCCCTCTCTACATGGCAACATCCACCAAGGGCTACTCTTTCCCTTTCCTATTACAAAATTCTTCCACAAATTAGAATTCAAATGGGTAGTTACAATATTACCCGAGGAAATAACATAACCACTCCCAGTCTCTTTTCATGCCTACTCTTTCTTGGTCAATAGACCTTTTTCAAGGGAACCCTTACTTAATTCCCTCCCACTATTACTTGAGTACATTGAGCCATACTATATGGTTATCATCCTTCTCTGTATGTTGTCTGATCTAGCGGTTTTTTGGGAATGTCTAAGCACTCCCTTAACCATATTTTGGATCAGCTCCTTCATTGATCTATTACAACTTTTAATATCATAATATTATATGAAAACATCATTGCTATCTTTTATTATGTTGATTGTTGAGGAAAATGTATGAATAACCCTACTAAAGCATTTTCAAATCTTGCCAGGCTAAGGAAAGATAGTTGGGAATGTTACCCGGAGTTTATAGCCTTTAATTCAAAAAAATAACTTAATCCATAGGTAATATGTACTAGGGAGTAAGGATGATTTTATATGTTATATGTGACTATGAAAAATAAAGAAAGAAAATATATACATAAGTGTGTACAGGAAAAGAGACGAGAATAAAAGTAAAATCTGAACAATATCATTAAGATACGCATGGGAAACTGAAATAAAAAATCTAATTTTTAAATTAAATTCATTAAGAGATACAAAGAAAAACTCTCTTTACAAACCCCTGCGAGGATGGGACCAAGGTCAAACATAGAATTCTCGGATGAGCACCATACAAAAAGACTCTGACAACAAAATAAAATTGAAGCTAAATATTTGGATCAACTTGCCATAAACATGTTGTCACTTGAATCTACAAAACATTCTTTACTAGTCATGAAATCTAATCCATAAACAAACAAGAACACACAGACTTCCAAAGATAGATCATACACCTTTAAAAACAAGTTGTTGAAAGATATGATTCAGTTATGAATCTTGTTTCCTTCAATAAGACCCTGCTATCATCAAGAGGTTTTAGCTTTCTAGTAAACTCAGAATGGATGAAGAAAAGAATTATCTCACAAGTATAGAGCAGACCTTATATCAGAAGTTCTCCTTTTGTTCTCTCCCACTTTGTCTCTTCTTTTGATTGAGCTTTTAATCTTTCTCAATAAGTTAGGGTAGTTCAACTACCTTTCTTTTGTTAAGATTAGTTAGCTTAACTAATTAGTTAAGACAAATAAATAATAATATATAAATAAGGGTCTATTAAATAATAACTAAAAAGGTGGGACCCCTTGTCACTCCAATTTTCATTTATTTAATAATCATCAAAACATGAAATATAATACACCAAAAATTGAACTCAAATATCCGCCTTGTAACTCCCATCCTCATATTAATAGTCAAAATTTTAATATCAAAATAAAACATGACTATATCCAAAAATAGAATCGTATCCATACTGTCCAAAACAAATATATCAAAATGTGTATTTTATGTCCAAACATTTTGTTATACCAATAAAAACCGTCCTCAAAAGAAAATATCATCAACAACATTAAAAGCCATATTTTCTATGAGAGGTGATTTGCCTCTTTTCACTACTGCTCTATTTTGATATTTCTATTATCTTGCCTTCTATAGAAACCTTAGGCTAATTGGAATATTGAGGATGAATTTCACTGATGACATGTGAGAAATTGTCCTTGAGGTGGAGATGAGAAGATATTGATTCAGAGAAATTTTCGGAAGAGTTAGGGGAAGTGGCCACGTTTTTGCTTTTATCAATCTTTGGTTCAGGCATTGTAGTTTTGAGCCTTTTTCTTGCATGTGAAGAATGGGTTGTTGAAGAAATGAGAACATCTTGGGCATTTGGTTTAAATGGCAGTGGAGGAGGCAGAAATGGCAACGATATTGTAGGCCAACCATTATGATGTGAAATAGGATGATGGATGATCTCTTGCCAGCCATCATTGGCAGGTGGTTCTGGCTACATAGAAACATGAGGGGGGTAGTGATACTAGAGAAATTTGGGTGTGGATGGAAAGGATGCCACTCAAGCCTAGGTTGCAGAATTCCTTTGCCAACTAGATTGAAAATCCCAACTTGGAAAATTTTATTTATTTCTTGCGGATTAGCGTCAAAATGTATTGAGAATCGTGGCCTTCTATGGCCTCTTTTCCAATTGTTCATCTACCTGATCTGTTTGCACCTCTTCCATTGTTGCCCATGCTAAATAAGCTCATCCTGAAGCAATATTACAATCAGAATATAATTTTTTTTATCAATCCATTCACTAATAGTCTACCTAAATAAAATCAATATGTTGGCTATATAATTCACAATATAAGCATATGCAATCCATCCATTGACACAACCCACCACATCTAATTTAATAATTAACTGCAATTGAACAAGGAATGATAGGGTCATTGGGAATATGAGGGGATTTATAATGAATGAAAAATGGTAACATGGATGGGAACCAAAAAATGAATATTGTTCAAGAAAAACACATAACACTTTTTCTTTCAAAAACAATATCTCAATATTACAATTTTCAACTAAAATAATTATCCAATCCTCTTTAATCCTTTTCCCTTGAAAATAAAATTCAAGATAACAGAATAGGGGATGTATTAAATGTTATTGGGAAGGTGGCGGGCGTATAATGAGAAAAAAAATGAAACAATGAATGGGAATAATGGAGATTGTTGTTTTGTTACAAGAAATAACATTTATTAACTTTAAAAACAACATTTCCAATATCCACTATCCACCATGCACATTTATTTCAAAAAATTCCACCAAATTTTGTTTGTGCCATATTACTCTTTTAAACTTCAACACACAGAATCTGTAACCTAGAAATAATATGTTTAAATTGCGCAATACAAAACTCAAGGAAAATTTATATGATTATCAAACCTGCGAATTTCATTTCTCCTTTTAAAAACTATCATAACATTATGTAGGAGATTGTTTACAAAAAAATTTAACTCAATCATAATCATACATAATGCTTCAAAACATCATGAGAGGAAGAGAAGCGTAGAGCTATCATCCTTTTGTTATATAACATTTACATCACAACCTCTAATAACAACTGCAAACAAATTGGGTTCAAAACCCCATGTGATCCTGGTGGGAATTGTTTCCATAACATTCTTACTAAACTCAAAGTCAACCAAATCACTTCATAGATAAATAACAAACGAGCCATGATTTTGTGGCTGATATCAATCTTTTCGACTCTTGGGTCAAATAGCTCAACAAAATTTCGAATTTGGATTTTCTTTTATTCATTCTC
>ML783702.1:1140144-1159855 GCA_009831015.1 Picea engelmannii
TATAGTGAGAGAAAAATGAAACAATGAATGGGAATAATAGCGATTAGTGTTCTGTTACAAGAAATAACATTTATTAACTTTAAAATCAACATTGTCAATATCCAAAAAATCATTTGAATATCCATTGTGTGCCATGCACATTTATTTCCAAAACTTCCACCAAATTATGTTTGTGCCATAGTACTATTTTAAACTTCAACACATAGAATCTATATCTCGCAACAATCTTTTTAAATTGAGCAGTATAAAACTCAAGGAAAATTTGTATGATTATCAAACCTGGGAATTTCATTTCTCCTTTTAAAAACTATCATAACGTTATGTGGGAGATTGTTTAAAAAAATTTAACTCAGTCATAATCATACAAAATGTTTCAAAACATCATGAGATGAAGAGAAACATAGAGCTATCATCCTTTTTTATATAACATTTACATCACAACCTCTAATAACATCTGCAAACAAACTAGTTTTGAAACCCCATGCGATCCTAGTGGGAATTGTTTCCATAACATTCCTACTAAACTCAAAGTCAACCAAATCAACTCATAGATAAATAACAAAAGAGCCACGATTTTGTGGGTGATATCAATCTTTCCCACTGTTCGGTCAAATAGCTCAACAAAATTTCAAATTTATCTTTTCTTTTATTCATTCTCCTATATATTGGAAGAGGAAATGAGGCATGAATTAGGCATATAGGTGTAGGGTTTTCAACATGGGTTGCAGGAAAAGAAAAAACCAACTCTTTTCCATCAAAATCATAGCAAGATAAAACACATAGGCCACCCATAACAAACAACACATAGTAATAATAATAATTCACATCTTCTAGGGTGAGGGTGCTACGCAATAGTCACAAGACCCGATTGTATATTTCTTTTTACAGATGAAACCCTCAAAACTAATCATACAAAATGAGAGAAACTGAATCACCTTCAACCAGAGTTATTTGCCAACCATTATATCATAGTAATACTACATTTTTCTCTAGGCACATACAACCATATATTTCAAATAGAATAAAATGTCAAACAATATTTCCAGTTTGAAGAATTTAAATTCTAACAGAAAGAATCCCAAATCAAAATGCGTGTTACATGTCCAAAATGCCCACAACAAATCCATCAAAAACTTCGGAAAACAAACACATTCCATATGCAAAATCTAAGAACTAACATAACAATTTTATCTAGAGCAGAGCTAACCATCATGAATGGAGTGATAAGAGACAACATACATGTGAGGAGAATGCTAGAAAGCTAAAGATCACAATTATTTATTTTCCAAAGGTCGAGCACAATTGAGGCACTGCTAACCAGAGTAACAAAAATAATGCGAGGATAAATTGAAGGTTGAAGCTTCGAGGTAGGGTAAGAACGACATGTAGTAAATGAATGTCGCTTCCCTTATTTTCACATTTAATGCCATCAACCACAACCAAATATGGAGCACTTCCAACTCCAAACAAAACTTTGTTCCAAACATAGAATATCACCATCATATATCCATAGCATACCATTTCCAAATTCAATGTCGAATCAACCTCTCATATGAATTCCCATTTAACACTTAGCACCGAAATAGCATGTCCCATATACTTTTCTAGTGGAGTGTTATATTCACATAATAATCATTTTCCCATGTATGCAAATATACCATGAGTTGGATGTGGCTTATATTTGAACAATATATTAAAATCTAAGTGTAGAAAAAACAAACTAATATGTTTAATAAAATAAACATTTCGTCCATTTTGAAATCAAATTGCTTATCACCCTTAACAACCATTAGTTGCACATGAAAATAGGTTAGGATTTCCACTCTTATTCTCAAAATGTGAATCTTTTGCGTAAGGTAATTATGAGCACAATAAGGGGAGTGCTTTATATCATTGTTTTTATCAAGGGGTCCCACCTATTTAGTATTATATATATATAATGCATTGTAACCCATTTATACGAAGGAACTTTATGTTGTGCTTTTTTTTAGGCTTCAACATTTCTATCTTCCCTGTTGATATCAATTCATCCTTAATTACATTTCCCATCGACAAACCATACTTTACAACCCATCATAGGTTATAATAGGTCTATTTACATGTTACATACATTCTTACTCATTATCATATCCATTACAACATATACTTGTGCATCAATCATTTTACTCATGCCTACAATGTATATATATTCTAGTTGTCTTCTCTTGCATTCACAAGCATAGACATGCCTTTAGGTTAATAGGAATATACAATTATTAATAAAACTATGAGATTATAAATTTGTGCATATTCCCATATCACTCTATCTTCTTTGAGGATTAGAAATAGTCCAAAAAGGATTATTTCTTTACTTTCTCTTAACTAGATTATCTTAGTTACATATTTCCATCCCTTGCAAGTCAAGTAAAATAACCTTACAAACTTTCATCAGTCCTCTGATCACGAGGAATTACATATACATGGTTTAGTATTTTTTTCAAACAGTAATTAGTATTTCCAAGGATGTTATCGATTATATACTCAATTCCTTGATCCACAAGAAATTCTTCCATAAGGGTCTCAACCCTCATGTAAACAACTATCATAAATGATATAGGCTCCAACTTCCCATGCTTAGAGACATCCTTACAATCACTAGTTCATTCACTCTTTGATATTAAGTAGCCCTTAATAGGATTCTTCCATTTTAGTCATTCACAAATGAAAGAGGTTTGTCCTTCCCAAACATATAGACAACATTGTAATTAAATAAAACAATTCATCTAATCCATTCTTGGACTCATATGGACTTACAACAAATCTCTATAATTTGTCCCTCTCTTATTGAAATATTTCCATCATTTCATGTTAGTATATTCCCACTCATGTGGGAGTATTATCATTTCATCAAGGAAGAAATTATAATTCCTTTGATGTAGATCAAGATGCAACTTTTCTGTTGTACGAAATTCTAAAACAAAATTTCAGCATGTAGTCCTTCTTCTAAAGAAGTTAGTGTTGAAATAAATAATCCTTTAACACAAGTAAACTCTTTCTAACAAGTTCATATTGGAATTCTTATACCACTTTGCACACTTCTCTGATAGCACTTTGTAACAAACCCAACCCCCTAAGTACCCTTTTTAGGGATGGGGTATTAAATTTTCACTTTTTCCTTGACCATATAGAAGACCCCTCTTGAGAGAACCATCGTCTTCTACTTGTCAAGAGCTTTCCAATGATTGTCACCGTTCTCAAAACCAAGCTCTCTATCAAAATTTATGGCCTTTTAAAGTTTCTAAGGCCTTCATTGGACTAAATCCACCTCACTTACACATGGTATCCACATGGCCACTAGTCCTTGTGGAATCTGATGTGGCACTATCATGGCTCTGACATGATGCTTTCCATCTGGCTAACCGACCCATGGTTCTGACCCCACGAAACCTCTCGTCACCATCGTCAGCGGTTTTATTCCCATGGTTTTTAATACCCCAACAAAAATTCCTATGACAATCCATTAATTGGACCCCTCCTATATTAGAAGTTCCTCAGGCCGAGCATCCATGCAAATGGAGTCTTCGATTGTAACTTGCATAGAATTTACTGCTCACCCCTTTTCACTTCTTGAAAAAATGAGCAATACGCACATCAGATCGATGGTTGACATTGAATTTCCACCCTATGTCGACCAACGATCCATATTCTCTTGTCTTTTTTGTCGTCATCAACGTTCCTAACTAACGCCTAATAGGTATAATCCTTAAGAATTGACGACAATGTGTCTAGATCAATGGTCCATATATCTTTGCCATCACTTCTGATCGCTTCCCAGCAAGGCCATGGTGATCAACGACGAAGATTAAATCCCACCCAAATAAATGATCATTGCTATATTCTAGGGTCTTATCATCATTAGTGATTTCTTTATCATTGTTGGCATTCTTGGTCGAACACAACCTTATCAACCTCCCAAGCTCCAACAATGATGCCTCTGGATCTGAAGGTACAGGTCTCAACAAAGTCATTCACGACATATCGACAGTGGTCATTAGTATCAACACCCCATCATCATCCGCACTCATATCTTAGCTCTCTTTCCATGCCTTCATCATCTTTCCATGAACGTATGGTTGAGATATCTCAACTTGTTGATCCAACAATCGGGATCTAAGGAAATTTCTTAAGGGCCTTTCACTCGAGGAGGCCCAATTTTTCTTGATTACCAATCACATAGTGACACCTATCACTGCTTGGACATGTTGATTTCAATACTAGTACATGCACATCATCATGACGTTGTTTTCCTCTCTCCTCTCTAAGATGAGTCTTAAAGAAATCAACGGTGGATATCACTCTCTCCTAACGACATATCAATGACTCTCATTGTATCATTGAATACTTTATCATTGTCGAAATTTTCATCCGACACACAACCTTGCTAACCTTTCAAAATCCAATGACATGATGAGATATTTTCATTTCCATATCTAACGATCTAGCTCGCTACCTACACTATAGAGGTTTCTAGGCCCTCCAATACCACTCATGTCTTATCAGCCATCCCGCTGGTGACATGCATCACCCATAAGGATGCATTGACTTCCATGCTTGCATGCCATGTCACTCATGATGGCATCACCCATTTCTATTACCTATAAGGTTTTTCTGTAGATAAAACACATCTTTGATTTTTAAAACACATTTTCAAAGATGCTAAATTTATTTTTTTATAAAACAATAATATATTCACAAATTAACACAATATTTTTTCATGTTTATTTATTTTATTTTTATTTTTTTATAAAACAATAATATATTTACAAATTAACACATTATTTTAAGTTAGCCATTCTATACTGTAAAGCAATACTTCTGGCCAAAATATAAAGTATTGGTGAAATAGAAAACATTGTTAAAACACATCTTTGATTTTTAAAGCACATGTTCAAAGATGTTTTTTTTTGTAAATGAGTGTGAGAATCTCTATTGCTTTTAGAAAGTTATAGTACAAAATTGGTGCAGGGACTCCCAGGATCTACCAGGACGGAAACTAGATCTGGGGTCCCTGGGATGCAGTGTCTGAATGTAAACGGGGTATGCATGATTCGCCACCATGGGAAACTGACCCAGGCTACCGTAATCGAACTTTTTTTTTTTAAACGTCATCAAAAAGAAAGCAGAAAAAATATAAGCATAGTGGGGTTAGCTCCTACTCTGAGAGACATGACTAGGGCTGGTCCTTCACTAGTCCAGGTTCATGGGGTGATCTTCATCTCCTTCCTGTTGTGTCATGTTCTCCTCCCTCTATTCCACCAGGCATAACTTTATGATGCTTGTTGGGGTTCCATTTCTGTCATCTGGAGTAATATCTATATGGTGGATGTAGCGTAGGTAGAGTTGAAATTTCCTGGCCATCCAATCCAGTTTTTCTTGTTGTCTTTTCTGGTCCTTCACTAGTCTTTGAACCCCTGTCTCTAGGTTACTAAGGCATTTGAGAATTCATGTGCGCTCTTTCTTATGTTCTCTTGTTTCTGTCCTGTTGATCTTCCCCCGGGCCACACACATCTTACCTATCATCATTTTAGTTCTCCAGGCTTCCTCCACTGTCTGGTGGTAGAGAGTTACCCTTGGTTGTGTGGCTCTGGGGTCCCTTATCCCTCTCGCTTCCTGGATTAGTGTTGACCAGGCTTTGCCCCTACAGGCGTTGTTGATTTCGCTCTCCCATATTTTGATGGTCGTCTTCCCCTTTATGTCTACCTTTGCGAGGAAGGTACTCTTTACTGCCCTGGCTACATGTTCGATTATCGTCATCCTTCGGGTGCTTTGTGGAGCTTCCTTCCCCTAGGGGCCTCTCTTGCTGCTTGTTTTCTTCATGCGTACCATCTTTGCTTGCTGGTGGTAGTTCTTACTTTGGGTTCTTTCCCTATTCCGCTCCACCTCTTTCTGGTTGGTAAGGTGGCCCCTATAGTTGCAATGCTCCGTTCTGTGGTATTTTCTGGTGTCCCTGCCTTTATGGAGCCAATCCGGCTGTGGTCCCGTCCTTGCAATCATGGCCTACTCATCAAGGTGGTCCTTTCAGTCAGTGTCCTATGTTCATGCGCATGTGCTCTTGATGCCCTTGTCGTTATCCATGTGCCTATGCTTTGTCATGCTCGTTGTATGCCATCCATTTCCCCATCCCATCATGGTACTTAGGTGAGGTGTGCTCTGACTTGGCACTGGTGAAACATGTCTCCCTTCATCCTTTGTTACCTGTGAGTTATCTATTATGCTTTCCCATGGGTAGCCTCTGTACTTATTTTTATTGACAGGACCGTGGTGTCGTGCCTTCTCCTGGTGTGTGATCTGCGTCTACATTTGTAGCCTTATTTCATTGGTGGGCCCTCGGATTATGTTTGGAGCATGTTGTTGGGCACTTTAATTGTCTAAATAAATAGATAATTAAGGTGTTCAAATATAAATTGTCAAACCCAGGGAAGTTTTGTTATTGCAAGATAATTGTGCACAATCTATGCTAGATTGATGAAAGCAAACATTAATCAAGTTGCAGTATTGAAAGAAAATGGAGTTTTGGGAAACTAAACACTAGCACAAGTTGCTGACACAGCTGGAGTTCTAATCTACTGTTGCAGGATTGAAATCACGCTTGCTTAATTGAAATATAGATTGATGAGTGTATAAGAATCCTGGATTATCTATCTTATTCTGATTTTCTATTTTATCCTTGCAGAAAGGAATTATATGCTAATTGCAGAAAGGAAATCTACTTTAGTTGCAGGGAGTAAATTCACACTTCTAATTACTTATTGTTGAAAGAAAAGTTTTATCTAGTACAAAAAGACAATTCTCCAGCAGTATACAACACTTGACTTCTGATTCTCATGAGACACACTAATGCGCATTTGACAGAAAGGAACTGAACTGTAACAGCAATTATGATCTAAGAATGCTAACAGGTTATTCACATAAATCAAAGTAGCTAATCTAAAATAGTAAAATAGAGGGGAGTATGTGAGGAAGGTGGGCCCTTTCCTTCTCATTGAATCCACTCAAAGAGATCACAGTAGGTTGGAGAAACTCAAGTCGCCTTCTTTATTAAAATCGCCAAAATTGTTCAATTACAAGTTGCTTCACTTTACTTCACAATTCCATAGCTAATCTTCGTTGTTAATGATTACAAAAGCTCTGCTATTTAAAGACAGAGTAATTTAGTTCAAAATGGACTTAGAACAGCCTTGAGAATCCCAAATTCTCAAGTTGTTCATAAGATACAAGAGATCTGACATATTCATCAAATCTGGACAAAGAATTAGTGTAAGCCAAAATGTGTAACAACAGAGGATCATTCTTCGGGATTCGTCTTTCAGGATCGGTGGCCATCTGTTGCAACGAGTGTAACAGCTTTTAGGATTGGTGTGCATATGTTGCAGTCGGTGTAACAGCTTCCAGGATAATTGGGCATCTATTGCAGCAAGTGTGACAACTTCCAAGAAAGGTGCGTCGTTGTTTTAGTTGTGTAACGGCATGCAAGACTAGCACACAGCTGTAACAATTGGTGTAACAACAACGATCCTTCTTTAAGTCTTGGTTGTTCTACACATTTTGATCATTAGTTGCACATTTATGGGTAAAATATGAGAAATACTACTAATCAAACGTGTTAAATAAATAAGAATATCAAAGCAATATTAATGACTCATACCTTAGGAAAAAGGGTCTTGGCAGTATTAAAATAGGCATTTAGCATAGGAATGATAAGTTTGAAAGGGTAAAAGATATAGTAAAAAAGGGAAATTTATGGGTCTTAACATGCCCCCCAACTGAAGACATTGCATGTCCTCATGCAAAAACACTTTCAAACCTATTACTGAATCTGAAGTAGGGAGATGGGTCCTCCCATGTAAACTGCTAAGACAATTTGTTAAGTGCCTGTATGCAAAACTGTGTGTACCCCCAATATTTGTTAGCTCAAAAATTTGTCCCGCTTACCTTGTCTTTAAGAACAAAGTGCAACATAGGTTCTTGTGTTTGAGTTGTTGGTGAACCAGCATCTACTCTATTACGTAGAAATCTCCTCTTTCTTACTGGTTCTTATGGAGCAATAAGGTCAAATTTTGTTTTAACTGAGAGGTTGACTGGTTCTTCAGGCTATCCAGTGACTGGTACTTTTACTATTTTATAGCCTGCCTCAAAATAGATATTACCACATTCAAAGCACATGATCTCTCTATGTTGGTCCATAACAGCTTTTCTAAGTGATAATATGTCTAAGGATATCCCCTCTGGATTGTTCTGACAAGACACCTGTAATTCATCCCTTAAGGAAGCCAACTCTGCTTTGAGGCTGTCATTTTCCTTTAATAGTTCAGTAATCCTGGAATTTGTTGTGTCCTGGATCTTCTTCTCAATTTGAGAAAAAAGTTGAGCAAGTGGCACATCCTCCCAAGTTTGTGTAATTGGTTCTTATGTGATAGATACACCCAGGACTTGTTCCAATGCAACAATTGATTCTAGCCTGACTAATTCTTATGGAATAGTCTTTTCCTGGATAGTTGGTTCTTGTGTAACAACTAAGTTAGGGATGGTGGTATCTTGTTGAACAGTCTCTTCCTGGGAAGTTGGTTCATGTGTAATAGCCATGTCATCTGAGGGGATTGGTTCTTATGTAGTAGTCTCTGTAGTAATGGAGGGTAATGGACGAAGAATAGGTGTTTCATGTTCCATATCCTTCCATCCCACTATTGTTGCAGTAGACCTGGTTGACCGATTTCTCCTCTTAGGTAAAGTAGAGACAAAAACATTGTCTTTCTTTTTCGTGGGCTTCAGAGAGGAAGGGTGTTCTTCAACAATCTGACAAGAAGAAGGAGGGCATTCTTCAACAACTATATAGGAAGGAAATTCTGGAATGTTAGGGTCTAGTAGAATCTGTACTTCATCAGTCATCAAGGGATGTGCAGAATCATCAAGTGGATCCGATGATTCTATTGTAACTCGTGTACATTCCTCCTGTAATGATAAAATGGTAGCCTGAAATTCCTTGCACAAGGTGAAACCTGGAATATGTACCTCCATAAATTTTGGTAGGGTATGAGTATGAGCAGACTCAGGACACTCTGTGGTAGCATCTGGTACAACCCTATTGATGCCCCTCTTAGATTTTCTTGTAGACTTAGGTTTTCTTTTTTGAGGTGTTCAGTAGCAGTGATAAAAGGGGTCTGAACTATTGTTGCAGCACTAGGAGAGTTGCTTCTGTCGATTCTCTTCTGATATTCTCGTCTAGATTGATGTTTGGCTGGCTAAACTGATTCATTGGAAGATACAATAGATATTGGTACTACTGTTACAGCAACAGGTGGATTTTGAGTTGTTGATGGTGCCACGGGAGAAGGAATCGAAGTACTTGCAATTGTAGTGGATGTTGGAGTTGTTGTTACAGTGGATCTCTCTGACCTAGTTCTTGTCTTGGGTAGTGTAGAGACAGAAGGAAGGAATTTCCTTTTCTTAGCTTTAAGGGTCTGAGGGAGTTCCTAAACAATGGCTATTGCAGTAGAGGGTTGAGGCTCATGATTTGGTCTAGGGATTTTGCTGTCGATAGCTGGCTCAACCACCACTGAGGGCAAAGGGTTTAACTGTTATGGTTCAAGACTATCAAGGCATTTTTGAGCAATGTGAGAGGTGCTTCAAATTTTGTGTTTGGTGTTCGGATTTGACTTGTAGGCAGTTACAGTTGGGGTATTAACTGCTGGTGCAGTTGAGGGTACAGGATTTGATTGTTCTGGTTCGGCTGGAACAGCATGCACAGGAATTGGCTCAGGTAATGGGTCATTAGGAATTCCCATTCCATTATGAATCAACAATCCTATTAGTCTATGATTTGAAAGACAATTCAAGGGGTGCTTGGATTTATTAACAAATTCAGCCATATTATGCAGGGATTGAAGTAGGTAGTATGGGATGTTGATTAGCTTCTAATGCCGCAAATGTGACAGTAAAACAAAATCAGAAAAATAAACAACTTGATATCTCCCTTCACATGTAATGTATCTTTTTACGAATTTTGATACCTTCCCCCATGGCTCTGGTAAGGAACTGACATCTACACCTCGGCCTTTGGTCTGTACTCACTCATTTCCCATGAGAAAACCCATCTGTGCATCGGGAAGATGTGCTTTCCTGTTAAAACCATTTGACTCCTCTGGTCGCCAATCCTGTCACAGTTGCTATGCTCTCTTCTGTCACTGGAATCCACACTCTATGCACCATTGAATAGTTGTCTGTGAGATTCTAACTGAACTGTAAGACTTCTACTTCATTAAACCTCTGCAACTTCTTAAAATAGGGAATCCAGCCAGCCTGCAGAAATATTTGATAAGCATCTTGGTGCAACAGCAATGTATTGATATTTTTTAGCTCATATCTTACAAGCGTTCCTTCGATGACATTGTGTTTGTATTAGACAGTAAATTAGGAGGAGAAATCAACACCTAAACCAGAGACAGAGCAATTCGATCATGTATTTACATGAAGAACGCAGTGTCGCAGCAAAAATAAGCGGGGTTAGAAGGTGGCGGAGGTGAAATATAAAAAGGAATTTTGTGGTTAGGTCGACGTGGATTTTCATTCCCCCCCCAACTAATCTTATTGGCTTGTGGTTTAATAGATTAGGACAATCATTCAGGTAGTCATGAAAGTGTGCTTTCATATCCATATCAATTAGACATGTAATATTAGTAGTGTACCTCTTAACTTACCACCCGAACTTAGCTGTCGGAGTAACTGCACTATCCAACTGCCATTTGATCTGTGTGGAGTGGTTGTAATAATGAGACATGACTCTCGAACGTGAGAAATGACAATATGACAAGTGGAGCATAAGTGGAGTCATTTCTATGGTCGAACCATTGAAAAGCTGCAGATGTGGAGTTTAAGTAATGATGAAGCGGCTCTTGTGGGACAGAGAGAGCATAAAGTAATTTTTTAAAAATTTGCGGAAATATTGACAAAACAATAGTGTTGTTGTATGTAGAAATGGTAGAAATTTTAAGAAGGTGGTGAAGCATTGTAGAAACTAGCCAAAAGGAAAAATAGCAGTAGGTGTATCAGCATATATTTTGGTCGAATTGTGGCACTAGGTGTAGCAGTATGTAAATTGACCAATTTGTCGTAAAAGGGTGTAACAGCATGTAGGGAAAAAGAGTCGGGAGCAGGTGTAAAGCATGCAAATCGACCAAAAGGGTGTAATAGCATGTAAATCGGCCAAAGGGTGTAACAACATGGAAATTGGCCAAAAGGGGTGTAACATCATGTAAATCGTCCAAAGGGTGTAACAGCATGTAAATCAGCCAAAGGGTGTAATAGCATGGAAATCAGCCAAAAGGGGTGTAACAGCATGTAAATTAGCCAAAGGGTGTAATAGCATGTAAATCAGCCCGAACACAGAAATACTTAGTTTTTACGAAGTTTTTCAACTTCCAAAAAACAATCCTTTGGCATCTTCCGTTGTAATCTACCTTGTTGTTCTTCAGTTTATCTGCACAAAAGCAATTGCATGATACCTTTCTAGGATAAATTTATTAGAAAAATAGAGAAATGAAAATGCATGAAGCAAAATCAGAAAATTTCAAATTTGCACAACTTCTTTATATACAAAATTTTATTTGAAAACAAAATGTCCTAAAGTTCAGAAGGGGAAGGAGCAAGCTCCGTTCCCTTTAAAAATTGGTAATCTGTATCAGCAGTACATCTCGATTTAAATTCTTCCATGGAAAGTGGACGTTGATACAGGCATAAGCGATGACCATTTGCATATAACTATGTATTGGATCCATCAATAGTAATTAACCTGACTGTCCCATTGGGAAAAATAGTGTCTACCTCGTAAGGTCCAAGCCATCGTGTACGCAGCTTACCCTGAAATTATTTAAAGCATGAATCATACAACAGATCCTAATCCCCTTTTTGGAATAATTTCTTCTTGATGACTCGGTCATGCCATTTTGTTCTCTATTGTTGAATCATTGTGGTTTGATGAATAGTGTCCAAACACTTTTCATCAAGCTCATTGAGTTGTTGTAGTCAGGCCTTCTGTTCCATAGTCAAGTCGAGGTTGACTACTGATGCAGTTCTTAAGGCTTTGATTTCGAATTCAATGGGAAAAACAAGGCTTTTCCATATACAAGTTCATAAGGAGAAAACCCAGTTGTGTTCCTCCAAGTAGTTCGATAAGCCCATAGAGCTTCATGCAATCTATCAGACCAATCCCTGTGATGTTCTCTCACTATCTTAGTAAGGATAGCTTCTATGACTTTCTTGGTACTTTCTTCTTGGCCATTACCTTGTGGATGGTATGGAGAAGTTGTTCTATGTAAAACATGATATTGACTGAGTAGGGCTTCAAACTTATGTGATGTGAAAGGGGGTCCTCCATCAGTTATTAATTCTCTGGAAATTCCAAACCTAACAAAGATATATTCAAACAAGAATGCTAAGACAGCTTCTTCTGAGGCCCTGATGAGTGCTTTTGCCTCCACCCACTTGGTCATGTAATCTATACAGACCAATATATAAACTTTATTATTAGAAGGTGGGTTAATGGGCCCTACAAATTCCATGGCCCATATCTCAAAAGGCTCTAACACTACTTGAGGCTGGAGAGGCATCTCATCCCTATGATTTGGCTGACCCATTCGTTGGCAACTCTCACAGGCCTGGACATACTTCTTGGCATCTTGAAATATGGTGGGCCAAAAATAGCCCATCCTTAAAATTTTATGTCCAATCCTTTTATCAGCAAAAGGACCCCTACAAGGGCCATCATGGAAATCTTTGAGCAACTCATAAACTTCATCATCCCTTACATATCGCATGATTTCTTGATCCAGACCTATGTAGAAAAGGTATCCCTCTATCCAACTATACTGAGCACTCTTCTGAATGATTTTCCTTCTTTCTCTTGGGGATAGATGTGGAGGTACCTTCCCTGCAACCTAGTAATTAGAAATGTCGGCATACCAAGGTGAGTGAGCAGATACAGAAAACAAATTTTCATCTGGAAAGGAATCATCTAATGGTGAATTATCATCATTTATATGTAGTCTTGAGAGAAAATCAGCTACCACATTTTCTTTCCCTGGTCTATCTACTATAGTAATGTCAAATTCTTGAAGTAATAACAACCATATTGTTACTCTGGAATTAGTAATAGGTTTATTCATCAGATATTTAATTGTTGTATGATCAGTATGAATAAAGGTAGGATAACCAGTGACATAATGCTTGAATTTATTGATTGCATAAACTACTGCCAAGAATTCTCTTTCAGTAACTATATAATTTAACTCAGAAGGAGCCATGTTCTTATTGATATAGTAGATAGCATAGGGTTCTTTGTCCTCTTGTTGCCCTAGTACTGCACCAATTGCAGTGTCTAAGGCATCTGAAGAAATGTGAAAAGGCAAAGCCCAATTGGGTCCTCTCAAAATGGGAGTTGTGGATAATTTTTGTTTCAGATCTGTAAAAGACAATTCACAATTGTTAGTCCAATGAAATTCAACATCTTTTGTTAATAGGAAAAACAAGGGAGAGGCAAGTTTGGAAAAAAATTTAATGAATCTCCTGTAATATCCAGCATGCCCTAAAAAACCTCTTACCTCTTTTTGAGTTGTTGGAGTTGGAATGTCCAAGATTACCTAGATTTTGGTTGGGTCTACCTGAATTCCTACATAAGAAATGAAGTGTCCCAGCACCACACCTTCGCTCATCATCATATGGCATTTTTTTGTGCTTAAAGAAAGATGAGACTATATACATATTTTGAGCACTTTTTCCAGATTAGTCAAATCTTGATCAAAATCAATACCATAGGGTGTAAAATTGTCCATGAATATCTCCATACAGTCATTCACCATATCAGAAAAAATACCAATTACAGCTCTCTAGAAAGTGGTTGGTGCATTACACAATCCAAATGGGAGAAACTTGTAGGAAAATGTACCCCAGGGGATGGTAAAGGTGATCTTATCTTGGTCATGTGAAGCAATTTTTATCTGGTTATAGCCACTGAATCCATCTAGGAAAGAGAAAAAAAATTTCCCAGCTAGGTTGTCTAGAACCTAATCAATAAATGGCAAAGGGAAATGATCCTTCTGCGTGGCCTTATTCAAGGCTCTATAGTCCACACACACTCTCCACTTACCATTCTTTTTAGGTACAATAACCAATGGTGAAACCCACTCGTTGTCTAATATAGGATAGATGAATCCAGCATTGAGAAGTTTTTAGAGTTCCTCTTTAACTATTTCCTTAAGATTAGGGTTCATCCCCCTTTGGGGTTGGAAAATGGGTCGGAATTATTCCTTGATGTATATATGGTGGGTGCATAATTCAAAATAAATTCCTTTCATATCCATGTAATCCCAGGCAAATGCCTCCTTATGTACAATTAGTAATTTCATCAATCAGCGAGTTTCAGCAATAGATAAATTGGGATTGATGTTCAGGGTTTTTCCAGGTTCGATTTCTACAATAATGCTCTTACAACTGACTTTGGGAAATAATTCGGTTGTTGTTGTTTCATCATTTTTTTTTACAGCATTTGTTGTTACATCGTTTGTTGTTACAGCTGAATCTATTTGATTACAGTAGTTTCAGAGAACATTTATGGGCTCATCTCTTCCTAGGCAATAGGGTCAAAGATTCCAATCAATCAGTGGTGCGTGTTCTGTGTAACAGAAGATGGGTCACGGATAAAATAGTTGATTAAATAATCCTCTGTCTCATCTTTGAAACTCGGGGTTTTCCTATGGTTAACACAAGCAGAGCACTTTCATCCTCAATGTCCATCCATAAATAATTTTTGGTTTCCATACTGGGTGTAGCATGAGGATACAGGGTAAGTTTTTTCATGTCATAACCATCAGAGATGGTCATGGAACCAGATCTACAACCAATGAAGGCATCAGTTGTATCTAACTATGGTCATCCTAGGATTAGAGGGTGGCCCCCCATACGGGTTTTGGGTTGCAAAACAAAAAAAATCAGTAGGATACTCCCATGAATTAACTGAAATGACTAAATCATTGATTACTCCTTCTAGTCTGATGGTGGAACGATCAGCTAATTCTAAAACAGTAGGAGTAGGTTGAACTTGCGTTCTGAGTTACAGCAATTGTGTAGTTTCTATTGGCATAATATTAATTGTTGCCCCTAAGTCAACTAACACATGGGGAATAGGTGTTTGGCTGATTTTGACAATGACTGTAGGGTTTTCTGGGTCACCATATTTAATGGGTGGGGTTTTGCCTAACATCAGTTCAGACAAGTCTCCCACTACATGCACTGTGAGGGGGTCCCTAGGTTTCCTTCCAGGTCTTTCGATACAGAGATATCTCACAGTATTGGAATAAATAGGGACATCTCTAATCACTTGCAATAGTGGAATGTTAACATGCAGGTTTTGCAATTCTCCTAAGAGATTGAAGGATGGTAATTCCACAGTTTTGGTAATTTCCAATATTTCAGGGAATGGTATGTTGATTCTTTAATAGGTTGGTCAATTTCTTATGTATCGACAGATGGTTTTTCTCTTGATTCCTTGTTTGATCCTGAAGATGGAGCATCTTCAATTATGGGCTCGACTATTCTCCCTGATCTTAATTTTATCTCATCACAAAGCATAGGAGTAATAGACAGAGCTGGCACATTATATATATCAATATTCTGAACGGACTTATTATTTGGTTTTGGGTTAGTTTGCACAGGCATCTGAGGTCATAAGGGAGGATTGTTCTGTGGGGCATTGGGAGGTAACTATAGTTGTTGTTGTTGATACTGGGGTTGGAACTATTGTTGATAGAGGTTTGGTTGATGGTTTTGATATCTAATTTGTTGTTAAGGGCTTCTCCGATATGGGTTCCATTGCCCATGGTGAATCTGTTGTTAGGGCATAGGTAACCATGCATTGGAATATTGATAAGGAGGGAGATTTGGAGGGGGGAGCATTCATCTGGCCATAAGGTAGCTGATTGTTCCAATAATTAAGTGTTGTAGGAGAGAATTGAGAGTTCATACCTTAGCCTCTTGGCTGCCATTGTCTTCTTTGTGTAATTAGATAGGAAGCCTTTGATTCTTCATTAGTCACCTTCATTGATTCTTTTACACCTGGTAAAGAGGGAAATTTGTCAGTAGGATGATCCAATTCACAAATAAGACATACCTGAACAATGTTAAGTGGGCATTCCCTTTTCGGATGTTTGTCTCTACACTTTGGACAGAAAATGGACAATTCATTTTCTGCTTCTGCTTGTTTTTGTTTAATCTACAGAGTATCAATTTGTGAAGCAAAAGAGTTAATCATTTATGTTTTGAAATCTTCTAATAGATTACCTATTTCTGCTCTTGTTGCCCCTCCATTGGTTGATTTTTGTACCCTTGAAAAAGTGGTATCCTTGGTAACTGACTTATTCCTTGTAGTTCCTCAAGAACATCTCTTTCAAAGATTTACAATGTCTTCATAGGATTCCTTAGATATGTCTCCCTTTCCAAGCATATTCAACATGTCTAAACAATCATCTCTAACCCCTTTTAGAAAAATAGTTTTCAGAATGTCCTTACTCACATCCGGATGTCCAGACCTTTGTAGATTGTACTAGAGTCATTCTACAAAATCTTCAAGGGTCTCATCCTCTTTCTGAGACATCTTGAACAGTTTCTCCCTTCGTTCCCTTGTTCGACAATAGTCTTAGTACTTGTTCAGGAAAATCTGCCTCATCTATACCCATGTTGAGATATTCTCTCCTCCAAGGCTCATGAACCATCTTAACGCATTTCCCTTCAATGTGGCTGGAAATAGTTTAAGTTTTTGCGCAGTAGTAGTGTAGTCATAGCTTCTACACAGAATATCAAATTCAAACAGAAATTCATCTGGATCCTTCGTAGACAATCCATGGAAATTTGGTAGGGTTGAAAGAGGTATGTTCTTCATAGTAGTTGGGCTGAAAGAGGTATGTTCTTCATAGTAGCTATCCCCCTTGTAGGAATATTAGTAGTAGGAAAAAATAGGGTAGAGATAGTATTTTCATCATATACCTGATCTTCATTATTCTGTGGCTCCTCTCGGTTGAAATCCTCTTCATTATCTCCTTGATTTTCCATGGTTTCTCTCTTATTCCACTCAGTACGGTAAGCATCCCACTCCTCCTTAGTGACTATCTGTCTGTTAATCTGATAAACAACTTCTTCTGGTCTTTCTCTTGGTCGATCTATAGTTCCTCGATCTTCAATATTCTCTAGCATTGCTTGTTGATTTGTTGGTGACAAACTTTCATCTTCAGCCCTTGATGAAAGCAATGTTTCTAACTGGGGCAGTTTTGATGGCTGAGGAATTTGTCTCCTTGGAGGATTTGAAGGGTGGAAGATAGATCCTGAAGAAGAATCTGCTCTGGCTATAATCTCATCAACAAAGGTTGGTATTCCCAGTGCAGGGTTCCTTCCTCCATGTCCTATGGTATCTGTAGGGTTAGTATTTTTGGGAATATGTCCTCTTGTTCCTCGATTCATGCAAACTTATTCATTCCTAAGAAAATAAAACTAATGTGCTTACAAAAATCTATAATTATCTTCCTCAGCAACGGTGCCAAAATGTTGGGCCCTTTAATTGTCTAAACAAATAGATAATTAAGGTGTTCAAATATAAATTTTCAAACCCAGGGAAGTTTTGTTATTGCAAGATAATTGTGCACAGTCTATGCTAGATTGATGAAAGCAAACATTAATCAAGTTGCAGTTTTGAAAGAAAATAGAGTTTTGGAAAACCAAACACTAGCACAAGTTGTTGACATAGCTAGAGTTCTAATCTACTGTTGCAGGATTGAAATCACGCTTTCTTAATTGAAATCTAGATTGATGAGTGTATAAGAATCCTGGATTGTCTATCTTATTCTGATTTTCTATTTTATCC
Source organism: Picea engelmannii (assembly GCA_009831015.1). NCBI lineage: Eukaryota > Viridiplantae > Streptophyta > Pinopsida > Pinales > Pinaceae > Picea > Picea engelmannii. The sequence goes on from ML783702.1 coordinate 1,158,083, forward strand.
TTGCAGAAAGGAATTCTATGCTAATTGCAGAAAGGAAATCTACTTTAGTTGCAGGGAGTAAATTCACACTTCTAATTACTTATTGTTGAAAGCAAAGTTTTATCTAGTACAGAAAGAAAATTCTCCAGCAGTATACAACACTTGACTTCTGATTCTCATGAGACACACTGATGTGCATTTGACAGAAAGGAACTGAACTGTAACAACAATTATGATCTAAGAATGCTAATAGGTTATTCACATAAATCAAAGTAGCTAATCTAAAACAACAAAACAGAGGGGAGTCTGTGAGGAAGGTGGGCCCTTTCCTTCTCACTGAATCCACTCAAAGAGATCACAGTAGGTTGGAGAAACTCAATTCGCCTTCTTTATTAAAATCGCCAAAATTGTTCAATTACAAGTTGCTTCACTTTACTTCACAATTCCATAACTAATATCTGTTGTTAATGATTACAAAAGCTCTGTTATTTAAAGACAGAGTCATTTAGTTCAAAATGGACTCAGAACAGCCTTGAGAATCCCAGATTCTCAAGCTGTTCATAAGAATATCAAAGCAAGATTAATGACTCATACCTTAGGAAAAAGGGTCTTGGTAGTATTAAAATAGGCATTTAGCATAGGAATGATAAGTTTGAAAGGGTAAATGATATAGTGAAAAAGGGACATTTCTGGGTCCTAACACCTGCGTGTCCTTCAGTGTCTGTTGCGCCTCCATTCTTGTCGTAGTCTTCCATACTACTCCTGTTGTCCTAGTCTTTTGCCGCAAGTTGGGTGAAATCTGCCCGGAATTGTCCTTGTGGGATGTTGCTCCATATTGTGTCCAGTTTTGGACCTTCATTATCGACCCCCTCGTTTGCTATTCTGTCTGCTAATCTGTTTGCTAACCTCCACACCCAGCGCAACTCCACAGTGATCCCTGTCTGCAAGTGCTCCTAGAATTTTTTCAGGAGTAGGGCCAAACGCCAGTGCCTCTGGATTTTACCCATTCTGGTACCGTTTTTTATTTTTGTCACTGTGTTGATGACTAGCATAGAATCTCCTTCCACTATGGCGTTCGTCATCCCCTCCTGGCTTTGAATCTCTAGGCCAGTCTCTAGGGCTCTGAATTCTGCGGCGTTATTAGTTGAGTTGCCCATACTTCCTGCATACAACCATATGATATTCCCTTGACTATCCCTGATTACTCCTCCCAAACCAGTTCTCCCTAGGTTTCCTTTAGCCTCCCCGTCAAAATTCAACTTGAGGGAGCCTGAAGGTCGCAGTTTCCAGTTGCACTCACCTACTTGGAGTTGTGGTGGCTGTCTATTTTGAATGGGGTTGCATCCACTGTTTAGGTGGAAAACCTCTAAGACTCAGGAATCTTGATCAGTGGGTTGCACTTTACCTACCTGGTAGTTGCGGCTCATCACTATCTCATGTATCATGGAGGTTATTGTTTCCTTGATCTTCCCTTCTGGCCAGCTTTGGTCTCTGAAAATGCATTGGTTCCTTTCCTTCCATATCGACCATATGATCATTTTTGGGGTGAGGATCCAACATAGGTTCACCTCTTCTTGTTTGTTGTAGTTTTCTCTCTAGAGCTTGATGGTTGCCGCTATGTTACCTCGGATCCTGTCGAACTGGCGGAAGATACTTTCCGCCCAGTCCCATAGTTCTACAATGTAGGCACAATCGTCAAGGAGATGGTTTGTTGTTTCCTCCTAAGTTTGGAAAAGATGACATCTTGAGGGACCGGTGAATCCTCTTTTCCTTAGGTTATCCCAAGTTAGGATG
>ML783703.1:0-20234 GCA_009831015.1 Picea engelmannii
CAATTAATTCCTCATCTGATTCATTGATTATAGATTTTGGTGCATCCCATCATATGGCAGTGAAAGAGGAAGTTTTCTCTTCTTTGAGTCCATGCTCAAGACCCCCTATTCTCATGGGGGATGATACTCCAATAGAAGTAGCAAAAGAAGGAATAGTGGAACTCCACAATGGCAGTTTTGATAATGTTCTACATGTTCCAAAGATTTCTATGAATCTTCTCTCAGTTTATTAGATCACTCAGAAAGGTAAAAAGGTTGAATTTACATCAGATTCAGTTTCAGTAATTGACATGCATGAAAATTCCATCATTGCAATTGGTGAGGTGGATCACAAGTCAAGGTTGTATAAATTCACTAAGTTTTCTGACAATGACTCATATATTATACTTACACATAAGGAGAGTACTTTGCATGCACCTACAGTGCAACCTGCATATACTCTTGTTCTTCCATCAGTTTTAGACATCAAAGATGATTCCATACACTGAGATTCTGCAAATGGAAATAAGAAGGTAGTACATCCATATAAGAAGCCAGCGTCGAAGCTTCAGTAGATTCCCAAGAAGGCACAGACCACACTTCAGGAAGAAGGAAACCTTACAGGGAATCTATTGGATTCAAGGATGAATCAATCTCAGCATGAGGATCCCTCTCATGTACTTCTATCTTTAGAACCTATGATGCCCATGCATTGCTATATGGTTCAATCTACTGATCCACATAAATACAATAGCGTTGTGGGAAATACATTATGGAAAGAATCCATGCAGAAGGATTATGACTCACTCCTACAAAATGAGACATGGAATCTAGTTCCATGTCCACCAGAAAGGAGTATTTTTAGGTATAGATGGGTCCACAGGATCAAGAGGTACAAGGCCCAACAGGTTTCCAAAGGACTTCATCAGATCCATAAATATTTATACATCTTCACAAAGACTTTCACTTAGCCGAAGTTTTAGACTTTGTGGGATTGTCTTGCAGTGAAGAACACAGTTGTCTAGCAACTGTTATTTTCTTCTTTTGATACATTATCTTTTGACGGGGGGTTTTGTTCCCACATGGTTTTCCCTGTTTCCTCACTTTTATTCAGTGTTCATTAGTTGCATTGTACATGAGTACCTAAAATGGCCTATTAGTCGTGACTCATTTTTTATTCCATAGTGATGTTCAAGAGGAGTGTTAGAAAAAATTCTATTTTTGACACACTAGTTCAGTGGGAGTTAACTGACTAGTTCTATTTTAGACTTTCTATTTTTACCATCACTATTATGCATGCATGCATTCCTAAGGAAACCTAATTGCTTGATTTCTTTTCTTAATTATGGAATGTTTTGCCCTATATATGAGTGTATTCCACTCATTCATTGTATCATATTCATCATGATCTATTTATCAATCATCAACTCATTGGAGTAGTGTGAATATATTTTCTCATTCTTCCATATTGAATCTATCTTCCTTTATTGATAAGCTTTGTTTGTATTTTCTTTAGCTAGATCTCCTGTGCAGGTTTCCATGAAACACTGACATGCCCAACATAAGGTACATTATTCATTTATCTCAATATCATATTATTTAATCCTTGGGAATTTGGTACATAATTTATGCCAAATTATATGAGAATTTCATCATTTTCTAGCTTATAGTCTTCAATTTTCTGCTGCAAATTACCTTGCTCTAACTTTTCCACTAATTCCTTGTATTGCAAATCTGATTTTGCAGCCTCTAAAAATTTATCTTTCAAATATGATTGGTACATGCTAATGGATGTAGCATGAAACTCATGCACTCTTTTGTTGAGTGAATCAACCACTTTGTTCTCTTTCCCCTTCATATGCATTATATCAAAGTCATATTCACTGAGAAATTATAACCAATTGCTTTTCCTAGAATTTATAGTTTGCTGATTAAATAGATATTTCAGACCATTATGGTCTATCCTTAGCTCAAACATTTTCCCCATGAGGTAGTGCCTCCACTTCCTCAAGGCATGCACTATGGATGCCAACTCCAAATCATGAGTGGCATAGTTCCTTTCATGCTCCTTCCACTACCTTGATTCATAACATAGAACAAACCCATTTTGAATGAGGACTCCACCAAGTCCTTCTTTACATGCATCAATGCATACAATGAAGTCTTCATTTGGATCTATAATCCCTAGTATTGGAACACTTGTTAATAATTGATTCAAGTGTTAGAAACTCTTTTCACAATCCAATGTCCACTGAAAATTCACACCCTTCTTTTGCAAGGAAGTGATTGGGTGTGAAATCTTTGAGAATCCTTCAATAAATATCCTATAGTAGCCTGCAAGGCCCATGAATGATCTGACCTATGTCACATTCTTTGGCACTGACTATCCTCTCATGGCTTCGATATTCGCAGTATCCACTGCTATCCCTTCCTCTAAAATGATATGTCCCAAATAATGAATTTGCTTCTGATAAATTGAGAACTTGCTCAATTTGGCATACAACTAATTCTCCCTTAACACTTGTGTTACCATCCTCAAGTGTTGTTCATGCTCTTCCTTTTACTTAGAATATATAAGAATGTCATCTAAAAATACAATGAAAAACTTATCTAATTATTCTATGAAAATACCATTCATTAAACACATGAAGACAATTGATACATTTGATAATCCAAAGGGAACCACTATGAACTCATAATGACCATACCTTGTTCTGAAAGTCGTCTTGTTGATGTGTTCTTCTTTAATTGTTACTTGATGATAACTTGAACTTAGATCAATCTTGGAGAATATTTTTTCATCTTTTGACTAATCAAAGAGGTCGTCAATCCTTGGAAAATGATATTTATTCTTCACAGTTACCTTGTTCAACTACCTAAAGTCAATGCATAGTCTCAATGTTCCATCCTTCTTCTTCACAAATAAAACTGGGGCACCCCAAGCGGACACACTTGGGCATATATACCCATTCTTCAAAATCTCTTCAAGTTGCATTTGTAACTCCTTCAATTGTGGTGTACTCATCCTGTAAAGAGTCTTGGATACTGGAGATGCTCCAAGAATCAAATTTATGGAGAAATCATTGTCTCTTTTAGGGGGTAATCTTGGTATTTCCTTAAACACATCTTCAAACTCTTTTAGGACTGAATAATCTTCAATATTTGACACCTTATATTTAGGTGTATTTTCCATATGTTATGCAAATAATTGACACCATTTTCTTTAACATTTCTTCAGTTGCAATGATGAAATTTCTCTGATGGTTACTACCCTGGGAATTCCCTACATTATCCTTAGGTTCCCTTCCTCATCCAATCAAGTAAATTCCTTGTTATGACAGTCTAGGATAACATGATGTTTCTCCATCCAATCCATCCCAATTGTATAGTGATAGGAACCTAAAGGTAAGATGCTCAAATATTCCATGGTGTTTAGTCGATTCATGTCCATAAGACATGACTTAACCATCTCATTAATGTTTCTTTTTTCTCCAGTAGCCAGCTACACCAACCAAGATTTTCCATGCTTGATTCTTGGAAAATGAAAACTTTCCACCATCTTAGGATATATATAACTATGACTAGATCCTAAATGAATTAAAATAACAATGGTTTGTTTGTTGATCATACCTTCTATTTCAATCATATGTGACTGATACTTTGTTTTCTTGTTGTCTAGGGCTGCATAAATCCTAGGTACATTTCCGCCCATGTCTTCCATTGTTTCATCTTTCTGTACATTGTGAACAATCCTCACTTTTTCACCTATGTGATGGCAATGTCTAAACATATGATCTCCTTTACAAACCCAACATTGAATAGGTGGTTGCCTTAGCATTTGACCCCCTGTCTCAATCGTTTTAGGTTCTATAGAAGCTGGTTGTCCTTGAGTATTATTTCTGAAGATTTGTGGCTTAGTCCCCTTCTTCCTGTGATCCATATTAAATTTATTTTTGTCTTCCCAAGATTTTTGGAAGGTTGGCGTTGATTTTTGTTGATCATATAGGCATTTAGCTCACTTTATGGTCTCCTCCAATGTTTTGGGATCATCATATTATTTTTTGTCACTAATGAATGATGGAAATCCACTCAAATACCTTTGAATATTAATTGTCTCATCCTTGATGAAAGAGACATACTTCAACAGTTCAAAAAATTGTGTTTTATATTTATCTATGATCATACTGTCAGTGTTTCATGGAAACCTGTACAATATATCTAGCTAAAGCAAATACAAACAAATATTATCAAGAAAGGAAGAGAGATTCAATATGGAAGAATGAGAAAATATATTCACACTACTCCAATGAGCTGATGATTGATACATAGATCATGATCAATATGATACAATGAATGAGTGGAATCCACTCATATATAGGGAAAAACATTCTATAATTAAGAAAATAAATCAAGAAGTTATCTTTTCTTAGGAATGCATGCATGAATAATAGTGATGGTATAAATAGAAAGTCTAAAATATAACTAGTCAGTTAATTCCCATTGAACTAGTGTGTCGAAAATATAAATTCCTCCAACACCCCCCCTGAACATCACTATGGAGTAAAAAGTGAGTCTCGACTACTAGGCCATTTTAGGTACTCATGTACAATGCAACTAATGAACACTAAATCAAAGTGAAGAAAGAGGGAAAACCATGTGGGAACAAAACCTCCCCTCAAAAGATAATCTATCAAAAGAATAAAATGACAGTTGTTAGGAAACTGTGTTCTTCAATGCAAGACAATCCTGCAAAGTCTGAAACTTCTTCTTAATGAAAGTCTTCATAAAGATGTAGAAATATTTATGTATCTTATGATGTCCTTTGGAAACCTGTTGGGCCTTGTACCTCTTGATCCTATGGATGCATATGCACCTAAAAATATTCCTTTCTAATGGAAGTGGAACCAAATGCGAAGTTTGATTCTTTAGGAGTGATTCATACTCCTTATGCATGGGTTCTTTCCATAATGGATTTCCCACAACCCTATTGTAGGTCTGTGGATCAATAGACTGAAAATATTAACAATGCATGGGCATCACAAGTTCTGAAGCTGAAAGTACATGAGAAGGCTCCTCATGCTGATATCGATTCATCCTCTAATCCAATGGATTCCCTGCAAGGTTGTCTATTGCTTGAAGTGTGGTTTATGCCTTATTAGGCATTTGTTGAAGCTTTGGCACTAGCTTCTTATCTTGTTGTACTACCTGCTTATTTCCATGTACAAAAACTGAGTGTATGGAATCATCCCTGATGTCTGAAACTGATGGAAGAACAAGAGTATATGGATGTTTCATTGGAGGTGCATGCAAAGTACTCTCCTTATGTGTAAGTAGAATACAGGAGCCATTGTCAGAAAACTTAGTGAATTTATAAAACCTTGACTTGTGATCCACCTTACCAATTGTAGTGATGGTTGTCATGCATGTCAATTACTGAAATTGAATTTGATGTAAATTCAACCTTTTTACCTTTCTGATTGATCTGATAAACTAAGAGAAGATTCATAGAAATCTTTGGAACATGTAGAACATTCTCAAAACTTCCATTATGGATTTCCACTTTGTCTTGTCCTGGTACTACTACTGGAGTATCACCCCCCATGAGAATACGGGGTCTTGAGGATGGACTCAAAGAAGAGAAAACTTCCTCTTTTGCTGCCATATGATGGGATGCACCAGAATCTATAATCCATGAATCAGATGAGGAATTAATTACAATGAGAGCATGATGATTACTTTTCTTAGGAACATGGTCTTCTTCCTTATTCTTCTTCGCTCCTTCAGGAATGAAGTCTCCAAGATTGTTCTTATGAAGTGCCTATGCCATAAGATCGATTTGTTTCATCATGCATGTGGATTATTCATGATTTAGTTTATTGTAGTAAGTGAACTAATTTCCCTTCTTCTTCTTCTTCTTCTTCTTGGAATCTTAAGAGTCTCTATAACCTGAAGAATCATTGAAGGGTTTGAAATATCCCTCCTTCCCATTCTATTTGGATGACCCTTTTCCATCATGCATGGTGAGTGCATGTGCTTTGGGATATTTCATGAGGCCCATCTATATGAGTTTTTTCTTCTCTTGTGTAAGAGACTCAAATAACTGAGCCAATGTAGGCATTTTCCAATTTGTTCCAAAAAGACATCTCCATGAATGGAAATTGGAGACATATACAACATATTCTTCTCCTAGCTTGGCCAAGATTGTTAGAATAAGTTGTTTCTCTTGTGTAGAATTATCAATACCGCATTCACCCAAGGTCAATAACAAAGATTTAAATTTAGTAAAAATATCGTGTATATTATCAAAACGTTTAGGGTCTAAGGTAATCAACTCTACCTCAACCATATGACCTCGCATCTCATCCTGCTTTCCAAAGAGTCCTTTCAGCGTGGTCCAGATCTCGTTTGGAGTCTTTCATGTGGCAACATGAAACCACAAATCAGTGGATATTAACTCAAGAATTAGTCTTGTGGCCTCATCCTTACGGTCTGCCCATCTCATCTTCTCAATTGTTGATGTAGGTATTGTTTTTGTTGCCATCGTCCAATTATATAGTCCTTTTCTTTTGAGTTGGAATGTCACCTTGGGCTTCCAATCAAAATAATTGTATGGTGTGAGGATTACCACCAAGCTTGACTGTATAATAGTTTTCATATCCATCTCTCCCACTATTTCTAAGAACCCCTAAAAATTTGCCTACAAGTGAAAAATTAAGAAATAACGACAGAAATGGCACTTTAAGTGAAAATTTGTATCGGTTTCAAGAGTAATCTTGCGAATTACTTTATGAGAAAACGGTGAAAAATATCGCCAAATGGTTCAACATCCACTTCCAAAATGGGTCGATTTACTTCTCACGTGGGTCATTTCCTCAAAAAAGTAATATTTTGGGTGGAATAAATGCTGAAAGGTACGACCTCGGATTTAGATCTTCAAAACCCCGATTATTCTTATTCTTTGGCTTGTCTGGCTTCATCCAAGCAACATAGCTCTGATACCATGTCAGTGTTTCATGGAAACCTGGATAGGAGATCTAGCTAAAGCAAGTACAAACAAATCTTATCAAGAAAGGAAGAGAGATTCAATATGGAAGAATGATAAAATATATTCACACTACTCCAATGAGATGATGATTGATACATAGATCATGATCAATATGGTACAATGAATGAGTGGAATCCACTCATATATAGGGCAAAAAATTCCATAATTAAGAAAAGCAATCAAGTAGTTATCTTTCGTTAGGAATGCATGCATAATAGTGATGGTAAAAATAGAAAGTCTAAAATAGAACTAGTCAGTTAACTCCCACTAAACTAGTGTGTTGAAAATATAAATTTCTCCAACACATACTCCCAATCTTCAGTTCAAATAACTCTTTCATTTTATTGTCATAGTATCTTTTAGTCAAGTATTTATTTTCAAAATACTTCTTGAATTCCCTCTAACATTTTTCTCTTTATTGTGTTGCAGCTGCACAAGATGATCCCACAACATGGATGCCTTTCCCTTGAATTGATAGATGGAAATTATTCCTTCTGCATGAGAAGAATAATTATGCAATTTTAAATAATTTCTCATTCCCAGCAGCCATGTCTCTGCATCTTCATCCTTCTTGTCCTCACCATAAAATGTAGGAGGTTTTATTTTGTTCATTTCTCCTCGTAGCTCATCCAACCTAGACCTCTTATGCTTCCTGACAGAGGATCGAATTGAGTTGTAGTGTGATCTCTTATAGGAATGCCTCGGGGAGTGATTGTGATGCTTGCTAACACTTATCGGTCTTCTTTTCTCATGAGGAAACCTGTGAATTTTTGATTTGCTTGAGCCACTCTACTTATCCAATTTCTTATTTATTATGTTCAAGCTCTGCATTAACTTCATGTTAAAGTACTCCTTCTTCTCCTTGGCTCTCATAATCCTTTCATTATCATCTTTATGGCTTTGGACATCCTTCTGAAAAAATTTAATGGTCTCTACCATATTCATGTTTTCATCCCTTCCTTCTCCATGTCCATTGGAATTTGTTCCTTCAATGCCCATATGGAAATCCATCCCTCTAATCTCATCTTCCTGGCTATAAGCCCCTTATGGATATTCCATTCCTCTACACTATGTGTTGATTCTAATATGATCTAGTTGTTGTTAACTCTGCAAAATGTGCAGCCAACAAAACTTTGTCAGGCTAATTGTGTCAACAATTTCATGAAAATATGAACCATTCTAGTTCAATAATGCATCAAAATTATTTATTTTGATTTTCTTAAAATTGAATGCCCAGATCAATTTATGGATTCTATTTTCCAATACCTTTCCAACACCTACTTCCATGCTCAATTTTGAGTCTTGAGTAGAAAGTTACGGTTATTTGAAAATTGTCCATTAATTTTTATGTTCCTTCTTCAACTTGGTGCAATTATGCGCTACAATTATGCATTGTTGGCATAGGGGCAGACCCAAGGTTCACTGCTAGACAAGGTACCAACAAATCCCTAACTACCAGCCCTTTAGGAAACACCTGCGAAGCAGATGAAGTCTCACTTGAGCTAGAGGCAGGGGTGGTTGCAAGACTCAGGTGTCTGCAACCTTAGTTGGGACACAAATCTATGATTATAATACTTAATAGAGCACTTAGCACTGTCAGTTCATCATTATTTAATGAATATATACTTCACAAATAAAAAAAAACATCACAACATTCACCCAGATCTAATGTATCTAAGCACTTAGCATAAAGAAATATATTATATCTAGCAGATTCAAGAACTAATCACATTCACAGAGGTCAGATATAACATCCAGATTCATCCAAGGTCATCATAAGCATGGAGAATAAATCGATCTATCTATCTATCTATATCAAGCACTTGGCAGATAACACATAAAGATGCCAGAACATTGCACAGAGAAGAATAAAACAGTATTTACGTGGTTCACCCCCACCCTAGGGCTACATCCACCAACTCTTTTTATTTATTATCTTCTTCAATCGGTTATATGCACAGAGCCTCAAAAATCTTACTCCGCTAAGTACAAGATATCCATACACCTTTCTAGAGCCTCCTTCCTTGCGCTACAACACAAAGCCTTCCATAGTCTATCACAATCACTTACACTTATCCATGCAAGTCTCTCACAGTATGCACAAAGTATTTACAATCCATTATTGCACTTAGCACTTAGCTTATCAGACTTTTTAATTATGTAACCTAGATACTTATTTATACTTTACAAAATAGGCCTAAACATCGGTCAACCCATGGGTCAACATCCCATTCCCATTACATAATGTTAAAGCCCAAAAAAGACACAAAAAGAGGTTGAGATTCTATGATCTATGCTTCGTATTGCGCTCCATATTCGAAAGGCTTTCGAAGTCCCAAAATAGGTCAAACTTGACCAAGGATCTCCCAAAACTTGGTCAGGGGCCAACAGGCCCCCAACACTAACCTGTGACACGTCTCGAGTCACTCTGATCTGGGTAGTTTTTCTTCGAAAGCCTTGAGCTTGGCTCGAGCAACTTCAACTTGTTGTTGTGCCATGACCTCTTGTTCAAAAAACTCTTGGATGACTGCATCATTGACAGGTCCTTCTAGGTGTTTTTCAGCTTTAGTGACAACTTGCTCTAGCTCTGCTCCTCAACCTTCAACTTCTGTAAACAATTGGTAATCCTTTTCTTGTACGATTTGGGGTTTCTGAGTTACCTCCATAAATCTTCTCTGGATAGTGTGGATCTACTTCTAAGTGGTCCAGTGCTCTTGGGATCTCTTCATTCTTTCCACAGCTGACAGGGGCTTCAACTTCACCTGTATCTTTTCGGCTTGATACTTTGCTTCTTGGAGCTATGACTCCAGTGCCTTCAGTTCTAGATTCTCCATGAGTTGTTCATAGTTTTGGGAACTGAAATCACTAAGTTGCCTGCATTCCATAGCAAGGGATTTTATTCACTCATCTGCGCTTCGAGAAATTGCTTCTCATTGATCCCTTACATCTTATGGGGTCTCAGGGACTACGCGGAGCTCTAAGTCTGCTATGTGTTGTTGTAACTGTTAGATGACTTCTGCAAGTTCTTCTACTTTGTGGGGGACTTGATCCTCTATCTTTATTTCTATGATTTTCACACAGAGAAGTGCTCTTCTTACCACTTTTTTCCCTTCAAGTTTCTCAATGAGCAACTGTTCTTTTTTTTGTTGTAGCTGTGATTTTTCTTCATCAAAATTCTCTTGGAGAGAAAGATTTTCCTGTTCTACAACACTACGTTTCTCTATGAGTACTCCTTGTACTTGCGTCAAAGCCTGGGTGGATTTCTCTATTTCCTCTTATGCTCATTGAAGGCAAGCTTCGACTGTATCGGCTAGGCGGTGGAGTTGAGCTAGCTCATCTCCCAATTTTGGTTCTCCCGATGCAGTGGAGACTATGCAGTTGGACTTTAGGACCTGTTGTACCCCTCAGAGTTCAGTCTCAATTAGATCATACATATCCTCTTTCTTTGCTTCTTGTTTCTCTACTATTTCTAGGGAAGAATCTTGCAGGGCCGCTATGAGGAAGTCGAAGTCATTAGAGGTAAGGACTGTCAGCATCTTGATCATAGAAGCCTTCAATTTCTTCAGGGAAGAATGTTTTAGAGGCAAAAATTTCGTCTTCTTCAGGGGATCAACCTCGTCTCCTTGCATCTGTTCAAATTATTTGTCATTCAAACCTTCACCATCACCTCCTTGCTTTGGTGATATGGAATAATTTTTCATGGATGCGTTGTCTATTTCGTGGACCCCTTAGGTCTTCTTTGTTCTGCTAGGTCCAGGTGTATCCTATGCAGTTATTGGTCTGTCGATGTTGGATATCTCCACAGTGCCTACTGAAATAAAGAGGTCCGTCGAACAATCCTTAGTGATCTCCTCCAATTCCTCCTCCATCATATTATAGTAGGATTGAAGTTGTTTCTTATGTTTTTAAGCATGCGCAGTGATGTAAATAGAATGCCAATCTACGTCAAACTTCATCAAAGGCCAAAACTGGTGTAGAGCATTCAGAGTCATGCGAGGCTCAAACTAGATGGATATCTTTAGATGGTTGTAGTAGGTATGGAAAATAACATTTGATTGAGCCACTTTTTATTCATATCGTTTGAATACCAAAGGGTAGCAAACTTCACCGCTGGTGGTTCAAAAGGCTCTATGTCTAGGAAGGTCACACCTTCTACCATCTCCCAGGAAATAAAAGTTGTAAGGATCAAGAGCCAACCGAAATAAAATTCATATCCTTGATCCCATGCTTCTCTGTAGTCAAGTTCCAACTGGTTCACCAGGTACTTCGCCCAGTTCATCTAAAGGCCTACCGCACACTTCCTTGCAAGGTTGACTACAAAACTGGTGACTTGGGTAGGTCGATTCTTTCTTAATAACTTACCTGCAATAAACTGATAGGCGAGGTGCAATACACCACTCTGGATAGAATCTACCTTGTATCCTAGCATTACCTTCTCGACATCGCCATAGGTATCCTTGATCCTCTATGCTAGAGCACAATCCATGGATTTTCCGGGGTAAAACTCTTGTGGATCATGTCCTTGCATACTCAACCTTATGATCCAATTGATCAACGTTAGATCAACTGTTATACGAAGGTTTAACGACAAGTAACCACCATGGTAACAAGATAGTAGTAGCTTGACACATGTATTCACCTCCTGGGGTCTTCTGAAGTGGGAAATCTTCACGACATTCAACAGAGTCGACTACGCGAGGTCCATAGTCAACTGCTGAGGGACAATCTTCGAGTTTTTCCCTTTAGTTCTAGTCAGTTACTTATGTGGGGTGAGTATGTTATAGTCTTTGTGATCTCCAAGGTTGAAGTCACTGAACTTCAACGATACAATCTTATCTTGGTCTACTCAAACTGCGCAAATCCCCTTCGGGAGGTACGCACTGACCAAGGTGTACTCAAAATGTCTAGGTATGTTGTCTCTATTTACTCCATTGATCAGAGGTGGAATATAGGTGGGTAATATAGTCAGGATCAATTTGGCATTCTCTAGATCATCTCTGTACTTGGTTCTCTTTTCATCTGATGGTCGAGATGGGTTGGCTTCGTGAGAAGTCGACGGAGAGGCTTGCAGTCCTCTCGTCGATGATGCTTGTACACCTGTAGACATCGACATGACTCTTTCAATCATCGAGTCGATGATAACTTCTTCAAAAACTTTCTCTGCAACACTCAACTTGTTCGACATACACACTCGGGTTTGGAAATCTTCGAGTTTAGAGCATAACTTAAAAACTGCAATAGGATAAAGGGAAAGAGCACAATGACCACTGTGTAAAATCAACAAGTCTACGAGCTCAAATTCACGTTTAGTGAAAGTTTTCTCAGTGCATGGTGCGGCGGGATAAATAGGTAACTCGGAAATGGGTCGCTTGCAATGGGTATGAAGCCTTCATTAACTCTCTTATGTTCGTTATGGCACGGTCCAATGGTTTGGTGGCAAGCTATAAATGACTTTTTGTTTGTTCAGAGGGTTGTCCGAACAGTTATAATGTCTCCAATGGCTATATTATTTCACCATGGAGAAGTACCATGCCATGTTGTTTTAATATCCCGACGAAGCTCCAATTTTGCAAAGTTTCCTTCTGTGAGGTTCTTTCTGGATATTTTTGCAACTTTTCGATATTATCCCTCTTCTTACCTATTTTTCTAGCCTTCTTTCCAGTGATCTTCTTCTTAGTATTCCTTTTCCCATTCCGATTCTCATCTTCTCTTGACATGGTGACTTCTCATTGTTGAGATTTTTTCCTGATATTCGAGGGTGATACTTCTTCTTTATCTGGAATAGGTATTTCACTCTTTTGCAGGTCGTCTACTATTCTTACAACTTCAACATCTATGTCATTGTTGTTAAATAGCTGTGATCTCTTCTCCCGTTCCTTAATCAAGTGTATGATCCTTCTAGTTATAAAATATTTTAACTCTTGTTGCCTCTGCTCTAAGACATCTTCTTTTTCCTTCCTCCTGGCTTGATCTCTTTCAATCCAAGGTCTTCCTAGTAACATGGTAAATGGTACATTGTCCTCAATAAATTTGATAATATCAAAATATTCTTATGTTGAAGTTCTATTGACAGTGATAGGTAGCTTGGTAAGTCTTCCACATAGGGTTATCAATTTTCCTCTGAATAATCCCATTCCTCCCAGTGAAGGAATCATAGCATGCTTTCCTAAAAGTTCCCAAGTTCTTTCTATCATAATATTCACCTGTGTTTCCTCATCCAAAACATAGTCAACGTCGAAGTCTTCTATTCTTGATTCAATGCATTCTTTTTCTTTGAAGATCTATGATATTTTGACATGTTGGTGATCATTCAGGGTATGTTTCATATGTAGCAATACTTTTTCTGATTCTTTTTGGGGTTTTTCCATAATCTTAGTTTCTGGATCCGCCTTAGGGTTTTCTTGTCTCATGTTCATTGAATCATTTCTCCAATCTTAAAAATCATTCTAGGGAAATCCAATACCTTGTGGTCCATAACTTTGCAATAAAGACAACTAGGTCTTCTTTTAGGGCATTCCTTAGCAATATGTCTCGGTTTTCTACAACTGTAACAGAGGTTTACTCCTCTCGTTCTTTTAAATGATCCCCATCCTTTCTTGTACTGTGCATTAGGATCATAGGGGCTAACCTGCAAACATTTCTTTATAGGATCCTGCATCCATTTGTTAGTCCAAACATTATTTCTATGCATAGGTATAACATATATTTCACTATTCTTATTAGATCTACTCATATCAAACCTTATTTCATCTACCAGTACCCTAGGCTTCAAACTAGGATAGACTCTATCAAACATACCTAGATCCATACTATTGAAACAAAATTTTCCACTTGTCTTACTCCTACAAAGTACAAACCTTTCAGATCTAAAACTTTTCACTATTCTTACCTTTATCAGAGCATGGAGCTTGTGTATCTTACCTCTTTCAATAAAAAATTCTCACTTTTACCTTTCTAAGAGCACACACCTTTCAGATGTTACCTCTTTTCTTCACTTCAGTATCCTTTTCCTTAGCAGAGAGATTTTCAAACTAAGTAGAGTACTGTGCACTAGAGTAACATATCTATGCATGGATCTTTCACAATTTCCGGATGAATCTTTGCACAAAGCTCCTTCTTTCTCAGTTCCCAACAATCACAGTTTCAGGTGCTAGCAATGGAACCATTTGTTAGCACAGGGGTAGACATAGGGTTCATGTCAGGCTGCTAAATTGAAGCTTTTAAGTGACCTGAAACACTAAATTGTCAAACCAGGGTTGGTAAACTTCGAGCTTATACACAGTATGTGCAGGCAAGCGTCTAGTCTCTATCTAAATTCTATCCTAAGAAGAAAACACACACCTATTCTGAGAACTTGAATTCTAATAACTAACTCGAAACTGAGCATTTCCTATTAAGTCATAAACAGAAAAACAGTCTTGTGCTCAAATGCTGGTACTGCTATTTCTATTCGAAAGTGTGGTTCCACAAGATTATTTTACCTCTAGGTTCGATCATCTACCATCATCACTTCTATTCCAGCCATGATACAAAGAGTATTTTCGAAAATTAATTCAATCTGGTCATCAAAATGAATCTAAAGCTCTCTACAGGAAAACAGAGTACTTTCCTAACTACTGGTACCAGGAGCTCCCTTTGTTCTAACTGTATCCTAACTATTCTAAGCAGGCAAGATAACTACTGTCTAAAAAATAAAAACGCATGCTAATTCTGAGTTATATGCAAATTGGAAATGAAAACCAAACAACCACATGCATATTCTAAACCCTACAAGCATCAGTCCTGCGTTTAATATTCAACAACGTCAAAGATCACAGTATGCTGGAATGGTTCAGTTGAGGAATAAATAAACATGGTTCTGAAACATCCAAATCAACGTCACGCCATGAGCTGCCGATATATCATTCAGATAAACAAATGCTAATATGCTAAGACAATTAAATCTATGATCGTTAAGCTACCTCGTATGCAAGTTCTAAAGGATGACAATGAACTAAGTCTATGACAGCATAAAACAAAATCTATTGTAAAATAAGGCAGCAACTTGCACCGGTTTGGCGGGCCCAACCAAATGGCACAAACGCTATGGGTAACGACCAGAGCCGACTAGATCATTCTATGCAGATATAGTATAAATCCACGCCTCATTAACTCATCAAAATAATACTCAGATCATATGACAGTCAAATAATATAACATAACACAAGTTGTATTCAGGACATAGGTTCACGGCATAGCAGAATCCAGCAACAATAACAATAGCAACGGCAACAGTAACCTGTTCTCAGGAGTGATCCCGGGTTTTTATAGAAGTCTTATTGTTCATAACAGTCAAAAACAAAGATGCATAAATCAAACGGATCCCTGATCCGAGAATAGTCGTGGAATCAAGTTAAAAACGTATTTCACATCTTTGTGACACGTAGTGTCACGAAGTGTGAATGATGAAGAATAATCGATCCAGGTTTATCATTGTGTCTTCGAGCACTCTGTGGCGATGACTCCAGCTGGCCTGTGAATCTTTCTATCTCTCATTCGAACCATAACGCATACCATAATGCATAGATCTCGAACGGCTCCATTGGTACCTCCATGGGTGTGAGTTGGTACCTGGTACCGACATCCTATTCCAAGAATAACAGTGGTACCTAACCCAAGTGATATTAGCTCCAATACCAATTTAAAGAATTAAAGTGCATAAAAATAGCTTGAAATGCAAAGATACCTTAGGTAACCCCATTAAATGGTAGGGAGATGTTAATTATGTCAAAATGAGGCCAAAAGGGTGGTACTGGCATATAAATGGAGGTCTGTGGTATATAATATAGGCAAAGAACATGATTAAAACCGGGGACCAACATGCCCCCACATTGAAGTCCTTGCCTGTCCTCAAGCAACAAAAATCAAAAAGACTTGGTCGCCATCAAAGGGTTGCAGCAGCTGCAACCAGCATCTGTAGCCTCTCCTGCTTCTTCAGATTCCTAATTTCTTTCTTAAGGACCCTGTTGATTATAACATGCTTCCTAGCAATCCTCTGAAACTGTTTGTTCCTCTTGGAAATATCCCTGTTCCTCTGTTTTAGTCTTTCAACTTTGGATAAGAGGTGGTTTACCCTGAGCTTTAGGAGTTCGTTTTCAGTTTTAACATGTCTGTCCAATACCCGGTACTCATGCAACTTTTCCTTTAATCTGTTGTTATTTCTCTCTAGCTTCGCCACCATTGGCTTCAAGGACCGACTGGAGAAGAGCTCGCAGTGGGTTTCAAATGTTTGCTCTTGTTCGGGCTGTGCTAGAGGGCTAGACGCATCGGTAAACTCTTCGGGACTTTGAGCAGGGGTGTGAAATCTCTCGGAATTATGGTCTGAACTGAATTCAGGAGTGAATTGGTCGGGGTTGTGCTCATAAGTTTCAACTGGATCAAAATTATGGTCTGGGTTGAGTTCATGGGTGAACTCATTTGGGATTTGTTCATAGGTGTTAGCTGGGCTAGGTTCGGGAGTGGGCTCTTTTGGCATCTGAACAGAGGTACTAGTTGGTACTTGGGTGGACTCATTCTGCACAATTTTCTTGGGTGTAGTGGCCTGTCGATTGGTTCTTCGGTTTTTTTGAATGAGCTAGGACAAGGTCCAGGTCATCTCAGATGGCTCCGGGGCCTCCTCATGACCATCTATGCTTTCCAATATTTCTTGTGTGGGGTAACTGGGTACCGAGTTGTCCATTCCCAACAATAAGCTTTTACATTTTCTTTTCGGGTTCCTCCTAGGCTTATCAATTGACTCAACTATCTCCTCCACATCAATTATGTTATCGACAGCTGGGGGAGAACTCGGGACTGCAATATCTGCCTCTGTAGGTGTGGTGGCCTTCCCAGTTTCAACATTGGTTTCTTCCTTATCATCGATTGGAGGTTCGGGCTCAGGGTCGCCAGCAGAATCTTTAGTCAGGGTTTTGAATTTCTTTTTCTTGGGGTTTGACTTTTTATGTGGGGAAACAGGCTTCGCCTTCTTAGCTTTCGACTGGGCCCGGACGAGGGTTTTTACAGTGAAGAGGTCCCAACTCTCTTGTTTTTTTGACAGTGCACATGTAATCAATATCTTAACTAAGCCGAAGTGAAATAAACTCCCCCGAAACTCACTAACCCTTTGGACCTGTTCGGCCATCCTTTTTAGACTTTTTAACAAGAAATAGGGTATGTTCAGCGGAGTACCTATAAAGTGCAACATAAGTCGGGCATGGCAGGGGAATATAATGGTATATCGACCCTCACACGTTAAGTAACGCTGGAGGATGATCAACACTTGAGCCGACTGTGGCTCCAGCCAAGACCGCGACGTTCCCTCGGACCATTTTGTCTCCCGGTACTGAGGTTTCAACAGTTGTGCACAAAGCTTCTTATCCACCGGTTGTCCCTTCGTCCATCTTTGGCCTGTGGTGGGCAATTGAATTGCCTCTGCAACGAACTCCTCTGTGACCCCGAACTCAAGTTTTCCCACCTTGTCGGTCTCACCATCGAAATGCAGCGCAAACTGGAGTGTGATTGCATTGTTAAACCCATCGAATTTTTTTAGAAATGGTTCCCACCCTGCTCTCTTAAAGATATCTCTCGTTGCCCCATATTCCGGGAGGGCTTCCAGGTCAGCGTATGTTTCTGGTTCGTGGCGGTTGGCTACCATAGCTCTTCTTGGCATAATAGGGAAAAGTCAATTGGTAACATGGGAAAGTCGATTGGTGGCAGGGGAGGTTGGATGAGGGCGACGAGGGGACGAGAGCGATGAAAGGAGAGAATGCGGTGGAGAATGTGGTGAAAGGAATGGTCGGGAAAATGATATGAGAAGATTTGAATAGTGGTGGAAATAGATAGGGTGTTGGATCATGATGAAGGTCGTACGATGGCGTCGAGTTATCATATCTGAGTCAAATCGAGTTTAGTTCCGGTAATGGTGGATGTTTTATGACATGAAATGTCATGAAGGTTCAGTAATTAGGTACCAGTCGTGGAAATGATGGAATATTATGGGGTAATTAAGGCACCCTTAATTCAAACATTAGTATGCAAATTAATGCAATAAATCAATACGAATTTAAACGCACTTGAGTTACATTACCTCTACCCATTGTTAAACGAAGCTCGCTGTGAAATTGTCTTTTGAAGTTAAGTCTAGGTTTGAAGGGCACAAACATTATAGCTGCTCTGGCCTTTTTGATGAACCTGTAACTGATGAACTTTGCGCTGGTAATGACTGGTACCACTGGAACATTCAGGAATCTGAGTTACATTACCTCTCTCCATCGATATGCAAGTCTTGCTGTGGAATCATCTTTTGAAGCTAAGTCTGGATTTGAAAGCATGAAAGTTGTAGCTTCTCTGGTCTTTCTGCTAGACCTGTAACTGATAAACTCTGCGCTGGTACTGACTGGTACCACTGGAACATTCAGGGGTCTGCAGAAGAATTTGAACAAATAATACTATTTCTGAGAGGAAAAAAAAACTTCCTGTTATGACAACAGATTATCTTAGGATGACCCCTGAATATGGCTTTTGCTCTGGCCTGAAAAAGATTATTGAAATCATGTCTTCAATCAGATTCAAAGATTCACTCATGGTAAAGTCTGATTTGTGTGAATAGATGTGCCGAAGTCGAACACAAACAGAAATCATTGGATTACCAGCCATTAATGAATGCTGTTAACCGATGCGAGATGACCCACCTATGATGTCAATAGGCCTCAAGGTACCTACATCACATCCTAAGCAGGTACGAATAGAGGTGTTGGTGTTGAGTCACCTGTAGGATCCATCAACCAAGAGACATTGGTGTATTCCCATGGCTGTTGGCAAAGACATCTTCCATTAAGGCATGCAGAGTCCAGGGTGCTGAATAATCTCTAACCTCTGCTCCAGATAAGGTGCTGGTGTCGATGGAGTGAGATTTGCTGGAAGGTGGACCTTAATGTATTCCACATCATCCAACATGAGTGCAGATAAAAAAAAATTGCAGACATAATCTTTTTGGAACAGTAATCACCTGCTTGTGGATTTTATGAGCCCAAGCTAGTTCATGCTCATTACTTCCTCATATTTAGAGAGTCCGAGGAAATGCCAAAAGAAGACTTCGAGGGGGTTTATTTCCCATAATAATTTACCAGGTCTGGTAAAGAATAATCCTTCCTGATAAATTCCCCTTTCATTTTTAATGAGCAACGAAGGGAGCAAACAAGCTCAAATGTACCTGGTGCAAAACAAGTTAGCCATACTGATAAGAAAATCTCATGAAATGACAGTCTTACCTTCTTACCTGTTGTGAATTCAATTTTGCATTTGTTATGAGGAGCCTGTAACACTGAAAACAAAGCATCAGCACATCCAAGAGAAAGAAAATAAATGTGTTTTTTTCTTTTTATATTATTTGATTTTTTTTTTTCATATTTGATTTTTTTTATAAATTTTTCTGCTAGAGATCTATTATGTACAGAATTAAAACAGTTTGAGTGATCAAAGATTAACAGGAGGAGAAGAATCTCCCCCTACTATCTTCAATTTTGCTTGCTTGGCTACTTCCTGTAAGAAAGCGTCTTTTGATAAAGGTATGTTGTACACTTTCAGTCGATGTCCATTCACTACAAAGGAGTTCTGAGAATCGTCTATGGTTTTAATCTTGACAGCACCATTATCAAAAACAGTTTCTACTTCATAAGGTCCCAACCATCTCGTTGTAAGTTTTCCCTTGAAAGTTTTGTATTTGGAATCGAAAAGTAATGCCCAATCCCCTGGTTGGAAATGCTTTTCCTTGATGTATTTGTCATGCCACTTGCTGCGTTGATTTTGCACAAGGATGGTCCTTTGAAGAGCATCCTGCCTCATATCTCCCAATTCATTAAGTTGCATGACCCTTTGTTTCTGTGCTTCACTCAAATCCAACCCCAACTTTGCTGCTAGGCGAAATGTATGGATCTGGAACTCTATGGGAAGGAGAATTTGTTTACCGAATACCAACTCATAAGGAGTATGACCAGTGGTATTCCTCCATGTATTCCGGTATGCCCATAAAGCTTCTGGAAGTCTATCTTCCCAGTCTTTATGATGCAAGTGTATGGTCTTGGTCAGAATCGCTTCCAGAACTTTGTTTGTCGATTCCACTTGCCCATTGGCTTGTGGATGGTAGGGAGAGGACTTACAGTGTTTGATCCCATATCTATCAGTGAGTTCCTTC
>ML783703.1:54266-111385 GCA_009831015.1 Picea engelmannii
TTAAAGTTCCTATGAATACATCAATCAAGTGCTCATATGGAATATTTGTTACCTTTATATTCAATATTTGGAAGTTATCAATGTTCTCTATAATTGAACCCTTTTGCTTGAGATTTATCAATTGGCTAAAGAAGGTATTTCTCCTTGTATCCTCATAGTGTGCTATCATTTTTTCCATGAAAATTGTCCAAGTGACGAGTGATTTGGGAGAAAAAATGCATATATACCATACAAATTGATTGGGTTCTAAATATAAAGAAGAATTTTGTACCTTTTGTGTATGTGGTAGATTATGTAGATCAAAGGATTGCTCCATCTGAAGTATCCATGTGATAGGGTCCTTGCCATCAAACTTCCTTCTATCGATCTTAGGAACGTGGTTGGTCTTCAACCCAAATTTTGAGTTTTTCCATTCTCGATTGACCTTCCTTGTGTCCTCGTCATGAATTTCATGGGATACATTTTCACTTTCAGGTGTCCTCTCTATTACGAGATTTTTCAATACTTCCAAGATCTCCTCTTTTAAACCATCCATCTTTACCCCCAACTTAGCTTCCATCTCCTGTAGTTCATCTTTTGTTATTGTGTTCTTTTGTAAATCATTTATGTCCCTACTCATTTCTTCACCTTCATCAAGAGTCCAAGTAGGATGTTATAGAGGCTTATTTGGTGTAGAAGTTCCCTTTTTTGGTGGCATGTTGGCCAAGTATCACTTTAAACCTTGATTTTGATGTGGTTTTGCTAGACAATATTCTTTTTATTGTATCTCAAAAATTTCAGCCCTTCTGAGTATGAAATTTTATTCTTTATAGGTCTCTGCTATTTCTTCTCTGTAATGCCACATGTCTGATCAAAATTGGATGTGCCAAGTGGAATTTATGGTAACTTCCCCACAACTTGTTGATTTTTGGCCTTTCCCGGAGATATCACTTGTATAGCATGCCCCGCACAAAATAATGGATATAAAACTTTGAAAAATTGTACCAAAACTACTACAGAGTGTCCACTATCCAATGCAACTAGTCTCACTCAATTTGGATACTCTAGGAAGAATTTATGATTGTTTTACCTAGAACACCTTCTTGAGACTAGTCAGTAGGACTAGTCAGATACCATATCTTCCATAGGGTGTATCTACAAATCAAAGATGACCCAGAAGTTGAATTTTTTACCACAAATACCTTACTAATTTATTTGAATAGACTCCAAATTTCAGGGTCTGAAACATTACAGAAACGTTTTTATAGAGAAAATTCTGAAATGACTCAGTTTAGGATGATTCCAGAACCCTATTGTGCACAACTTGTATCTCCGAAAGTATAATGCCTCAGGAGATGAAATTTTAACCCAACGTACCTTAATCCGTCTGATAAATATCCTCCAAGCCATTCCTTTTGAAATTTTGTAGAAAACACATTATAGCGAAAATGCCAAGTGTCTCAGATGTATCAACGCAACCCCAAGACCTTTAGCTCTGATACCATATGTTAGGAACCAAATATCAATATAGCATAGAAAAACCTCAGAATAAGTAATCATCGCCTTGAAAAAAGAGAGAAATTCAAATAATAACCCTATTTGAGGGGGAAACCTACTTATGCCCACATAAATGTTCAATTACAAGATGATTCAAAATGAAAATGTCTCCTTGGTATATATAGGAGACTAGGAGGTATAATTACAACTAATGGAATAAAGATGACATAAATAAAATAACATTATGAAAGTAATATGCCCCAATTAAGGGGTAATGAGACACTATTTAGGGCTTAACATAGTGATCCCAAAGAAGGTATCAAAAACTAAGCAACAAACATAGGTTGGCCCTTCAAAGAAGTGAACTAGTCCAACAATGAATACAAGGAAAGCAATAGAAAATGCGAAAGAAATAGGGGGTAGTTCAACCATTAGGAAACCAAGGAAGAAAAGTACTATCCCTAAGGCTCCAACTAAGGAAAAGGAAAACACATTAGAAGTAAATTGAGGAGTGAAAAAATATACTAATACACTTATGCTAGAGGACACTGGAGGTGGAAGTCTCCCAGAGATGGATGTACCATTGTCAACTGTGCACACAAAGAATCTTCTATTAAAAAGAGCAGTTTTCCAGGCAACAGGCTAGTGCAAGAGGATGAAGGTGCACAAGGAGGTTCCTCAACTCACATTGATAGAGGATGATGCAAAGTCAGTTGTATATAAAGTATAGAACCACATGATAGAGGTGTGGTATGATGTAGAGAAGCAAAGGGAGGAGATAGTAAAGACATTGATAGAGGTTAAGGATGCACTAGAGAAGTTGTAACTCACTACAACACAATAGAAAGAACAGGTGCAACAAAAGAAAACTTCTGAGGAAAGGATGGTTCTTGAACAGGAAATCGTGCAGATAATATCCATAGGGAACAAAATTGTTTGTATAACCCAAGGGATGGTGGAGGTGAATGAGGATACAACACATAAACCATTGAAATATACAAACCATTTGGAATTGGCACTACCCAAGGTCTCAACAAAGGTGTTGTATAAAATTCAAATCAATGTCACATAGGATATTCAGTCAAGGGCCCACACATATGTGACAGGTTTACAATTGACCAATGATGTAAAGAAGACATTGGAGATGACACTTAACCAGGTGCAAGTCAAGAGGTAAGAAGTGAATCAACACATTGAAATATTAGAGTAGAAAGTGGAGGGAGTGTTCAAAACTATTTATGAGAGTGAACAGGGGGAAAATATACCCACGGAGGGTAAGATTGGAAAAATATCACGAACTATGGAGGGTTATAGATCCCACATTGCAAAATTATCAGATCTCCTAGTACCGACTACTCCACCTAAAGTAAGGACATAAATAGAGCATGAGATTAGAGGTCATACATATCGAATTGAGATGATTATTCAAGAAATCATAGAATTATACAATAAAAGTGCACAATTATGGATAGATCTATAGGGGTATGACATACTGTAAGAGTTATAAAAGAAAGAGGAAGATGTAAACACAACACTATAAGAACTGAAGAAAAAGAAGAAGAAGAAGGCAATACCATACATATTGAGGGGTGTGCAAGAAATGAAGAAATTACAGGTAGAGATGAAGAATATACAAGTAGAAAAGTAGTCAAGGAAGGGGCAGTTGGAACCATTGCAAGAAGGAGTAGAGAAAACAGTCAAGTTGAACAAGTTTGCATGGAAAGTGGAGAACTGTTGAAATAGCATATCACTACGCAGACCATGGAGACTGTAGTAGAGAAGACAATGCAAGTAAAATCTAAAGTTGAATAAATTTCAGGCAGGCTCCAAGAGCTAGAGAAGTCAGTGCAGAAGGTACACACTACTTAAGTGGATCGGGAAGAGCCATAAGTGAGTGTTAGGGGCATGTTGGTGCATGCCATTTTGGGAAAAGCAATGCGAGAAAGCAAGAAATTTAAAGGAAAGAAGAAGGACGCAGATCTTGGACTTGCCACGCATATAAGAGTTAGAAATTGGAAACACTTAATCCACCTAGGGTTAGTGGGTTAGGATTTTGGTCATTGTTATGAAAAGTATTTTACCCTTTTGTAGTATAAATAGGTATTGTGAGATCTAAGAATATCTAGTAAGTTAGTTAGTAAATGCTTGATTTTTGAGTTTTGTTGAGAGATATGGAGATAACATTGAGATGATATTAGTGTCTGTTTTTGAGAAATATATATGCCTTGTAATTAAGAGTAAGGTCGTAATTTGTGGATCTTGGTACGATCTTTTCATCCTCAATAATCTTAGTTGTACTCAGTTGTAATGCACACAATGCTATTAAATTTGATGGAGCATAATAAAAGAGAGAATAATGCGAGATCTTTGTGGACGTAGCCCAATGGGGTGAACCACGATAAAATTTTTGTATCTGTGTGAAATGTTTGTATTATTTCTTCCTACCTTTAGTTATGATGAATGAATGAATGAATGAATCTGGTAATAGTAACATACAATGCATAGTAGAATTCCAAAATTATTGTTTCAAAATGAATGTTAAATGATTGCAACTGGTTACAAAATGGTGTATCTAGATATAATGATGTGTTAGAATGATAGATGTGATATATTTTTGGGTATAAAGAATTTCTAACATCCTCACAACATCATCCCTTCCAAGACTACAAACATTTGCGTCCTATAGTCACCCATAAGCCATCTCGGGTGAGACTGCATTGTGCACTCTGTGCATAGTTTTTCCTTATGGTCTCTAGAAGGGTCGATGGTTTTCATGATTTTGTTGAAAACCTTAAATATAACTCGATTCAACATAAGAAACATGTAATGGCTACTCAAATCCCCACTCTCAACCATCTATGGGGTTCGGTAAATGGTGGATTATGCTAGTCCCTTACTCTCAACCACCTATGGGGATTGGCTAGAAGCACACAACACATAAGGATATATAATCTAATTCAATCTTGTAGGATTGAATAAATACATTTTTTTCTATTTGACAGAGAGTAAATTGATGAAAAGGAAACGTTCACACACTTTCATAAATAAATAAATTGAACTAAATATGTACTTCTCGATCTCCATGAAGTCATAAAAAAATGAATTTCCACTAATATACAACATAAACAAATAATTAAGTATCAAATTATTCTCAAAGTAAATGACATAATTTAAAATGAAGGAATCACACATACTATGAAATCTCAATGCTATAATCTACATTAACACAATATTTGAAAGAAATATGATTTATTTCATCATAGTCTGGACAATTGATCTAAGAGATCCCCCCAATAATGAATAAGGCACTCTATTTTATACATGAGTTTGTCTAAAAACCAAAATAATAAACAACAAATGAAGATCCACAAGTTTCTCTTCTGGTTACAAAAATTTACTAATAAGTAGAAACTAAAAATAAACTAGTAAATAATTACAAGATCCTTGTTAATAATCCAAAACTAATCAAACTAATATCATCAATGGTTCCAATATTCTATTCTCATCTAGGATGATTGATGTTGATCCAAATCCATGGAATATATTTATTGTTGAATATGGATTTCCATGGATTACAAAACTATCTCGTGAAGTAACAACAACTATGACATGAGAAGTAACAACAAATAGTAAAATGCCAATTTCTTGAAAACTATGATATGGGTTTTTGAGATATTTTGAGGCTATGTGTATATTGAATGAATAATGAGTCATGTGAAAACTTGAAAGTACCTGCTTCATGTAAATTTAGTTATAACTGTTGCACCAAGTAGCTAAGAGTAACAACAAGAGTAACAACATGAGTAACAACAAAAGTAAGATCAAGTGGCAATTGATTCTGTAACAACAAAATAAACCATCTTTTCAAATATGAGTGATTAATATGTTACCTCTCTAATATTTAACCATAATTTATAAGAAATACTAAATAAATGTAATGGAAAACACCTTGGTTCTAAATCTCGCGTATAAGCATAAAAATGATTAATAAGCATTAATTCAAGGCTGTGGGTAAACAAAAAGGGATTGAAAGTAGGAAAACAATGATGTAAAAGAATGACAATTCCATGGCCCAACATCTCCCCCAAACTGAATATGTTGCATTCCCTCATGTAACCCACAACCAAGTTGTAAGGACTTCCATTTTTTCAATGCACTTGTCAATTACCTTGAAATGTTTGCTTGCTAGTTTTCCACTTTCATGAACCCTCCTACAAGCTTCCATAAATGATTTTACTCAAACAATGTTAATGGATTTTACTTTTTGTTCTTGATCATTTTCCCCATGTCTGCAATAGGTTCTTGTGGTGCATATTTTTAATTCACTATTGGTTCTTTTTTAACGACATGATTTTTTTTCTTTTTCTAAGAGCCCACATTAGTTCTTGTGTAGCAGTGTTGGTGTCATTCCCTTCCATATCCAACACTAGTTATTGTGTGGCAGTGCTTATGTTGTCTTCAGGATTTGTTTCTTCTGCTACAGTGCATGTTTCAAAAGTATTTGTCCAGTGATCCTTAGAAATTCAGATGGAGTTGTAGCATATGAGTTACAATAGATGAGTTTCAACAAATGACATGTTGAAGAAAACAAGTTACAACAAATTAGTTTCAACAAATGAGTTGTAGGAGTAACAAATTTTTTTTAACCATTTTTCCATAAACTACAAACTGTTTTTCTATGAGATTTTGCAATCCTATTTTTACCATCCCATTGCATCTCCTCACCAAAAATTGGAGATACCCACATCACAAATATTGATATATGCAAAAAATGGTTGAAGGTGACGATATTTGATTTTTGGAATTTTGTTAACTTGGTTTGCTGATTTTTTGGGGTTTTTTTTCATCCTACCATAATTCTCATCTCCTCCAAATTTCACGAATAACTAGTTCATGATTTTCAAAATACCTCACTTCAATTTTATACACTTGTAAAAAAAATCATGAATGAGTAAAAAAATTATAAGCTTGAGTGAACACTTGTTATGAATGCTCAAAGTTGTGTGTTTAAAATTTCATAGAACAAATCCATTTTGAATCTATGAACACGCCATCCATAATTTGTATCCATGGTTTAAAATTATGTAAAACAATAGTTTTGACAAGGATACTTATGCCACCTCATATCAAAAGCATCTCAAATCTATCCAAGGCTGCCAAAAGATGAGTTCATATTTCATTTCTCTTTTCACAACCAACATACACTTTCCATATTCATTTTGAGGGATACTAAGTTGTGTGGGACATGGCTAAAACCAACAAGAAAAAATTGACAAAGTAAATATTCCAAAGGAAGCACATTCACCCACAAAAAATTAACAGAGGATGGTTAGCTATAGACTCCACAAAGGATGGCAACAACCACTCCCCAAAACTGAAGATTTACCTAACCTTAGGTAAAAAATGAGTTGTTCATAGGGCTATATCTTGACATATCATGGGATGTATATGGTATAACCCTTCTTGATCATGAGTGTGTTTTTGTTAAGAATGACTATAATTATGATTGATGAGATGTTGGTTGGTTGTAGGTGAGTTCCAAGAATGTTTTGAAAAACAATGGCAATGTGGAAACCAATATTATAATCTGGACAGTCAATGGTTTGCATGTAAATGGAAATATCCATGGAAAATCATGTCAAACAAAAGTTGATAATAGTTTCAAAACACCCTCTCATTCGGTGCCATAGTATAATCTAAAAAGATCATTGATGATATAATGCACCAACAACCCATTTGTAGCAAGCATAAAACCCATACAAAACTAACAATGAGAATCTCAAAACACCAAGCAATTCTAAAATAGGTAGTCATCAAATATACGGGAAAGTGTTCAATAAACTTGTATGTGTGAATAAAAAAACCCTTCCTATATGTGAAGAAAGTGCCCATGTAAGTGATGCCAAATGTACAAATCGTGATAAATGACCATGTGTAAATAGATTGCTGCTATCAAACTTCTTATCCTACTACCCAAAAACTAATGAAGATAATGTTGATCCATGTGGCCTGCAATAAATATAAACAACAACAAC
This sequence comes from Picea engelmannii, assembly GCA_009831015.1. Lineage (NCBI taxonomy): Eukaryota > Viridiplantae > Streptophyta > Pinopsida > Pinales > Pinaceae > Picea > Picea engelmannii. Next base: position 61,778 of record ML783703.1, read on the forward strand.
TTTTGAAAATGTGAACCAAGATATATGTTAGTGAACCATATAAATGAACCCAATACCTCTGTTTCCTTACCCTGTTGTATAACAACATATTCTTATATATAAATGGATTCTATAAAAACATCATTTGCTATAGGTTCGTGTGGGGAAGTACATTCCTTTCTCCAAGTACTTTCATGGGCTTGTTCATGTTAGCCATTCTTTTATCTATTGTTGGTTCTTGTGGAGCAATAACAGTGGATTTTTGAGATCATGTTGTTGGTTCTTGTGGAGCAATAGAAGTGGCTTCTTGATATTATTTTGTTGGTTCTTATGTGATAACAACAAGGTCCTTTAATGTTGGTTCTTATGTGAAAGAAAACAATCTTTCCAATGTTGGTTCTTGTGGAGAAATAATAGGGCATCTCGTAATCCTTCTCATTCATAGATATTAGAGTGGATTTGAACGCGAATAGTGAGGGAATGTTATGGAAGGTAAATGTGATGGTGTCCCCCCCCAAAAAAATAAAAATAAAATTAAGGATACATCCCACCCCCAAGAAATGGAAAAATACAAGGAAGTAGGATACAGACCTAAGTGATTTTCCAAATACAAACCAATAACATTCAATGAATCCTGATTAAAGAAAAGAGAAATACGAATACCTGAACCTACCTATGAAGTCCATAATATTTTTAGAAACATCTTGATTTGATATGATCCACAATGATGTAGAATCTATGTAAGGAAGAGTAGTGTGGATCTTATAACATATAACATAGTGTGGATCAGGAGAAAACTTTTGATGTTGTAATGAATCTTGGAAATATTTGTTTCAATTGGAGATCATTATTCATAGAGAAAAACATGTATCATATCCATACGATGGAGCATGAAACTTGGGGACTTTTATTCAGAGAGAAACTAGAACTTGAAAATGAACTTTATTACTTATTTCCAAAACCTCTTTTCCAACAAGTTGGTTTTCAAACAAGATCTGTCTAACTACACCCAAAGGATTTTCCCAATCAAAAAATTTTGTTCCCAAAGAATTCCCACAAGCAAGTTGTTTTTCAATTATTCCACGGTATGATGGTTCTTGAAATAGGTTTTCACCATCAAATTTATTAAGGAAGAGAATGGGATAACATGGTGACTCAACATTGTAAGTGAGCCAATTCACTTTATTACATGGGTTAGGGATGGGGGCAACAACAAGAAGCAAGTGATATGCTGAATTTGTGGCTTTATAGTAATGGAAACATTTAATATTCAAGGGAAACCACACAAATTATCCTTATTATATAAACTGGGAAGGAGCAAATTCATACGCATACCATGATATTGATGAATGAGCACAATAAATACTAGGTCTTGTGAAAGGCTTCATTTGCAACATGGATGTGGGAAATGTGTTGATGAATATTGATTGTAGTCTTTTCTTTATATTAAAATCCATTCTTTATTTTTATTATTCTCCAATCCATTTTCAACTTTGATGAAAAAATTGGGGAAGCAGCGCAACAATAAGCTGAGAGTAGCAATATCATGTAGTAGTATTGTCAGAGCAATATGCGGCAACATGCAACGTCATTGTAATAACATCATGTAGAAAAATTGTAAGAAGATCATGTAGAAACACGTACCAACAATGTAACAATATCGATAGGCTTAGAAATAGATATGAAGGATGTTTGTAGTGTATATGCCTTTTTTAATAAAATTTTGTCTTCAAGAATCACTTGTGCATGAATCATCTCCCTTAGTCTTCCAGGGACCTACAAAAAAATTGGCACTTACCTACAATAAAACATGATATATTTGAGTAAGAAAGGTGATCGATATATCTTCATCCATAAAATACAAAAAAAAATGACAAATATTTCTCATAAAACAAATTTGAGAAAAACAAAATTAACTTTTTTACCTGTCGAGGAGTGTTGGCTAGCTAGACTACCCAATGATATTTTTCTGATAACATATCCGTTCAATGCTTGATAAAAGTGATTAAAAATAAAAATGAAATTAAATGAATAGGGATATATCCATTATAAATAGTTTTTAAAAATTCCATAAGATGCTATGCCAAATTTGCTTAAGAACAACCTGCAAGATAGAGTTGTTTTCAGATTCCATCCTAGACCAACAATTACTATTTTGAGTATAAATTTTTCATTTAATGAAGGATCAACATGATTCCAATTTTATATTAAATAATACTCATGTGTTTATCCCAAGTAGAAAAATATTTTGAATACAATAAGGATTGATGGGTCAAATATTCCAGTGAACAACTTATGAAACATAGTTTCAGGGCTGCACAAATAAGACACACAATTAGTATTTTAGGAATAACTTTATCACACTATGTCTAAATGAAGTGATTCCAATTTCATTCTAAACTCTATTCACAAGATAATATATCTTAGGAACATATTTGAAATATCTATTCATTTAGGCATCTAAAAATTGATTGTCCCAACTCTGTTCCTGAGTTTCCTACAACACGTCCAACTAATATTTTGGTCATAATTTTATTGTTTCGGATCCAAATTGACTGATTCCAATTTGGATAAAAAATTTATTTTAAATGATACTTTTTATATAAACAGGTTTTACAATTGTTCCCATATGGGCCCCCAAAATAGGACTGTCCCGCCTGTGTTTTTTTGTAAAGCCAATGTAACAAAGTGCCAAAAGAGTTTAATAAAAAAAATGTTTATCCCAAATGATGATTTGAGTATGTGTAATTTTTCTTCTAAATATATTTATTTATGTAGGACACCTCCACACAAAAAAAATTGATCTCCCAAATCCTAGATTGTGCATTATGCAATATTTGTAATAAATGTAAAGAATATACCCAAAATCTGAAGTAAAAGATGAATTAATCATGAAATCTAAAAAGGTGGAAATGGAATCCTAAAAGAACCATCAAGGGAGCTCAAAAGAGGCCACAAAGTGTCCCATTGTTGAAAATATACGACAATAAGAGATTGACATAACCACGATGAGAATTGAAGAGAGTCCACATGGTGTCTTATTATCCATGAAATAATTCCACATTTTGTTCATGAAATTGGGATTCTTATATGATGAGAGCTTTGAAAATTTGAATGATAAAGAAAACCATCATAAAATAATTCACCAATATGCATAAGAGTAAAGGGACTTGGTGTGGGTATATACAATCAATGATGAAGAATCGAGGGTTGTAAAGAAATGAAAAAGGAGCATGGTTTTAATAAATAAGAGAAAACAATATTAAAGAAGACTAAAGGAATGTTGAAAATAGTAAAGGGGAGTAGTAGGTAATGAAGGTAAAGAAAATGGAAAAGAAAGGAAGAATGAAGAGTAAGAAATAAGAAGGAAAGTAAAGGCATGATGTAAGACACAAGAATGGAGAAAGGAATTTTCAGAGTGAAGGGGTAGAAAGAAAAGTTAGAGAAGATAAAAAGAAAAATATGAGAGACAAGAAGTAGATGGAAACAATAGGGGAAGAGGATGGAATGTTGGAAATATGTACACAAGAAGAGAAATTAAGAAGATGAAAAACAAGAAGAGGAGGGGTGACTAAATTTATATGGATAATAAAAATATTTAACAACCCAAGATGTCATATAAAAGATAATGAAAATTTACCAAATACCTTGAGAATTAATCCAGACTCAAGATTGAAGGATTTTAAATTCCCTTCACTCTTTATTGTAGTAGAATATCCTTTCACTAATGCTTCCTTCCTCCCTTCCAGACCTCCTGCAAACGAGAAATTGGTACCATCGGTAGCTCTTATTGCACCACAAAAGAACCTTCTAGTGAAAACTACATGCTCTAAATTAAATTAAGCGAAAAAAAAAATGCTATACATACTTTCACACCTTCCATTACCTCCCTGGAAACAATGTCAGAATGTTTGGAAAATTAATTTCTTATGAGAACAATCAAATTCCAAACCATTAATTGTCAATCCAGTGTGTGTATGTTTCTTTCAAAGTTATGATGCAAAGTATATGTAGGCTACAAATTCCCTTCTAAAATTTGTTATCAAACATGCATTGCAGTAATGTAAATCAAACCACTCTAAACATGGAAGGAAATCCACACAACATGAGGAATAGAATAACACGCTGCGAGAAACTAAATCACACCACACAACAAGTGTTGATCAGTGAAGAAATTTTCTCTATTTTACACAATCCATGACATATCAGGAGGGTCTATATATCTATTGTAAATGGATTGGAAAAAAGATAAATATTAACATGCATGAAATAAATCACACCACTCTTGCAGAAATGAAATCATACTGACAAGAAAGTAGATCACTAGATAAAGTGGTGGGTTTCTCAACTCCTTTCTCTCAACCTCTTGTGGGGATCAGTAAGTGGTGGATTATTCCAGTCCCCTTCTCTCAACCACTGGTGGCGATTGGATAGAAGTACACAAAACATAAGGAGATTTAATCTAAATAAATCTTACAGATATGAAGAAAGTAAAATTTATTTATTTGACAAAAAGGAAATTGTTGAAAAGGAAATGTTCACATACTTGCATAAATAAATAAATTTAACTAAAATATTTATTTTTCGATCACCATGCAGTCATAAAAAAAAATGTTTCCACTAATATACAACACTAAAAATTTAATTTGATCTCATACTATGCTCAAAGGAAATGGAAGAATTGAAAATGCAATAGTTACACATACTATGAAATCTCAAAGCTACAATCTACATTAACACAAGATCTCAAAGAAATCTAATGTATTCCATCATAGTATGGAAAGTTTCTCCAGGGTACTGCCCTCCCCCCCCCTACCCCAAGAATGAATAAATAACTCGCTTTTATACATGAGTTTGTATAAAAAATAAAAAATAAACAATAAATGCAGATCCACAAGTTTCTCTTGTGGTTACAACATTTTACTAATAAGTAGAAACTCAAAGCCAACTAGTAAATAATCACAAGATCTTTGCTAATAATCCAAAACTAATCAAAATAATCACATAAATGGTTCTAAGATTATATTATCATATAATATGATTGTTGTTGATCGAAATCCATGGAATATATTGATGGTTGAAGATATATATTTTCATGGATTACAAAATTGTCCCGTGGAGTAACAACAACTGTGACATCAGAAGTAATAACAAATAGTAAAATGTTGATTTATCAAAAAGTATGATCTGGTTTTTTGAGATATTTTGAGGATAGAGTTATATTGACTTAATAATCCCTCATATGAAAAATATCAAGTACCCATTGTGTGGATATTTAGTTATAAGCATTGGAACAAAAGGCTTGGTGTAACAACATGAGTAATAGCAGAAGTAGCAACAAGTGGCAATTATTTCTGCAACAACAAACTAAACCACCTTTTCAAAGATAAGTGCATAGTATTTTACCTCTCTAATATTTAACCATAATTAATATAAAATACTAAAGAAATGTAATGGAAAACAACTTGGTTCTAAATCTTGCATATAAGAATTAAAAATGATTAATAAGCATTAATTCAAGGTTATGGATAAACATGAAGGGATTGAAAGTAGGAAAAAGATGATGTAAAAGGATGAAAATTCCATTTCCCAACACTTTTCACCTATAATATAAGATGCACTCTTCATTTTTCATTATTGGAGAATAAAAGAAAGATTTTTCTTAGCAACGTTGGTGTGGTACGTTTATTTTGGGTAGATTTTCTTTCAATAGCTAGATCGATGGCAAGAGTGCGAGAGGAATATTAATGAGTTGAATATGTGTTATAAGAACAAATTGAATAAGGTACGGTGATAACCTATATTGTTACTTATTATGGTTACTTTATCTTATGTTTTAAGATTTAATTTTTAAAGCATGGCATTCCACATAAAATCAATTAATCTCCCTTGCATTTCTTCATGGTTTAATTCATGTTTGATTTCACCCTCCTTGGGAAACTCTTCAAACCATTTCCATAATATAAAACTTCCCCATCCTCACTAGTTAGTGTGATGAAATTCATTAAATTTATAAAAGGTAAGAAACCTTTGACCAGGTTTAAGACCCAATGGTAGACAAATATTTCATTTATTTTTTAGTTAGATTTTATTTTTCAAATCCACTTTATTAATTTTATTTATTTATATCCTTATTACTAAATATTTCATAGGATATTTAGCTGGCCAATCCTTTTTTCTAATCTTTCCCAAAACTCTTAGTTATATCACTTTCTTGTTGGAATACTAAGAGGGGAGGGTGAATCAGTATGAGCACGTTATACCAATTTTAACCACAATATATATTATTTCCATTTAACAACATTGTATAGTAGTACATCATAAATGTATCATCTATGAATGCATACAATATATATATATATATATCATAATCATGTAAACATAAGAAACTTCACATCAAGAACGCAATACATTGATATTTACTTGGAAACCAAAATGGGAGAAAACCAGAGAATGATTTCTTATATATATAAAAAATGCATTCATAAGAAGCACCAAATTACCAGTTCTCCAGCTACAACTAGAAGGAATATATAATTCTCTATTTATAGGCTCCAACCTCAAGGAAGCTACAACTCCCTGAATTCTCTGGTTGCAACCAAAAGGAGGCTACAACCCCYTGGGTTCTCCAGATCCAACTGGAAGGTGGATACTACCACCTATTTCTYGGGCTCCATCCTGAAGGAAGCTCCAACTCCCTCATTCTTGGGCTCCAAAGAGAAGGAGGCTACAACCCCCTTTCCTATCTTCTTCCTGCCACTTTGAAATATAAATGTAGATCAATTGTCACTACCACAATCATTGCCATTRTCRCTGTCACTACTACTRCCAACAATGTATAACCTGTCAATCTGTCACTGTATCCAACCTTTCACTTTCAATCGATCACTRTCACAACAAACTATCCAACCAATCACTTTCTTACCCATGAAACTAGATCCACTCTCATCAATATCACCAAGAGAAGATCTCAAACCATATTCTCAACATCACSAAAACATTCCTCTACTAAGCATGCACCAAAATCACCATATACCATAACAAGATATTTGTCTCAACCAAGTACCAACCTATACCATGCATTAACCATGMATCAACATGTACTTGTACCATCAACAAGTGCATCAATCCATGCACCAAACATGTATCACCACCTGTACCACAACTAGTGCATCAACCATGTACCAACACCTGTACCATACCATGTGCCAACCATTTACATCAAAACCATACCATATACCATAAGATATCATCTATGAAGTGCCTCAACCATATGTCAAGAATATCTTCCAAATGTGTACCAATAATATATCAATATCACCAACCAGTACCTCTATCATTGTACTAATACCAATAACATCATCAACCATACAACAGGACAACCATGTACCTCAAACAAGTGTCATATCACTCATGATATGCCTCAAACAACTACTATAAACGATGTGCCAATATATCCAATATATTTACCAATAATGTATCTCAACAAGTATACCTCAATCAACTTGCACCATACATCCAATGATGTTATTTAGGTCATATACCAAGGCCCTCAAATACATGCCTCAAGTATGCTCCTGAAAATCACCAAGATACAACCTCATAAAACAATATATAAAGCCTCAAATATACACCATAAAATGTAACCAAACCAGAAACCAAAATAGCCAGTAATGCCTCTAATAAATGTACCATCACATTACCAAGATGAAAAAAATCACATGCTATCATCACCATGCATGTACCATAACACAAAAAACATGAGCCTTAATCCTTACCTATGATCCTGTACTTATTCTGTTACATTGTTAACTAGCATGTAGCTTCTTCAGACCTTCTTCAACCAGGTACCAACATTCTTTCCCAAATCTGCAAATGACTTGATCAAAAAACACTATATGACTTGCAAGGATGCCTCACTTGACATATATAGTGCAACCTGCAAGGATCTCAATAATTATGTTTTTTCAAAAACCCTTTCCTGATACACCTCTGAGACTCTCACTCTTTTCTCGCACTTTCTTTGCTTCCTTGGACTTCCCATTGTATTCACCAAAAGACAAAAATAGACCATAACAAAATCACTATACCATAACAATTCACTAGATCGATATTCAATGTAAGTGTGTGAGTGTTATTGTGAATGACATGTTGAGGGGTATTTATACTTTTCCTAGGTTATTTCTTCCCTTAATTTAGGGATTCTAGAGATCACTTGTTACAACCACTTTACCCCTTTGACTAATTGACTTGTAACTAACTAGGGCTTCTTGGCCCTTCCTTGGGGCTTCCAAATTCACAAGTCCATATCTCCCTAAGCATGAGGAACCATGTGGCATTCCACAAACCATCAAAAACATCACGAGATGTATTATTCATCCATGATAGTCTTACCTTCAATTTCATTGTCCTTCATGTCATTATTCCTCAATCAACTTCGAGTCCCATAACCACACCTCTAGGGTTTCATGTAGACTACATCAAATGTACTCAACTAACTCATCATCAATATCAATAATACATATGATAAACAAATGTAAAATGATCTTATCAACATATCTAGGTATCCTGGACTTCTCCAAGGGACGACACCAATCTCTAAGGGTTGACATCAATCTCCAAGATCACTCTCCAAGGGTTGACATCAATGACAACCAACTGTATAAACCAACTATCCAACAATATCGCCCTGTTGAACTGATGGGAACACTTACACATGGAAATACTCATTCTCATTATCCCCCTCTTACCATTTCTCCTCATCAATGTTTCTCACTCTCCCCCTTTGACATCAATGGAAAAGGGTATCTCTCCTTGGGGATGCTCCCGGTGTCTTCATGCATCTGTTCTTTCTCTTCATTCTTGACCAAAGGTTAACTTCCCCTATTCATGTATCTCCTCCTAAAAATGTACCTTCTCAAACCAATCATAGTAAAAATAATAGATCCCCCTAGGGGTATGTCTCCCGATGTTTATGTGCTACTGATCTTCCTTTTTGGATCTCTCTCTCTGATGATTTTCCTTCTCTGGAAGTTTTATAACTACTTGTGAAATGTTTCCTTTCCTCTCTTCTAGTGCTACTTATTGTCCATTTGTACTTCCTCTTTAATTTCACTAACATATATAAAAATCATTCAAAATTTCAGTTCTTCAATCACTTGTCATGGTCACTTGACCATGCTGTCAAATGATTTAATTATTATGATATAGATTTTTCTGAGAATTTATCTTTCCCTATTTGGATATACCTTTCAGTTATTTCCTTTCCATGACCAACTTATTCCAACTAACTCCATTGATTCCCACTATAAATACATTGTTGTGCATCTTCTCCGACCCATGCTTTCTATACCTGCTAAGCATATCATGAATCCATCTCTTTCCACATGTCACAAATTGTCCATAACTCTACTACTAAACTATGGACAATGTTGACCCATCTGTCATTTTGCTATTCTAATGACTTCATCTGAATATACTAAAATTTATCATCACATGTTCCTTTGTATCAGACTGAATCAAAATTTTCTACTAATATGATCTATTTGCTCATCAAAATATGTACGTCTAGAACAACATGTACTAAATATATCCCTACCTCTACTATCTGATTGCTAATAATATGTCTATGTAAACACTTCATACTGCTCTAAATATGGTTCTCTTATCTGTAGTAGCTACTGCACTAATTCTCCCTATCGAATATTCATATTTACTAGGAGTGTCCAAGCCAGATGGATCAGAAAAATACTCACCATGACGTGGAGTCATATTCCTCTTCATCTGTAGAGTCATCATTTCTATGAACTTTGACTTCTCCCTTTCTTCCTGTGAATTGATCTTTCTCTCTAATTACTAAAAGTACAATCTCTTGAACTTGTTATTTATTCACAATTCCTTATTTTCTTTCATTTCTTCTCCAAACGTTTATGTATCTAATATCTTCCTTTTTCTCTGTAGATTTTTCTTCATCTCATAGTGTTTCCAATATTGTAATCTTTGGGACCTGGTCTTTGTTCACCCGTTCTTCTTATTTTTTTTTCATACTTTCTTATATATGATATCAATGTTCTCTTTCATAAAAGTATCCATCATGCTTCTACAATCACAAGTTATGTGTCCATATTTTTGGTACTTGTAACATTCGATGTCATGCGGGGGCACATAAGATTTTCTTGCTTGAACATTTCTTTCATAATCCCTACAATATGCAACCTTATGCCTAAATTTAGTACAATAAAAACAATGACCATCAAATAAATTTACATACATAGGAGTGAATGATCTTGTTTGTGGTGTAGTCCTTCTAAATTCTTGCCTTGGTTGATCATGATCATGATTGAGGTTTATTTGTGGATTGAACATGGAGGATCTTCTTCTTTAGTCTTCTTCTTGAGACTTTTTCACTTATTGAATGTTCTTCTTCAAGGAATTTCATTCTTCCTTCTTCATTGAACTTTTAATTACTTATGCATAAGTATTTGGATTCTCTTCATTCTTCCTTTCTAGAATTTTGGAGGGATTCTCTTTAAATGATGATGTGGATTTTTCCTTCTCTTCAGCATTCGTGTTGAGCTTGAAGACTTTTAATCTTAACATGAAAACTTATTCTTCAAGCCTCTTCACCTCTTCAAGCATCATCTAGTTACTCCTAACTTCGTATATTCGTTTTCTTCTTCAAGTTGGATCTTAAATGTGATTATTTCATCAATTTTTTTTTCTTGTTGACTGAACTCTGCTTCAAGTTGATTTAAATCGTTAGTTATTTCCTTGAGGTGATCGATCAACATCTTCTGTCTCTTTTTTTATTCTCCCTTTTCTGTTGTTATTTTGGCTTCCAAATCATGCTTTTGATCCTCTATAGTTTCTTGAATCCTTATAGCTTCTTCTAGTTGACCTTTTAGCATCATAATAATACACTTGAATTCTTTGGTGTTGGATTTATATGTCTCTTCCATATTCCTTAGTTCTTCCTGGAGTGACTTGTTTTCATTTCATCCACTCCTCAGATATTGAATTGCATTGATCAATTGTTCTTTGTAATCAACTTCTTTCTCTTTGTACTATTCCTCTGCTCACTATGTTTGACACGATGAACATATTTCTTCCTATTCTATACATGTATCTTCTTTAGCAATTTCTAACTCTATTATGAGAGAATAATATACATTATGTATCTTATCCCAAATTTCTTTAGTTGGTGAAATTTTTCCCACTTTGTCCTTTATTGAATCAAGTAATCCTTCCATGATGAAATACATTGTTATTTTGTTGCTATTCTTGAGTTAATTCTTGGTTGTAGTATTTGGTTTCTTTGAACCATTATATCCTATAAAAATTGGATATCAAATATCATATCCATGTGGCAACAAAAAAAACGATATGTTCTTTTTCTCCACATCTCATACACTAGACCACTATGACCATCAAACTTTGGTAATCCATTCTCACTGTATTCCATGAAATCCTTTATGAACTCCTTCCAGTGGTTAAATTGTTTCCTTGAAGGAACCTGCTCTAATACAAATTTTTGGAATACTGAGAGGGGGGGTGAATCAGTGTGGCCACTTTATAGCACTTTTAACCACAATATATATTCTTTAACTTTAACAACAATTTTCAAAAGTATATCATCAATGTATCATCTATGAATGCATACAATATATATATATATATATATATATCATATGCATGTAAACATAAGAAACATCACATCAAGAACAAAGTACACTGATATTTACGTGGAAACCCAAATGGGAGAAAACCATAGGATGATTTCTTATATATATCAATAATTCGTTCATAGGAAGCACCAAATTCAAAGATATCTATATGCAAATTTAAGGAGGATACAAACCCCTATTTACAGGATCCAACCTAAAGAAATATACAACTCCTTGAATTCTCTAGCTCCAACCAAAAGGAAGCTACAACCTTCTAGGTTCTTCGGCTCAAACCAAAACTTGGCTACAACCACCTAGTTCTCAGGATCCAGCCTGAAGGAATCTCTAACTCCCTAATTCTATGGCTCCAACCAGAAGGAGAATAAAAACCCCTTTCCTTTCCCCATCCTGCTTCCCTAAAATATAAATCTAGACCAATTGTGGCTACCACAATCACTACCACTGTCACTGTCACTGCCACTGTCAACTACCTATAACTTGTCAATCTATCTATGTATCCATCCTGTCACTTTCAATCGATCGCTTTCAAAAAAAAATATCCAACCAATCATTGTCTCGTCCATGAAACTATATCCACTCTCATCAAGATCACCAACAACATATCTCAAACCATATCCTAAACATCACCAGCACATGCCTCTACCAAGCATGTACCAACATCACTACATACCATCAAAAAATACGTGTCTCAATCAGGTACCAACCTATAGCATGCATCAACCATGCATCAACATGTACATGTAAAATCAACAAGTTCATCAATCCTTGCGTCAAACCCATATCACCACTTGTACCACAACAAGTGCATCAAACCTGCACCAACACCTATACTATACCATGTTCCAACCATGTACATCCACACCATACCATATACCATAAGATATCATCAATGAAGTTCCTCAACCATATACCAAGAATATGTGCCAAATGTGTACCAAGCATGTATTAATATCACCAAAAAGTGTCTCTATGAATGTACCAATACCAATAACATCATGAATCATACAACATGCCAACCATGTACCTCAAACAAGTGTCATATCACTCATTGTATGCCTCAACCAACTACTATAAACCATGTGCCAATGTATCCAAGATATGTACCAACAATGTATATCAATAAGTAGACCTCAATAAACATACACCATACATGCAATTATGTGCCTCAAATCATATACCAAGGCCCTCAAATACATGCCTTAAGCATGGTCCTCACCATCACCAATATGCAACCTCATAAAACAATATACCAAGCCTCAAATGTGTGCCATAACATGTAACCAAACCAGAAACCAAAATAGCTAGTAATGTCTCTAATCAATGTACCATCACATTACCAATATGCACCAAATCACATTCTATCATCACCATGCACGTACCATAACACCAAAATCATAAGACTTAACCCTTACCTCTGATCATGTAGTTGTTATGTTACACTGTTAACTGAGTTATAACTTCTTCATACCTTTAGCAACTAGGTACCAACATGTTTTCCCAAATGTGGAAGTGACTTTCTAGAAAAACCCTAGATCACCCGTGAGGATTCCTTGCTTGACATATATAGCGCAACCTGTTCGGATCTCAGTAATTAGTGTTTTTCAAAAACCCTTCCCTTATGTAGCTATGAAAATCTCTCTCTTTTCTCTCACTTTCTTCGCTTCCTCACGCTTCCAATCATATTCACCAAAATAACAAAATTACTAGACCATAACAATTCAGTTGATAGATATTTAATGTATGTGTGTGAGTGTGATTTTGAATGAATCCTTAAGGGGTATTCATACTTTTTCTAGGGAAGTTCTTCTCTTAATTTAGGGCTTCTAGAGATCACTTCTTACAACCTATTTACTCTGACTAATTGACTTGTAACCAACTAGGGATTCTTAACGCTTCCTTGGGGCTTCCAATTTCACAAGGCCATATCTCTCTAATTGTGAGGAACCACATGCCTATCCACATATCACGTGAAACAACATGATGTGTAATATTAATATATGATAGTATTACCTACAATTTCACTATCCTTCATCTCATTATTCCTCAATCAACATTGGGTCCCAGAACCACAACTCGAGGGCTGCATGCAGACTACATCAAATGTACCTAACTAACTCATCATCAATATCAATCATACAAATGATAACCAATTTTCCAATGATCTCATCCACATATATGGGGATTCTTGACTTCTCCAAGGGTTTAAATCAATCTTTAAGGCTTGACATCAGTCTCCAATATCACTCTCGAAGGGTTGACATGAATGAAAACCAATTGTCCAACACTTGTTTTGTCAATCAACATTTGTTTTTTGTCTCCATTGATGTTTTACAGGGTCACACTCTTGTTGTATGAATCAAAAGTGTTCAAAAGTCGTATCTAGGGTTTTAGTACATGTTTGGGAGTCTTAACTACACCATTTCAAGCTCACATATCTTAGTTATACCATAATCCAAAGGGACACTGCAAATTGTTTTTTTTCTAAAATGTGTTCCATATCAAGTCGACATTAGTACTATAAATGACTTGAATATACCTTGCAATGTATCACTATTAAAATGGACCTATTTCATCCCCTCATTCCACAAACTCAAACTATTTACCAATCCATTAATTTATATTAATTTATCACTGCACTTTATTATTGTCATGATATATTTATTTAATAGTATTTTATTCCTTCTTGAGTTCAAGTATTGATGATTATAAAGTCCTCAGAAAATGTTTGCAAACACTACTTCATTTCCTCCTTGTTTGAATATATAAGGGTTTGACTCTATTTCTCTAAAACAAAAAGGAGTCTATAGATTTTTCGAACTTGGGGTATCCATACTTTCTTTTAGAGAATTGTTGAATCTCATTTGACCTATAGATTACCTGGGTCATAAAAGCATCTCATAAAACCCCTAATGATTTAATTACATCCCAGATGTTTTGCATACTGCCACAAATTGTAGGTTGTACTCATATTATATCATTTATTTTTTTTAGGTTGTTATTGTTTATTTCATACTTGGGGTACTTTGGATGCCAGGATTGACTCAAAATGATCCAAATTTCATGGATTATTATCTCATGGGTGGAGTTATATCATTATCCCAAACTTGAATACACATGGTGACAAAGCAATAGAATAAATTTTTTGTTGGATCACCATATGTAGGAAGTTCTTGTTATTTTGGTTATTGGTTATATTTTACATCTCCTCAAAACCATTCAAACAACCTAAGAATCCATTAAGGAATTACCACAATCACTTTGCATCCATCTACATTCTAGGACAGTCACAACTCTACAAAAATATCCAGTGAGTAACCTCGGTTTTCTTGGCAATCCAAACACTTTCTCTTTTCTTTGGTACTAAAGGAGTTTGTTTGAAAGTAATTTTTTTTCCATTTTTGATCCATTTTATTACCTTTTTTATTATTATAATTGGGTACATATATGAATTTATCCATTAGAACTATGATATCATTATTGATGTCATATATATTTCTAGTTTTACTTAGAACTCTCCCCGTTGTCATAGATTAGACGGAATGTATTTACATTTGAACATCAACTCATTTGATTTTGATATAACTTTGAAGAGAAGGTCATTTGTACGCTAGATTCTACGAGTATATCTAACACACAATTTAACAAATAAGGTGATGATCATACACATATTTTTTCTTAGTTCAGTTTCACCGTGCTCTATCATTAATATTTTCCTTATTTTTACGTGAGACCACAAATCTAACCTAGATTAAAAACTATGCATTAATATTTGGTGGTTCTGAGAACTCCCTTCATCACTGTTTTGCAAGCATTCATTAATGTGTTACCATAGTGTTTGAATTTTAATGAAACATTTATGAGTCGACTAGATTTGCATGAGTATATAGAAAGGCATACTTTGAATGATTTGCTTGTTGATCAATTAATTATTGTTAATATTTTATTGAAAATAATTGAGAAAATAAAATGTCATTCTATTCTTTATTGAACTTGCAAGAAAACCTTATATCAGAAAGTGACCAAGAAAAATTACCCTACACAAAGCACACTAAAGCCGAAAAACCTCTATGTAATCAACACCCCCTTAATACATTTAATATTAAAACCAATTACACAAGTTATTTTGTTTGATAGAAAACCGATTAAGATTTGGCGCCTTCGCGTAGGGTGGAGAGTGAATTCTCGAGGGATACAAAAAAAATCTAGAAGTTGGTAAGGAGTGTGAAATCCAATTGTGGAAGGAGGCATCATGAAATCTCGTCTAACACAATATTCAATCCTGAGGTAAAAATTAGAGTAGGTGAGGAATATATCCCTTCTCCACTTGTTCTGGTGTTTATAATGTTACGTGCAATACTATGTGTATGATAGTTCAAATGTGGGAGGCTTGTTGGGTAGTGTTTTATTCTTCATGGGGTACATGCATCCTAGGTGAACACTGCGAGAAAGTTACCATAATGTTTCCTCATATATTTGGGGACTTTATATTGCCCAGAGATTTGAATTTCAAACTTCCACCTCAAATTATAGTTTTTCCATTGATTGTATATTCTCAATAGGATTGTGCTCTATGAATTTGTCTCTAGTAATTTCTCAACATACCTCTCGAAAAAATACCACTAATAGGAATTTATTCATTTATGTAGGATCCCCCTTTCGGTTTCTCATATGAGTCCTAAAGTGAGGCGTGAGTCATATAGGTGATAGTCAGTGATCCACTTAATATATTCCTTAGGCCTTCCCTCACATTAGAGATTGGAATTTACCTTTAGGAAGTGTCTTAGAGATAATATTCTGGCATATTTCTTTGGGGATAATGGCCATTCCTTGGGTATTCAAAGTTTATCTTCAACAGTCTTTGGTGAGTAGGATTTCACAAGTTTACGCACCTAGTGACTCCATTGAAGGGAACAAGGCTAATTTCCTTCAGTGATTTAGATCTTGGGATCTTGCATTGTAAAGCAAGTATTTTTGTTGGAATTAATTTGACTGTTCACCCTAGTGACTCCACTTTGGTTTAAGTTATTTGAAAATGTCTCCATGAGAATTTCACAAGAAATTTTCTACTATTGATGTTAAACTAGTTCTTAAATACCCTAATCATTAGTCTCTCAATTGGTTAGATGACCTCCCTATATATGGTCATGATCCTTGATTAACTATTCATCACATTGAGAATTTCCTAAGATACATTTTAGAGATCGACATGGCACATGAGGATGTGATGATGAGACTTTTTGTATACACGTTTGGGATGAAACAAAAATATAGGGTCAAAAATTACGAGGGTCCAAAAATTATAACTTCCATGGATCTTTTCTTTGATATTTTCCTAAAATGATGGGGTCCTCGTCTTGAAGATTGCAAGAGTTAACTTGACAACATTGTAGATAACAAAGAGGATTAAGTTCTTGAGACTATTGAAATTGAGGAAACATTAATTTTATCTATTGCTCAAGATAACGAATATCAAAGGAACATGGATGAAGTTTCTACTCATGATAATTTTGAAGAAGGTTTTTCCACACAAGAAAAAATTATAGGGTTCATAGATGAATTGATTAAACTATTTCATGAACGTAAAAGGGTGATATATATTATATTCAATAAAATTCAAAGGAATCCCTTATAGGAGTTATGGGTTGAAATTAAAATTAATATTAAAGAGAATAATTCCATCCTAGAGTTAATAAAGAAACACATGTATTTTAACTTTCAGGAAAATGTTTCCACCTCAGTTGAAGATGAACCTCATGATGAAGGATACTATCTTCCTTTTGAAAGTCAATCACTTGGTGACCACATCAAAGAAGATTTACTTAATGAAGATATCCAAATTTATGAAGAATACTTGGATGAAGGAGATTTTGTATCAGAGTTCTTAACACAACTTTGTGAATGGGAACTTGGAATGTGAAATTGACAAACTTTTTTTCTTATCCACATAAATTTGAAAAAATCCCATGTCAAAATATTGAATCTCATGATCCATTTTTTTGATAATGTTGAAAAATTGAGTTTTGAAGAAATAGTTGACCTTCCCTCATCCCTTGAAGAATAAGGGAAATTACTTCATGATTAGATCAAGTAAAACAAGTTGGAAGAAAGTAGGGAGGAAGTAAAAAAGGTCTTCTTTGGTCATGAAAACAACTTAGTTACTTGCACCCCTTTCTAAACTATAAGAATTTCTGATACATTCTTTGAAAATATATAAAGGGAGGAGTTTTTATAAGTATCCTTAGAGAAATATCATCTTGGTGGGTCTATAGATGAGGATTACCAAAATCCTTTGTCTTCTTATCCACATGAATTTTATGGAAACCCTTTTTGACATACTAATATCATTAATCTACCATTTGTAGAAAAGGTAAGTGTTTAAGGTTTAGTGGGTTCTCCCTTATTCTAATTGTTGGACACACCGACCACACTAAGAGGGGGGTTGAATCAGTGTGAGGCTCCTTTTACAATTCTTACAAAAATTTATTTAACATTCACCATTTACTCATTAGTTCCATTCAAACATAGTTTATTTCATGTAATCATATATCAACAACATACATCGACAATAAAGAACTTTGAACCATCAGAATAATGAACACAAAGAGCACCAGATAAATTTTTAATCCTTTTGCATTATATGTTACAAAAGACTACAATGTTAGGTTTTATCAACACCAACTGAAAAGAGAACCAACTCAAAGAGAGAACCAATTCTCAATTTCAAGACACAGCCTGCATATATCAACACCAACCGAGATGTGAGGAATCCAACCTTGAAGTACAAGACCCATCTTGTAGACAGAAAAAAAATCTGCCAAAATGTACCAACAATCTATATCAAGACAAGTGCATCAATTATGCACAACAAAACCTGTCACAACAACCTATCACCTCAAACTGTCTCATCAATCTCATCATCCAAATTTGGTCTACTCACAAAGATCAATCATCAATCCAATTCTCAACAATATGCACAATATCACGAAGTTGACCAACAAGATACTCTCCATAATCCAAATACCATAAAACCTTACACAAGGCTATGTCCCCAAAACATACTTTTAATATTGTATAAATCATCAATACCTATACCCTACCATGCAACAATTGGAACAATTCAAATATGATGTAGTTATCAAACTACCAAATTTCTATAGCTACCAAATCTGTTGTCGTGGTTCTGCTGTCACGATTCTGCTGCCATGATTCTATTGTTGTGGTTTTGTTGTCACGATTCTTTTTCCACAATTTTTCTTTCATGATTTTTTTGCTGTGATTTTTATCTATCAATAATACCTTCCCAAATAACCTTTCTTAAATGGATAGTCAATATTCTCAAAGATCATACTCATAAGAGACCATGTCTCTCTTATTTATACTTCTCCAAGTTGTTTCCTCTAGGTGATATATTCTAACCAACTTACCCAACTTCTTTATTTTGGATCTAACCCACTTCTAAGAATTTTTTCTACTTACAACCACTTTATCCAAAAATACTAAACTCTCTACTTTTAGTTACAACTAAATTATTTTTAATTGTTTTCCTGTTGCAACCACTTAACACATGACTAATCACTTTGACAAGTCAACTTATTCTAGGATCTTCTAGAATAATTTTACTTCTTTTACCTTCAAGGGAATTCCATATAACTCATGAGGGTTCTCCAACTTCACATGGACATAAATCTCTAACCACGAGGATTTATTTGGCGTTATACATATCACCAGAAATGGAATGACATATACTATCCATCTGGAATAATTTCTCCTTCAAATTCATTGATCGTCATTACATTATTTTGCAATCAAACTCAGGTTCCCTAACCACACTACTGGGATACTCAACCACCTATCCATTTCGACTTCACAAAGTTCCTTCCCGTGAGTTATTTTTCCATAAGGGGATCACTTTGAGAATTTTATCCAAGAGCGTCTCCCCGTCAATAATGACATGGACTCAAAGATACAACTCCCTTAATATTAACACATTATTATGACAAAACTTGACATCAACCCTTTCATAGCAATTACATCAATGACCATATAACCAATAATCAATATATCAATTATACAAACACATCACTATGACAATACTTGACATCAACCCTTTTACATCAATCCTTTGAAATCAATGACAACATAGTACAACACTAAGAAGATGATAACCGACCTATTATAAAATTTCATGGCCTATCTTGCAAGGGAATATATTAGTCATATATGAGATGTGTCTATTATAAAGGCTATCCTATTTAGGATACAGACTATGAAAGTGAAGTTGAAATGGATGAGAGATTGAACATTAAGATGAGCCTCACTCAGGAAAATTTGATGAAAAATATGATTCTTAAATGGTTGGAATTGAAGAAATATTGATACTTATTCCCTTATTCCTCGACATATTTATCCACTTTGAAAGACTTAAGAAGGATCCAGGATGTTCTTAATCTATAGGTGATCGTATCTATGAGATTGAATATGGATTTAAGGTTGTGGTAGATAAAATTGGGCATGATGAGGAGTTTAGCATGGAAATGTTTTAAGAAAAACCAACTAATCCAAGACTTGAAGAGTATGGAGTTATTTGTTCCCCTCTCCATGAAAGGGTTATTATAAGTGTTAAGAAATCCTTAAATTATTCCTTAGCACATCAAACCTTAATTATTGATTATTTTGATTCTCCATGTTTATGTTTTACTCATGAAAAATCTAATTATCTACCTTTGACCATTGAGCGCTTTTACCCTCTAGGCATATCTTTGATCTTTTCTCCTCTTTTGATGAAGAGTACCATGGAGAATCAACAATTTCTATTTAGATCCCAAATTAGATCTTCCTTGAAAACCTTTCCTCCATGATTTGTGAAGTATGAAAAATGAATTGACCCATTTCTTGGGTTACATTAATCTCATTGAAATTTGGATGGAGGAAGTTGGAGGATGTATGAATAAAACTTGAAGAATTTTGGGTCTTGAACTTCATAGATATGAACTTACATGGTTTCTAGACTGATGCAGAAGAATCTCCAGCAAAGTAGAAGCGTGGAGGATAGTTGGGCACACTAGCACACATTTTGACATATTTTGAATTTCAAACTGATCAATGTATTAATGAGATATCTGACAAAACCTTTTGAGTTATGAATGTCTTTAAATGTTTGAAGGTTGATCCATCACAGAAGATGATGAGAGAATGTATTTTGTTTATGTATTGGATCGCAGTACAGATTTGGAGCTTGCGCACTGATCTGTTTGACACAATATTTATTGTAATAGGCATTAAGTAGTTGATATCATTTAATTCCATTTAACGTAGCATAGAGTAATTGGAGGGAATGCTCAAAGAGTACCTCTTTGTATAAATATTTTTAATATTTCTCAGTAAGGGTTGTTGACGACTGGTAGTTGTCAATTGTTGTTGATAGTTGTTGTAGCGGCTGGATCTAGTATGTGTAGATTGCCATTGTAAGATAAGAGTGGGGAGATGCAGATAAACATTGTCTGAATGTGTTTAAGTTTCAGTTGGACAAATATAAAAGAGATATTGTGTCCCAAATACGCATGGATATATGTCTATCTGAATAGATGGTAGAATTTCTGTTATTTTTCTCAATTCTCTGTTATTTTTGTTCTTGAATCCATGACTGCATTTTCTTTGTTGAATGTATAAGTCATTTTGAGGAGTAGATAAGTTTCAATCATTTATTTTCGTTCATCAAGTGAAAGGTGTGCATAGTGTCCAGAAGGTTTTCATAGTGTCTGCAAGGAGTGCATGACCGAATTTTTTTCGACTTGAATGCTCAGAAGGAGCAATGAAACTTATATGTATGTAAGAAGTGCATTGACATATGCAAGGAGTGCAGGATAGATTTTTCATACTCGAAATCTCAGGAAGGATAGAATGATTCGGTCACAAGAGATAGAAGCGGTTGGAGAATAGTTGCAAGGACTGAGAAATCATTCACAGGGAAGCAAGTGTGGATGCAAGTCTATTGAAAAGTGTTCACAGGGTAAGGACTCAGCTAAGGGTCGAAGATATTTTCCAACAAAAAATAAAAAAGGAAAGATCAAGAGGGAGAGTGGTGGAAATATTCAAGGAAAGGAGTCCTTGAACTTCTCGTAGAAGCCAGTGAGAAAGAAATGTTCTCAGACTGTGAAGAACGATCCTAGACTGTTAGATCTGGTGAAGTTTTAAGGAGGGAAACTATGAATTATTTCGGTACTTCGGAGGTTTCTCAAGTGGAAAACTCGACGAAAGTCGAGTTGCAAAGTCCGAATTAGTTGTGATTCAATCCCAACCATTGGTCATAGGGGATCATGTGGAAATGATATCCAAGGGTTCAGGAAGTGGTAGATTAGAGGTTGTGTGTGAAAGGCCTAGAGTTTCTCAAGATCACGAAGTCTGATCCATTGTGGGGTCGACGAATCTGATGAGATGCGTGGCGTAAATTCAGAGACTCCGAGTTGAGAACTTTGGGAAGGAGTGAAGAGAGGATTCAGGATATCCATGAAGTCTGAACTATGAAGAAAGTAGACCCACGGTCACAGTCGTGGTCACTAGTGAAAGAGCATGTGTGTGGGTAAGGTAGTTTCGAGTGCTCGTAGGGACCCAAGTAGTTGTTCCGACTCATAAATCCAAATGATCCAAGAACAGGAGGTCAATAAACCCTTTGGAGGGAAGGGGGTTTGTGCCAGATTGGTATCAGAGAAGAATACATAATTGAATTATGTAGGGAGGAAAGATAATCATCAACACAATGCTACCCAAGAGACGTGTTGATCCATCTGTAGCTAATAGATCTATGGAAAGGGAGATGAGATAACTATGTGCAAGGATGGATACCATGGAGACAACACAAAGGAGGGTGTCAGATGCTGGAGATGTCAACAAGGCAGAAATGGAAGAAGTGGAAGTTGCAGAAGGTGTAGTTGAGGATGCTACAGAAGAATGCTTGTTGAGAGTGGTTGTCAAATTGGGTTCCAGAGGGAATATTGACATCCCTATGTACGAAGGAAATTTAGACACCGAGGAATTTCTTGACTGGATTTGAGTAGTGGATAATTATTTTGACTATGAGGATGGCAAAGAAGAGAAAAAGGTAAGACATGTTGTCACTAGGCTGAAGGGACATGCAACACTAAGGTGGGATGAACTGCAGGCCGATAGAAGGAGTTAATGAAAGAAAAATATCAAGAGTTGGGATCGAATGGTAGAAAAGTTGAAGGAGAAATTCATGCCCAAGGATTACTAGATAAATCTGTTCAGAAGGATGCAGAACCTGAGACAAAGAGGATTGATTGTGAAGGACTACAAAAAGGAGTTCTATAAACTAAACATTAGAGTTGGACAAAGGGAAAGAGACGAAGAGAAATTTTTCAGATACATTAATGTCCTGAGATATAATATACAGGATGAAATCAACATGGTGATGGTCAAAATGGTTGAAGATGTGTATTAGGTGGCACTGAAGGCAGATAATATGTTGGCTAGAAATCAAATTTAGTAGAACACGGGCCGAAGCTCGAACAAAGGCAAAGGAGTTTCCCAAGATAAGGCACAAAATCCCAGAGATGAGGTTGAGAAACCACATAGTCACTCTTAGAGAGG
This sequence comes from Picea engelmannii, assembly GCA_009831015.1. Lineage (NCBI taxonomy): Eukaryota > Viridiplantae > Streptophyta > Pinopsida > Pinales > Pinaceae > Picea > Picea engelmannii. Next base: position 85,048 of record ML783703.1, read on the forward strand.
AGGAATTTCTCATGGAAGACAGATTGGGGGTAGAAGTTCTTTTCCCAAAGGTAGAGGAGAAGGAAGAGGAGGAGAAGTAATGTGTTATGCCTGCGGAAAGACATGACATATGTCTTGGGATTGTTCTGAGAGAAATAAAGGAGCCCGCGGAAAGACATGACATATGTCTTGGGATTGTTCTGAGAGAAATAAAGGAGGTGAATCTCACATCTCAGAAGCACAGAAGCGAGATGCTAAGACATAAGGTGCAGAGGATGGAAGGTCCTTGATGAAGAAGAAGGTTATTTTGAAGCAAGAGACAGAAAATCGAGTGCAAAGGAACAATTTGTTCAAGACAACTTGCAAGATGAAGGACAAAGTTTTCAAGGTGATAATTGACAGTGGGAGAACTGACAAATTATTATCCACAAAGATGGTGGAGAAGCTAGAGTTGGATATTACTGCACATCCATCACCGTATAAAGTCTCATGATTGCATAAAGGTCATCAGGTAACAATTACTCAACAATTACTGGTTAATTTCAAGGTATGAGGGTATAAGGATGAGATCATATTCCACGCAATTCCTATGGATGTCTATCATGTTTTGTTGGGAAGACCCTCGAAATATGATAGGAATGTTATTCATGACAGGAGGAGGAATACATACACCTTAGAGAAAAATGGTAGGGCACACATGTTGTTTCCAATTGAGGAAAAGAAGGTGAAGGAGGAAGCTAGCATGAGCATACTTCTCATGAGTGGGAAGGAACTCTTGAATGAAGTGAAGAAGGAAAAGGACATGCAGTTTATTGTAGTGAGGAAACCAAAGGTTATCCTTACTAGTACTTCAATGGAGGATTTGGCCAAGGAAGTTCAAGAGATACTAGAGAACTTTGTTGGTATTGTAGTTGATGAGTTGCCAAAGTCATTGCCACCTATCAGGAGCATCAATAATCACATTGAATTGATACTAGGAGAAATCCTTATGAACAAAGTAGTGTACATGTTGACGCCTCAAGAGAATGAGGAAGTGAAGAGACACGTTTAAGATCTATTAGATAAAGGATTGGTTAGAGAAAGTTTGAGTCCATGTGCAGTACCAACTGTACTAAGTCCAAAGAAGGATGGAGGATGGAGAATGTGTATGGACTTGAGAGACATAAATAAGATCACCATCATATAGATTCCCATTACAAAGGATGGATGACCTGATGGATTGCTTAAGTGGAGCCAACCATTTTCCAAAAATAGATTTGAAAAGTGGATATCACTAGATTAGGATGTGTTAAGCCCTAATATTGGCTCATTACCCCTTAATTGGGGCATATTACATTCGTAATGTTATTTTATTTATGTCAACTTTATTCCATTAGTTGTAATTATACCTCCTAGTCTCCTATATATACCAAGGAGACATTTTCATTTGGAATCATCTTGTACTTGAACATTTATGTGGGGTAAAAGGAGGTTGCCCCCTCAAAGAGGCTTGTTATCTGAAATTCTCTCTTTTTCAAGGCATTGATTACTTATTCTGACGTTTTTCTATGCTATATTGATATTTGGTTCTTAACACATGGTATCAGATCTCAAGGTCTTGGGGTTTCTCTACTACATCTGAGACACCATGGAATTTTTTCTATAACATTTTTTATACAATGATTCAGAAGGAACGACTTGGATGATATTTATTATATGGATCAAGGTACGTTGGGTTAAAAATTCATCATCTGAGGTATTATACTTTAGGAGATACATCCTTTGTAAGATAGGGTTATGGAATCATCATGAATTGAGACATTGCAGAATTTTCGCTATAAATTTATTTATGTAACGTTTCAGACCCTGAACTCTAGAGGCTATTCTCATAAATTAGTAAGGTATCTTTGGTATGAATTTAAGCTTCTGGGTTATTGTAAATTTGTATATACACCCTGTGGAAGATAGGGTATCAGACTAGTCCTATTGACTAGTCTCAAGCAGGTGTTCTGGGTAAAACAATCATAAACTTTTCCTAGAGTATCCAAATTGAGTGAGACTAGTTGCATTGGATTTATGATAGACCATAGTAGTTCTAGTACAATTTTCATAATTTATATTATTTATTTTGTACGGTGCATGCTATACAAGTGAGATGTCTTGGAAAGGCCAAAAATCAGCAAGTTGTGGGGAAGTTACTGTAAATTCCGCTTGGCACATTCAATTTTTATAAGACCTATGGAATTCAAGAGAAGAAATATCAGAGACCTATAAAAAATAAAATTTCATACTCAGAAGGGCCTAAATTTTGGAGATATAATAAAAGGAAGATTGTCTAGCAGAACCACCTCAAAATCAAGGTTTAAAGTGATATTTGGCCAACATGCCACCAAAAAAAGGAACTTCTACACCAAATAAGCCTCCAGACAATCCTACTTGGACTCTTGATGAAGGTAAAGAAATGCATAGGGACATAAATGATTTACAAAAGAAGACAGTCACAAAAGATGAATTACAAGAGATGATGGATTGAACAGAAGCTAAGTTTGGGGCAATAAATACTAAGATAGACGCTTTAAAAGGGGAGATCATGGAAGGATTGAAAAATTTCCTAATAGAGAGGACACCTAAAAGTGAAAATGTATCCCATTAAATTCATGATGAGGACACAAGGAAGGTGAATCAAGAATGGAGAAACTCCAACTTTGGGTTGAAGACCAACCACATTCCTAATATCGATATGAGGAAGTTTGATGGTAAGGACCCAATCACATGGATACTTCAGATGGAGCAATTCTTTGATCTACATAATGTGCCACATACACAAAAGGTACGAATTGCTTCTTTATATTTAGAGCCCAATCAATTTGTATGGTATCGATGGATTTGTTCTCGCAAATCACTTGTCACTTGGACAATTTTCATGGAAGAAATGATCGCACACTATGATGATACAAGGGGAAATACCTTCTTTAGCCAATTGATAAATCTCAAGCAAAAGGGTTTAGTTACCAAGCACATTGAGAACGTCCAAAGATTGAATATAAAGGTAAAAGATATTCCAGATGAGCACTTGATTGTTGTATTCATAGGAACCTTAAAGGATAACATTCAACATGAGGTTTTCCTTTGGGAACCCAAATCATTGGAGAATGCATTTAACATTGCAAGAAATGTTGAAATTAAAAATATGGCTATGGCTACTAGAAGGACCAATCGTAACACCTATAGAGAGAATAATGCTCCTTCTTCTAAAACACCTCAACCTACAAGGTTGAAACCTCAACAATTGGAGGAAAGAAAAGCAAAAGGTTTATTCTTTAATTGTGACAGCAAGTATAGTAAGGGACATAAGTGTGGTGAGAAGAAATTATTCTACATAGATTGTGAAGAGGAATAAGAACAAGAACAAGAACGATCTCAAGATGAAAACGTAGAAGCAATTTCATCTAAAGAGTTGACTCCTACAATATCGTGTAATGCATTGGTTGGAATTGACACTCCTCAAACCCTCAAGATCGAAGGATACATCAAAAAGAAAAAGGTAATAGTCCTAATTTATTCAGGTAGTACTCACAATTTCATTCACTATAAATTAGCCAAAGCTCTCAATTTCTTTGTATATCCAGTGCCATAGTTTCAAGTAATCATTGCAGATGGAGGAGCTATCAATTTCTCAGGAAAATGAAATAAGATCAATCTTACTATGGGGGAATATGTAATGAAGAGTCCAATGATTTCTATACCCATGGGTGGTGTTGATGTTGTACTAGGAATCCAATGGTTACAATCATTAGGAGCAATGGATTTTAATTTTCATGAACTTTTCATGAAATTTTCATTGGAAGGAAAAGAAATTGAGTTAAGAGGTATCATAGGGAAACCCTGTCAGGTGATAAGCTCTAATGGCATGACAAAATTATTGGAAAAGGGGAATCAAGGTGTTATTGCACAACTATGCTCACTAGATGTTCAAACATCTAAGATATATATTCCTCAAGATCTCCAAGGGATCATTGATAAGCATTCTAAATTATTTGAAGATACTCCCAAAGGTCTTCTACCCACTCAAAATCATGATCATGAAATTCATGTAATTCCTGGGAGTGTTCCTCCTAACATCAAGCCATACAGATACCCTTATGCCTAGAAGAATGAAATTGAGTGCATGGTTGAAGAAAGTTAGAGGCTGGAATTATTAGACATAGGCAAGGTTATTACTCTGCACCAGTGGTAATGGTATTCAAGAAAGATAGCTCATGGCGTATGTGTCCAGATTATAAAGATCTCCACAAGATCACTATTAAAGATAAGTTTCCCATTCCCATCATTAATGAATTATTAGATGAACTACATGGAGCAATCTATTTCAAAAAATTGGATCTTCGTTCAGGATATCATCAGATTAGAATGAAGGAAGAAGATATCTCAGAAACAACATTCCGAACTCATGAAGGCCATTATAAATTTTTGGTCATGCCTTTTTGACATACAAATGCACCTTCCACATTCCAAGGGTTGATGAATTCCATTTTCAAGCCCTTCCTTCAAAAATTTGTGTTAGTATTTTTTGATGATATACTAATCTATTGCAAGTCTTGGGAGGATCATGTGTGACATGTTGACAAGGTGGTACAACTACTAAAGGAGCAACAACTATATGCCAAACCATCCAAATGCTTCTTTGGAGCGAAGGAGGTAGAGTATTTGGGTCATATTGTATCTCATGAAGGTGTCAAGGTAGACCCTAACAATATTAAGGCCATGATGCACTAGCTGATTCCGAAAACATTGAATAATCTTAGAGGATTTTTGGGTTTGACAGGTTACTACTGCAAGTTTGCTTGACACTAGGGAAGAATAGGAACACCTTTAATGACACTAACTAAGAAGGATGCATTTTCATGGACTCCAAAGACAACTAAATATTTTGAACAAATTAAAGAGGTGATGTGAAAAGCTCCTGTCTTCACCACTCCAGACTTCACAAAAACCCTTATTTTGGAATGTGATGCCTCGGGAAATGGAATTGGTTATGTTCTAATGCAAGAAGGAAGGCCCCTGGCTTTTGAAATTTGACCACTCAAGGGAAAGGACTTACAAAATCCCATTTATGAGAAGGAAATGATGGAAATACTACATGCATTGAAGAAATGGTGTCCTTACCTAATAGGTAGACACCTCAAGGTCAAAACTGATCATGATAGTCTTAAATACTTCTTGGAATAAATAATATCTTTAGAAGAACAAGAAAAATGGGTAACCAAGATATTGGGTTATGATTTTGAAATCGTCTATAAAAACGGGAAGCAAAATGTTGTGGTAGATGCACTCTCAAGAAAGGATGAAGATGTTGAGGCCCTTCTCTATGCTATCTCGATCATACAACCTGATTGGATAATAGAAGCAAGGGATGAATGGAAGAATGAAGAAAAAATGTGCACTCTCATTCAAAGGTTGCAACAGGATTCCAGTGCATTAAATACATTTACATGGAAAAATGATTCACTATGGTACAAAGATCGCTTATATTTATGTAAGAACTCCCAACTCAAACAAAAGGTACTATTGGAATTGCACACCTCTCCAGTAGGAGGGCACTCAGGATTTTTGAAAGCCTACCATGGAGTCAAGAAGGAGTTTTTTTGGGATGGCCTTAAAACTAATGTTCAAAGGTTTGTGGAAGAATTTTTGGTTTACCAACAAAATAAGGTGGAAACACTTAAGACCCTAGGTATTTTACAACCATTATCCATCCCAAGTCAATGTTGGGAGGAGGTTTCTTTGAATTTCATCATAGATTTATCGAAGTCTGAAGGAAAGAGTGTCATGATGGTTATTGTTGATAGATTGACCAAGTACACACACTTTTGTGCACTCTCTCATCCCTTCAAAGCTAGTACAGTTGCCACTGTATTCATGGAGACAGTTCAAAAAGTACATGGCAACCCAAATATTATTGTAAGTGACAGAGATACTGAATCCATCATTGACACAAGAATTCACCAGCTGGGGAATAGATCCATTTCAGACTATCTCATTAAATGGAGGAAACTATCGGCTGAAGATTCCACTTGGGAAGTTGATCCTTTTATACAGAAACATCCATAGTTACTCAAGCATTGCAGAAAACACTTGTATCAAGGGGAGGGGCATGTTAAGCCATAATATTGGTTCATTACCCCTTAATTGGGGCATATTACATTAGTAATGTTATTTATTTATGTTGGCTTTATTCCATTAGTTGTAATTATACATCCTAGTCTCCTATATATACCAAGGAGACATTTTCATTTGGAATCATCTTGTACTTGAACATTTATGTGGGGTAAAAGGAGGTTGCCCCCTTGAAGAGGCTTATTATCTGAAATTCTCTCTTTTTCAAGGCATTGAGTACTTATTTTGAGGTTTTTCTATGCTATATTGATATTTCGTTCTTAACAGGATGAGAGAAGTGGAAGACATCATTCAAGACAAATGAGGGATTATATGAATGGATTTTTACGTTGTTTGGACTAATGAATGCCCTGATCACTTTTATGAGACTAATGAATGAAGTATTAAAGGATTTCATTGGTAAGTTCATGATCATGTATCTAGATGATATATTGGTATTTATCAAGAGTAAGGGGAAACACTTGAGACATTTAGCATTGGTGATGAGGAGGCTACAACAAGAGAAGTTGTTAATCAATTTGAAAAAATCCTCTTTCTTAAAGACAGAGCTCATATACCTGGTTTTTTTTATTTCTTCAAATGATTTGAAGATGTATCCCGAAAAGGTGAAAGAGATCAAATAATAACCGTCACCAAGGAATATCTTTGAGGTAAGAAGCTTCCATGGGTTAGCAAGTTTCTATAGGAAGTTCATGAGGAATTTTAGCAGGATTAGTGCTCAGATGATGGATATAGTCAAGGAAAGACATAACTCTTTCAAATGGTCAGAAGAGGCTGAGAGAAGCTTCAACATATTGAAGGAGAAGATAACTGAACAACCGATTCTGGTTTTACTAGATTTCGAAAAGATGTTTTAGGTAAGATGTGATGAAAGTGGAGTTGCAATTGGAGTGGTCTTAAGCCAGGACAATGGACCTATTGCATATTTCAGTGAGAAACCGAATGAAACTAAACATAAGTACTCCACATACGAAAAATAGTTCTATTCCATAATCCAAGCATTGAATAAATGGAGACATTATCTCGTACCAAAAAAGTTTGTTTTTTATAGCGATAATCATGCTTTGCAATTCATAACCAAATATGAGAAGTTAAACTAGAAACATGCTAAGTGGATAGATTTTATGAAAAATTTCACTTTTGTCATTAAACATATTTCTGGAAATGCTAACAAAGTTCTTGATGCATTGAGCAAGAGAATTTTGATTCTGCAAGAATTTCAGGTCAAAACCTTGGGGTTTGATCACCTTAAGGAAATGTCCCATAGTGAACCATATTTTGTGGAGGGATATGAAGTGTGTGTGAATCCTGTGCTCAGAGACATAAGCATGTGGGCTAAATATCTTATTCAATATGGGTTGTTGTTCAAAGGATGCCAGTTGTGCATATCGAGATGCTCGATGAGGGAGAATTTGTTGAAGAAAAATCACAACGGAGGTTTAACCAAACACTTCGGCCATGAAAAAACACTTGCTCAAATAGCCAGTTCATATTATTGGCCAGGTATGAGAGAAGAGGTAAATAGATTCATGAACAACTACAAGACTTGTCAATATGCCAAGGGGAGGAAACAAAACACTAGGTTGTATCAGCCATTCTCTATTCCAGAGAGGCCTTAGGATGCAGTAATCATGGATTTTGTGTTGGGATTGAAAAGGAAACAAAGAGGAAGTGATTCCATTTTTGTGGTGGTTGACATATTTTCAAATATGGCACACTTTATCCCACGCCAGAAGAGCAGTGATTCAACATATGTTGCGAATTTGTTTTTCAGAGAAGTTGTGAGACTCCATGGATTGCCCAGGAGTATAGTTTCAGAAAGGGATACCAAATGTGTTGGTAATTTATGGAGAACATTGTGGAAAAATTTGGGGACAGAGCTATCTTTTAGTTATGCATATCATCCACAAACGGATGGACAAGCCGAAGTGGTGAATAGAAGACTAGGGGATTTGTTGAGGAGTTTGGTCATTGAACACCATAGTTAGTGGGATCCAATTCTGGAACAAGCCGAGTTTGCATATAATGACTCAGTTAATAGGAGCACTAGGAAAAGTCCATTTCAAATCATTTATGGGATGAATCTGAGAGCAGTATCAAAGTTAAGACATCTGAAGCATAATGAGTTTAGAAGCACGGGAGCCGAAGATTTCATTGCAAAAATGCAAGGACTTCACAATCAGGTCAAGGAGAAGTTGAGGAAGACCAGCTGTGAATACAAGTGAAAAGCGGATCAACATAGGAGGAAGCTTGAATTTGAAATTGGAGATCAAGTTCTAGCACATCTGAGGAAAGAAATATTCCCGAGGGGAACATATAATAATCTGAAATTGAAAAAAATAGGGCCATGTAAAATCTTGAGGAGATTTGGTGAGAATGATTATGAGTTAGAGTTGACAAAAGATATGAGTATATCACCCATATTAGCTATCGCAGACCTATATATTTACAAGGAATATGGAACCAAAAGAGATGAATATTAAAGGAAGATTTAGTGGGAGAAACAAATGCTTGTAGTAGAGAGGCCGCAGATGGAAAATATCGTAGATCAAAGAATTGGTAAGAAGACCAAAAGAAAGACGTATTTCGAATACTTGGTGAAATAGAAAGGACGACCAACGAAATATGTTAGCTGGGTTAATGAAAAAAAGATCTAGAAACATGGGAAATCGATGTAGGAGATCATGGAAAGGAGTCCATGAAATTTTCACCCAAGGGAGTATGATGCGGGAGCGTTGCCAACAAATTACAAGCGTGGAGGACAGCTGGGTGCACTAGCACACATTTTGAAATATTTTGAATTTCAAACTGATTAATGTATTAATGAGATATCTAAAATTTATTTTTGAGTTATGAATGTCTTTAAATGTTTGAAGGCTGAGCCATCACGAAATATGATGGGGGGATGTATTTTGTTTATGGATCAGATCGCAGTACATATTTGGAGATTTAGCTCTTATCTGCTTGATGCAATATTTATTGTAATAGGATTTAAGTAGTTGATATCTTTTAATTCCATTTAAGATAGGATAGAGTAGTTGGAGGGAATTCTCAAAGAGCGCCTCTTTGTAATATTTCCTAGTAAAGGTTGTTGATGGCTGGTAGTTTTCAATTGTTGTTGATATTTGTTGTAGCAGTTGAATCTAGTATGTGTAGATTGTCATTGTAGGATAAGAGTGGGGATATGAAGAGAAACGTTGTTTGAATGTGTATAAGTTTCATTTGGATAAATATAATAGAGATATGTTGTCCCAAATGTGCATCAATATGTGTCTATCTGTATAAATGGTAGAATTTCTGTTATGTTTCTCAATTTTCTGTTATTTTTGTTCTTGAATCCATGACTTCATTTTCTTTGTTGAATGTATAATTCATTGTGAGAAGTAGATAAGTTTCAATAGTTTCTTTTAGTTGATAAAGTGCAAGGTGGGCATAGTGTCAGTAAGGAGTGTGTGACTGAGTCAGTTTCGAATCAAATGCTCAGAAGGAGCAATGAAACTTATATGTATGAAAGAAGTGCATTGACATCTACAAGGAGTGCAGGATATATTTTTTAGACTTGAAATATCAGGAAGGATTATGTGATTTGGTCACAAGAAATAGAAGTGGTTGGAGAAAAGTCACAAGGAGTGTGAAATCATTCACAGGGGGGTGAGTGTGGATGAAAGTCTGTTGCAAAGTGTGCACAAGCCGAGGGCTCAATTAAGGGTCCAAGAGATTGTCCAACTGAAAATCAATAAGGAAATCTCAGGAGGGAGAGCAACATAAATATTCAAGGAAAGGAGTGCTTGAACTTCTCATAGAATCAAGTGAGAAAGAACTGTTCTCATAAGGGGAAGAACAATCCCAGACTGTTAGATCTGGTGAAGTTGTGAGGGAAACTGTGAAGTATTTCAGTACTTCAGAGGTTTGTCAAGTCGAAAACTCGATGAAACTTGAGTTGCAAAGTCTAAAGTTGTGATTCAATCCCAACCGTCGGTCACAGGGGAGGATGTGGCAACAAGATCCAAGGGTTTGGAAAACGGGAGATTAGAGGTTTTGTGTGAAAGGACTAGAGTTTCACAAGATCGCAAAGTATTATCCATTTTGGGGCCAACAAATTTGATGAGATGCATGGCATAAATTCAAAGACTCAGAGCTAAGCGATTCGGGAAGGAGTGAAGAGAGGATTCAGGATATCCTTGAAGTCCGATCCGTGAAGAAGGTAGACCCATGGTCACTAGCAAAAGAGCTTGTGTGTGGGTAAGATATTTTCGGGTGCCCATAGGGACCCAAGGAGTCATTCTAACTCAGAAATCCAAACAATCCAAGACAAGGGAGGTCAAGTAGCCCTTTCGAGGGAAGGGGGTTTTCACCACAAACTTAACCAAAAACAAGATTTTGCATGATACCGATTTGATTCTTGACATATCGCTATTTTTTTTGTTAACCAAACATAAGGGAAGGATTCAAATTGTTGATAGGATCCTTTAGTGGTTGCATTGGATTTTTTATTTCATCGAGTAACTGCTCCTCTTAATTAGCTAGTAGGGTAGGCATGAATAAACTCTTTTAATAGTAGATTGGAATGCATTATTTTTCCATGCCTGATTTATTTTCATTTGAGTGTTTAGATACTATGGATTTCCTTATACATATACAAACAATCTCTTTACATTTGAGACCAGAGAGAAGAAATCATTATAGAGTTGAGACAAGGGAATGATACTATACATGAAATCTCTTTCCCTACATGACACTAGTGATTGCTTGTCTTTTCATGGGATAATTTTTAGTATTGGGTATTTAGAATGCATTCTCTTTCCATGCAAGATTGTTTAGACTAGATAGCTCCATCTGGATTCGAACATCATCCAAAGGGTGAGTGTAACCTATATAATTTCTAGATTGTGTTCCATATCAAGTCAACATGAATACTATTAAATGACTCTAATACAACTTAAAATGGATCAATGTTAAACTAGGACGATTTAATTTCCTCATTCCAAAAACTCAAACTATTCACAAGTCCATTAATCTATTGTCACACTTTACTGTTGTCTGGACATATTTATGGAATGGTATTCTAGTATTTTATAAGTTTGAGTATTGATCAATTTAAATTACTCACAAAAGGTTCCCCAACTCAGCTTCATTTCCTCCTTGTCCGAATATATAAGGGTTTGACACCATTTCTCTCAAATTGAAAAGGTCTATAATTTTTTCAAATCTCGAGTCTCCGCACTTTCTTTTGGAGAATTGTTGAAGTCCATAATACCTCCATTTTTTTCGTGTAACCAAAATATCTCATAAAACCCTTAATTATTTCATTACATATGAGATGTTGTGCATACTACCAAATGTTTTAGGGTGTAATCATCTTACATCATTTGTTTTCCAGGTTGTTATTTTTTATTTCATACCTAGGAAAGTTTGGAAGAAAATATTTACTCCAAATGATCTATATTTCATGGATTTTTACCTCATCTATGCAATTATATCACTATACAAAACTTGAATGCACATCGTGAAAAAGTAACATAAGTAAATTGGTGTTGGATAGTTGGCTTTCGGGATATCTTGTTATTTTTGTTATTGGTTATGCTTTCTATCTCCTCAAAACCCTTCAAAAAAATTAAGAATCCCTCAAGTCCTTACAAAAATCATTTTGCATTTATCCACATTTTAGGACATTCACAATTCTACAAAAATTTTCAGTGAATAAGCTCAGTTTTCATGGAAATCCACACATTGTCTCTTTTCTTTGGTAGAAAAGGAGGTAGTTTGACACTATTTGTTTTTTCATTTTAGATCCATTTTTCTACCCTTTTTCTTCTCATAATTGGGTTCAGATGTTGGAGATGATTCTTCCATTAATGTAATAAGTTTAGGTTGTTGTTTGTTGAAATATTCTCTCAACTACACCACCTAAATTAGAAAATAGTTAGATCTGAATAACTCTATACAATACAGTTATAACTATGTGTAAGTGTTTTCTTTTTTATAATACGAGAATAGTTTTCTATGTGTGAACATATGACTAATATCCTAATATCTAAATTCATTTCGTGCAAATATTTTTGTGTGCTACCATATCGAAATTGTTTCCCACTTGTGAGTCCATGTATTAATCTCGATGTCATGATTAGTTGCTGACTCATCTTAGATCCTAAAGATGAATTTGCTTTTTTGAAATCGTACAACATGATGGTGCGCACCAATTCAAAATATCTAGGGGTCTACAATTCCTCGCATTTTATTATTACCCCATGTATTAAAATAGATAATATCTCATGTTGAATGAGTATGCATAGTTGGGTGATTAGTTGATTTGGTATTTTTATATTTGTCGAAAGTTGTTAACCATTTGTTAGCCAATTGTTGATTTTGAGTGTATCAAACCTCTAGGGTTGCTAAATCTCTATTGTAGAAAATCTAGTTAATAATGAGAAGGGTAAGCCATGCCACAATATGTTTTCCCATGCTTTTCCTCATATTTATCTCTGCTTATAAAATTAACATGGTATCAGAGCAGGTTTGTAAGACTTTTCACAGAGTGGAGAGAAGATAAATCATTGATCCAGATAGATCGTGGAAGAAATAGATCTCAAGAGTTGACACATTTAGAAAAAATGAAAGATCCAAAGCCAAATTTTACTATATCATGGTATTCAAAGGAACAAACCCTATCCTCTACCATAAGGAGGTGAATTGTGTTGAAATATTGTAACTGTAAAGAGTATTATATTTATTATTGAGTCATTATTCATTATATCAATCCCCTTTTGTGGATTGATCATGTCGGGCATTGTAATTGATCAAATCCCATTTTATGGATTGGTCAAACCTTAATTGTATTATTCAAATTAAGAAGTCAGCCCCCATGCCTAATTAAAGTGGTTTTAACCACTACGAAGACAAGTTGGTCCTTACTAGTAAAGAGACACCTGCACAAATAAAGGAGGCTAGCGCCTCATTATCTCACTCACTTATTCAATCATCAAGTGCACAATTTTGGTAGTTGAATTTGGGAGAATAAGGAAGATAGAGGATCATTTATCAGTGTTGAATATTCTCTAGTGTTTTGGTTTATTATCTTAGCATTGTATTGGCTATCTATATTAAGGAAGTTTTTGTTGTGTTTTCTCCCCCATTAGGGTTTCCCATGATAAATGTTGTGTATCTTGTGATTGTGTTTCTCTCAGTGATCCTATCTATTTCATTGTTATCTAATAAATTGAAAATAAACCTAATAACAACTAAAAAATTAACATGGTATGAGAGATAAGCTAAAGAGAGCATCTTTCAATGGATAAAGAAAAACATCACTATTGTTGTACACGAAAATTAGGTATTTTTGTTTAAGAGGAATATTAGCCTAAAAACCATCTAGAAAAATGTGCCCTAGAATAGGGAACTCTTTGTCACCTTGAGCACACCTTTTCAATGGTCAGATACTCCAGAAAGTCAAACCCTAGTTTTGACTGGTACTAGAAAACCAGAAGTTCCAGAAAATTAGGAAACCAAAACCAATACCAGAAGTACCAATCTAGATTTTGGCAAGCTCAGTTTCAAGGGGTGAAATTTGGATCTTTAGAAATCTTACTGCACCCACTTACTCACCTCACCTCAGCACATCTATCCCCTGGATCACAATTTCAAAATTTGAAGTTTGAAAATTAGGGTTTCCTCATAAAACCGTAAGTTGTAGTTGCAGTATCAATTGCAGTTTCAGTATTAGTCGAAGTATCAGTTGTAGTATCGGTTGAAGTCACCCTTGAAGTTTTTAAAAGTTGGTAATTAATACTTTTTCTACTATATGGTGCCACTACCTACAAATACTATCAGAGGTATGTATTCCCATATGTTTACATTGTTAATCTTTAAAGGGTATTTGTAGGAGAAGGGATATCCAACACATTCAGAGGAATAATGTAACCCAGGTTTGATTATTCTGATATGCATATATTTGTTATGAAATTATTTTCATCTAGGTTTCATGTTGAAGATATGACCATCATACTAACCTTTGGTCAAAATTTAAGTCAAAGTATTATATTGATTAAAGTTGAGATCATAGAGTTTATCCTCTAACCCAACTTTATGTCAAGATAACCTATTGTCTTATTAAATAAGATAGCTTGAATAAATCACTTGTCATCTTGAGTGAAGGAGATTTGGAAGAAAAGAAACACACTCATTCTCGAGGAGAAGGCTCGAGGTTCTAGGTTTGATTGATTAAGTTGATAAGATTCAAAGTTGCACATGATAAGTTGATAACCACCCCTTTACAAGTAAATACTATAGTTGAGGTAGAATTCTTTGAAAAGTATTATAAGTGGTATCATGTGAGAATATTGAGATAAATGCTTAATGTAATTATTTACCAGATACAACTAACATCTCCTCTAGGAGAAACTTCTTCTGTTTCTTCCATGTTACCTTGGATGAATGTTTGATCACAACATTACAAGAGTGTTGATCTCATTTTGTATTGTATTTATTACTTTTGATCTTTGTTTCATATCGGTCACAAGTGAAATCTCTAAAGGAGCTACTGTGATGATTATTCATGCTATTGTTTTATTTACTATTATCAAAAGAGTATTATTATTTCTTTTTGTTTTTTTTTATCTTGTTTCAGGTCCTAGGTGATATCCCTGAGGAAGCCATAGTGAAGGTCACAGAAGGAAATATATTAGATGAGACATGAAGTATATTATGTACATAACCATATACATTAATGTACCAAATAAGATGAAGAAGAAGATATCTTTTGAAATCCAGAGTATCTCATATGGCAATTGATTATAAGGAGCATAAGGCTCCAAAGATGACCAAACATTAGAACAAGAAATCACAATAGACTTGTTCAAAGGATAATAAATCCACCTTGAAAGGAAGCATAATTCACTTGAAGTCTAACTCAACTTTTCATATTTGGACTCGGTACTCAACACCAAGTATACCCCATCAGATATGATGAAGTACTTGTAGACTCAGAAGAAATTGAGAGTAAGCCTAATCTCAGAAAGGATCATATGAATAAACAACTTCTAGGATTGGGAGACAACTACCATGAGAAGACTAGATCGTAGATTCAGAAATCTCCTGGGAATATTCCCTTTTTTCAGTGACAGAGAAGGATGTTGGATTATTGAGAGGGGGGTTGAATCAATAATAGAGCTATTTAATCCTTTTTAACCACAAAATGCAAGTGTTATATCAATGTATCATTCTCATCCAATAGTTTCATAGTAAATAAACAATAAACAAATGAGCAATCATACACATGCACAATACACCAATGTTTACATGGAAACCCAAAGAGGGAGAAAACCATAAAATGTTTTTTCTTATATGTATTTAATAATTACATTCATTGGAAGCACCAAATTCCTTTGTTTTCCAGTTGCAACTAGAAGGAGGCTCCAACTCCCTAGTTTCTTAAGCTACAACTTGAGGGAAGCTCCAACTCCCCAATTCTTTGGCTACAACTAGAAGGAGGCTACAAGCCCCTATGTTCTCTTTCTACAATCGAAAGGTGGCTACAACCACTTTTCCTTTCCCTGTCCAACTGCCCTATCGTATAAGTAGAATGATGGAACCACTGTCACACTATCACTGTGAGATATATTGTTGTAAACTTGTACCAATCAACATGCACCAAACAAATAGTAACAACCTGTACCAAACTACCTGTAATCAACTTGTACCATAGACAAGTGTATCAACCATGCACCAACCTGTACATCAACCTATACCATAAACAAGTGCATCAACCATGCACCAAATATGTATTGATCATGCATCAAATACACATAATCTATGACTCATAAATATGTACCAACACCATCCACTATACACCTCATGTACGTGCTAACTCATCAACTACTTGTATCAACCATGTACCTAACATGTACCTCAACCAAAAGACCTAATCAATTTCATCATCCAAATCTGATTTGTAACTCTGTAATAGAATTGGTGTATATGATCATCTACCTGCAAACCTTCATTAACTTTAGCAACAAGAGACTAGTATTTTCATCATACTTTACTTTATTCTCAAATGACTAATTTTGGATTAGTCAACAACCCTAACTTGAAATAATCATAATTGTATGCCTATAATGAATAAAGATTTGAAAATAGTACAAAATGTTCTTTAGTGTCTTTTATGCAATTACTCCAGGTTTCACTACTTGACACCTCTCATAAAAAGAGTTATAGAAACAATGGCATACCTTGTTCAATTTTGGCTTATTCTAGAGAGAAAACTTGTGGAGCTTCTGCCACACAAAATATGTGTTGTATGGATATCAAACTGGTACACAAAATACTACATATTTTACTCTAACAAATACATTTGGTCTTACTGAATTTGGTTTTGTTATGAATAATGTATGACGTTTTTACCCGAAACACCTTAGATAGCATCATCAAAAGAATTTATCCTCCCTTGAATTTTGACCTTCTTTACTTCACCTTCCCTCTGAATTTCTCCTTAGATATCCTTTGGTTACCAAACTCACTTTTATATATTCAATATGATAAGTGTAATTAAAATGAGAGACCATTTCCTCTTATTTATGCTTTTATGTAGCTTCCTCAAGGGGTTACCTTCTAACCATCTTAATCCACTTTCCTTATTTTAGGGCTAACCCACTTCTAACCAGTTCTCCACTTAGTAATTTCTCCATTAAATTTATTATTTAAATAATTTATTTTGTATCTGCTTTTACGTATAGTACACTCATCACTTCACTTTATTATTTAAATAATTTCTTCTTTGCAACCACTTTGACTGCTTTGACCCTTTGGGGCTTCTAGCTGACTCATGAGTGTTCTCCAACTTCACATGGCCATAACTCTCTAACTGTGAGAAGTTATGTGACGTTCCACATACCAATGGAAATAACATGACATTTACTATCCATATAGAATAGTCTTACCTTCAAATATATTAAAACTCATACCATTATACATAAAACAAACTTGGGTCCATTACCCAAACCTTTGTGCTACCAGAATTCACTATCATACTTTCTTCAAGGGTTGACATTAATGACAACCAACCCAAATAATTAACAATCTCCCCCTTTGGATTTGATGGAAACACTTTGATGTGATACTAAAGTCATATCACTCATGCTCTCCCTGGAACCATTCCTCTGTGCTCTTTCTCCAACCATTTTCCTTTTCATCTTATAAATCTATCCCTCGTTGTCATCAATGGAAAAGGTATCTTTCCATCCATGGCTACTTCCCCTGAATCAAATCTTCCTGAAACTAATATCCCAACCTAAACTTTCCTCTATATGGTGCTTCCTCGTTTAAATGTAAGACATATAAGAAAAGAATTCAAAGGCATTCATTTTGGAGTAGAAATTACTCTGAGTCTCTGGCGAAGATACTGAAAGGCTTACCTTGGAAGAAGTTTTGTAAATATGTTTTCCACTTGTTCTTTTGTGCCCAGATATTCAACATTGATGTTCATATCTGCAAGTTGTTCATGCAGAAAGGGATACTTTATTGGAATGTGCTTCGTATTGGAGTGTATCACCGGGTTGTTTGAGATATTGATGGCACTTGTATTATAACAACAGATTGGAATGGTCTCACCATACTAAACATGTATATCTATCAAAGTTTGTTTCATCCATAGAAACCAAGTACAACATCTTTCCGTTGCAATATACTCTTCTTCGGATGTAGATGAATATATTGATGATTGTTTCTTGATTATCCAAGATACTAAACACTCACCCAAGTAAAATGATACTCCACTGGTGCTTTGTCATTCATCAATGCAACCTGCCCAATCTGCATCTATGTAGGAAATAAGTGATATATCCATTCCTTTTGGATACCATAATCCAAATGTTTTTGTTCCTTTGAGATATCTAAAAATCCTCTTCACTACTAAGACATGTGATTCCTTTGGTGAATATTGAAATTGTGTCACCTGTCAAACTATCTGCCTTACATCTGGTCTAGATGTTGTCACATATAGTAAGCTACCAATCATTGACATGTATTGCCTCTAGTATGTAGACTTTGAATCATCATCTTTTCTCAACTTGCAACTGGTTTTCATAGGAGTGGTAATTGGTTTGCAATATTCCATTCCAAACCTCTTTAGCATTTCACTGATATACTTAGTTTGAGAAACAAAAATTCCTCGTTTTCTTTGACCTATCTGAAGACCCATAAATAAGGATAGTTCTTCGAGTAATGACATTTCAAATTCATTCTGCATATTCTTTGCAAATTTCTGGCTTAGCTTGTCATCGATACTTCCAAAAACAATATCATCAACATAAAATTCAATTAGTAAAATACCATATTGAGTTACCTTGATGTAGATGTTGTTGTCTTTACTTCCTTTTCTGAACCCTCCCTACTATAGATATTCATATAGTCTAGAGTACCATGCTCTAGGAGATTGTTTTAGACCATACAAGGCCTTCTTCAACTTACACACATAATCTGTGTTCTCCGACAACTGAAATCCTTCTGGTTGTTTAGTGTAGACTTCTTATTCAAGTTCCCCGTTTAGAAAAGTTGATTTCACGTCCATATGATACACTTTGATATTATTCGAGCATGCATAAGCTAAGAGCAATAAAATTGCTTCCATTCTGGAAAGTGGGTCAAATGTCTCTTCAAAGTCAATTCCTTCAACCTATGTGTATCCTTTACATACCAATATAAATTTGTTCCGTGTAACATTTCCATATTCATTCAATTTATTTATGAAAACCCACTTTGTTCCAATCACATTCTTATTATTTGGTCTTGGAACCAATTCCTAGGTGTCATTCTTCTCTATTTGATACAATTCTTCATCCATGGACTTATTCCATAATTCATCCTTCTTGAACTCCTCAAAATTGTTTGGTTCAATCGTAGATAAGAGTGTTAGGTGCATTTGTTCTGGTGAACATATTCTTCTTCTAGTCTGAACTCCTGCATCTTTGTTTCTGATAATCTGATTTGAAGGATGATTCTTCTATACTCATTTGCTAGGTGTCTTTGGAAGCACTTGATGGCCTTCCTCTTCTACTTTTTTCTTATCTTCTTCATCTCCCCCTTTTACTTCTTTTTAATATTTTGATTCTTCTTCGTAAAGTTGTTCCACTGACTCATTTTCTTCTTCTTTTAATTCTCGTCCACCTGTTTCATCAATTATTACATTGATTCTTTCCAAAACTTTGTTCAACCTCATATTGTAACACTTATATGCTTTCCTTGTACTTGAGTAAACAACAATTACTCCTTTTTCCACACGAGATTCAAACTTTCCCATTCTGCCATCTTCTCTTTTGATGTAGTATTTGCTTCCAAATACTTTGAAGTTATCCACATTTTTTGGTCTTACTTTCCATAGCTCGTAGGGAGTTTTGTCATTGTAATTTATGAGAATTAATATTCTTTGAATGTGAATTGTTGTATTCACTTCATGTGTCCAAAAAACATCTATCAATTTGGAATCCGTTAGCATTGCTCGAGCCATTTCATGTGTAATTAACATCCATAATGTTCCTTTTTCTCTGAACCACTCTATGAACCAATCTATGAATCCATTCTCTCTTCCACTATCATATATATGTCAAAACCTACTAAGTGTTCTTACAAATACATCTCTTTCCATATTGTCCAAGACTCTACTGCCCAATTGTCCATAATGCTGACCAATTTATTACTATACTATAATGAAGTCTTTACTCCTACAACTATCAAACTATAATTATATTAATTGAATGCTTTGGATTTGTCTACTCAAACTCTACAAGTTTCTCGAAGGATGGTTCTTTGGTCTGTCACAGCTATTGCATAGACCCCCCCTATCTAATATTCATGTTACCTAGGACTCTCTAAGCTGGATGGCTCAGAACAATTCCTACTCTAATGTGTACTCACCATCATCTTCATTGGTACATTCATCATCTCTCTAATATGTGACTTATTTATTTTTGTCTCTGGATTCATCTTTCACTACAATGCCTGAAAGTAAAATCTCTTGAACATGTTCCTTATTTACCTGTCCTTATTTTCTTTTAGTTATTTTCCAAACCTTTCTATATCTCACATCTTTCTTTTTCTTTGTAGAATTTTCTTCATCTTGTTTTCTTGTCAATCTTGTGATCTCTAGGACCTGGTATTTGTTCACCTGTTCTTCTTGTTTTCTTATCCATACTTTCTTATATCTAATATCAATGTTCTCTTTGATGGAAGTATTGATCATGCTTCTACAATCACTAGTTATGTGTCCATTGTTGTAATAACCGTATTAATTTAAACATCAATTTATTCCATAAAATGAAACAGTAACTTCATAACAGAATAATAAATTCATAACAGAATAATAACTTCATAACAGTAACTTCAGTAACTTAAATTTATCAACGAATAATAATTTCGTAACAGAATAAAACAATTTTACCTCTTCCTAATGCTAATTTCTCCGTCGACCCGGTTGTCCAACCCGTTGCTTTGTTGTTGCCTAATGCGCTGCCCAGCTCTGCCCAAACCTTGTTTCCACCCTGCCAACTAGGACAGCTTCCTAGCTTCAGGACACCATATGGATATCCTGGCCCCCGTGCCCAAAACCCACAACAAACCGATGCCCCTTGTACTAATCCTTCCCGACTACAGAACTCAAACTCTCGTATGCAAATCCAAGAGAACCCTCCCCAAAACCCCCGTAGAATGATAATAATACCCCCTTCTTTTGTAAACCTCCTCTGCTCATATCCCTCCTTCATCGCCCTTTCTCCTCATTTATTTTCTTATCCATTCATTCATTGTCTTATCCATTTATTAATGCTCCTTATCCTATTATTAATGCTCTGTATCCTTATTTATTAATGCTTCTTATCCCCTAGTATACGTAGATCATTTAATTAAACAATATAATTTATTAACCCTCTTAAATTTATTACCCTGTTCATTCAATGCGATAAGTAATTAATTAATCAAAATTATAACCATTAATTAATTAATTAATATTGAATTAATATCATTATACCAACCTTTGTTTAGTTAATAACATGTTAGGAAAAATTAATTACCTAATAAATTTTTACTTAATAATCCCTAAGCATATATTCAACCAGGGTTGTTACAATTGTTATGACATTTGTAACATTCAATGTTATGTGAGGCCACATAGGCATTTATTGCTTGAATATTTCTTTTATATTTGAATAGTACATTAAAAATAATGACCATAAAATAAAATTGCATACTTGGGACTCAATAATATTCTTTGTGGTTTAGTCTGTCGGAAGTTCTGCCTTGACTGATCATGATCATGATTTAATCTTTTGTGTGTCTTGAACATGGATTGTCTTCTTGAAGATGTATATTCATCAATTTTCTTAGATTCTAGTTGACCATGATTCCTTCCTTTCAGTACTTCTGCATAACTCTTTTTATTTTCTTCATTCTTCTTTTCTAGCAACCTAGAGTGCTTCTCTTCATTCTTTATGACTGATGTGGATGTTTTTGTTTCTAACGTTCTTGTTGATCTTGACGATTTTACATCTCAATGTGACAACTTCATCTTCAAGCTTCTCAACCTCTTCTTATTTATTCATTATATGAGACTTCATGACTTCTTTTGTTCTTTTCGCTTCTCCAAGATGGATTTTTAACGTGATTATTTCTTCTTCAAGTCCTTTCTCTTCTTGACCAAACTCTAACTCAAGCTAGTTTAGATCGTTAGTTTTTTCCTTAAGATGATATCTCAATATCTTCTCTCTCATTTCTGCTTCTTCCTTATGTGTTGCTATGTTGGATTCCAAATACTGCTTTTGATAGTCAATATTTTATTTGATATTTATGATTCTTCTAGATGATTTCTTAAGTTCTCGACGACCTATTGGGATTCTTAAAAAATGTGAACACTTTCCTTTTGTTTCATCAATTCTTTATTGAGTGACTTGTTTTCTTCTCTTTCTTTTCTTATTTCATCTAAAGCACTAATCAATTATGCTTCATAATTGTCTTCTTTTTCAATTAGTTTTTCTTTCTCATGGCATTCTATTTCAATATGTCCACATTTTTCACAATTAGAGAAAAAAAACATACCTATGTTGATTATGTACTCTTCATCTTAAAAATTTATTTGACATGGTGAACATATCGCTTCTTGATTTGTACCTGCATATTCTTTGGCATTTTATGAATATGTGATTGGTGAAAAATATATGTCATGTAAATTATCCCAAAGTTTTGTGGCTGATGAACATTTACCAACCTTTTCTCCTATGGATTAGGTAATCCTTCCCAAATGAAATCCATTTCTATTTTTTTATTCTTCTTCAATTTCTTCTTGGCTGCAGTCTTTTCCCTTTTTGAACTACCATATCCTGTAATGAATGATATCCAAATATAATTCCCTTGTGCCTATAAAAATACTTTTTTTCTTCTGCTCCATATCTCATAATTTAACCCATTTTGACCATTAAAAAATGGTACTCCATTATCATAATAATCCATGATCTCCTTCCAGTGGTTAAATAGATTTCTGAAGGAACCCTCTCTGAAACCAATTGTTCGATTATTGAGAGGGGGGGTGACTTGGTAATAGAGAAAATTAATCATTTTTAACCATAAAATGCAAGTGTTATATCAATGTAGCATTATCATCTAATAGTTTCAGATTAAATAAAAAATGAACAAATGAGAAATCATACACATACACAATACACCAATGTTTTTATGTGGAAACCCAAAGAGGGAGAAAACCACATAATGTTTTTTCTTATATTTCTTTAAGAATTGCATTCATTGGAACCACCAACTTCCTTTGATTTCTAGATGCAACTAGAAGGAGGCTCCAACCCCCTAGTTTCTCGACCTACAACTTGAGGGAAGATCCAACTCCCAAATTCTATGGCTACAACCAGAAGGAGGCTACAACCGCCTATGTTCTCCTAAAACAACCAAAAGGTGGCTACAACCACCTTTCCTTGCCCTATCCAACCTCCTTGTCGTAGAAGTAGAATGATGGAACCACTGTCACACTATCAATATGAGATATACTATTGTAAACCTATACCAATCAACCTGCACCAAACAACCTGTAACAACCTATATCAAACAACCTGTAACAACCTATACCAAACAACCTTTAATCAACATATACCATAAACAAGTGTATCAACCATGCACCAACCTGTACCTCCACCTGTACCATCAAGGAGTGCATCAACCATGCACCAAATATGTACCAATCATGAATGAAATACACATAAATTATGACTCATAAAGATGCATCAACATCATCAACTATACACCTCATGTATGTGTCAACTCATCAACTACTTGTCTCAACCATGTACCCAACATGTACCTCAACCAAAATCCCTCATCAATTTCATCATCCAAATTTGAGTTGTAACTCTATAATAGACCTGGTGTATATGATCACATACCTACAAACCTTCCTTAACTTTAACAACAAGAGACTAGAATTTTCATCAAAATTTAATTTAGTCTCACATGACTAATTTTTTATTAGTCAACAACCCTAACATGAAATAATGATAACTATATACTTATAGTGAATAAAAATATGAAAATAGTACACAATGTTCTTCGGTGTATTTTTTCCAATTCCTCCATGCTTCACTACTTGTAACCTCTTAGAAAAGGAGTTATACCAAAAATGGCATACCTTGTTGAATTTTGGCTTATTCTAGAGAGAGAAATTCTAGAACGTGCCCCACACAGAAAATTTGTTGTATGGATCTGGAAATGGTACAAAGAATACCAAATATTGTACTCTAACCAATACATTTGGTATTACTTAATTTCGATCTGTTATGAAGAAGCTATGACATTTTTACCTGAAACACCTTAGAAAGTATCATCAAAAGAATTTATTCTCCCTTGAATTTTTTTCTTCTTTACTTCACCTTCCCTCTGAAATTTTCCTTAGATATCATTTGGTTACCTCAGTCACTTGTAGATATTCAATATTCTCAAGTTTAATTAAAATCAGAGACCATTTCCTTCTATTTATACTTTTATGTATCTTCCTCAAGGGGTTACCTTCTAACCATCTTAAACCACTTTCCCTATTTTAGGGCTAACCCACTTCTAACCACTTGTCCATGTAGTGATTTCTCCATTAACTTTATTATTTAAATACTTTATTTTGTATCCACTTTTACTTATAGTACACTCATCACTTCACTTTGTCATTTAAATAATTTTTTCTTGCAACCACTTTGACTACTTTTACCTTTTGGGGCTTCTAGATGACTCATGAGGGTTCTCCAACTTCACATGGCCATAAATATCTAACAGTGAGGAGTTATGTGACATGCCACATACCACTAGAAATGGCATGAGATGTACTATCCATATAGAATAGTCTTACCTTCAAATATATTAAACCTCATATCATTATACATAAAAAAAACTTGGGTCCATTACCCAAACCTTTGTGTTAATGGAATTCACTACCAGAATTTCTTCAAGGGTTGACATCAATGACAACAAACCCAAATAATCAACAAAGGAATCCAGTCAGAAAGACTATAATATGGATTTTTACGTCAGACTAGAAGAGAAGTCAGTATTAACTTTGAAGATTGCTCTAACAGATCAAGCATGTTGCAGATGTACAAATCCTGATGAATGTCCAAAGGATTCTAACAACAATAAGGAGAATACTATGATGAGACACTTACTCCAGTAATTGAAGAAGTAGTCCTACTCTTAATGAAGACAACCATGCCAACCATGATTCATATATAGTATGATGTGTAGGGGCACCAATCCCCAAATTTAAAATTCCATGGAAGTTGGTGTATTACATTAGTTGGGTCATGGAGAGATGACTACAAAAAATGATAGAGTTACCTCTATGAAAGAAGAAGAGATTCATTCAGCTTCAGTTATTGAGTCACTCTTAGTCTTAGATGAAGTTGTTTCCATGATGGAGTAGAGGAGTTACTCTTTGATTTCAGCAGTCACAACAAGAATCAAGAAACCATTCTCAGCTTCAGAGAAGCTTCATGTGTAGAGTCCCAGTGCTAGAAGGAACAGTTGCAAAAAGAGGAGAGGACATACTCTCTGGAAATGAGATAGATAGTTCTTTGCAAAGAGCACATAGAGCTAGCAAATGATTGTGCATATTGTGTTGCAGTTGAAAAAGTGTACTAGATTGGTACAACGTAATGTGAAAGTTTGGTTTGAAGTTGAATATAGAAAGTGTAACATCCCGCTCTGGTGCACTTACAAAACTTATTCTTTGAGGACACTTTCTCGCAATTGATCTGGATTTATATGATGATAAAACACTTATCCTTGATGATGATGCATTATGATTGATGACAAGATATTTTACTATTGTTGTATACAGGTGCTATTGACTCAGTTTATTTGAGTGTGCAGGGTTTTTGACCTGGAGGATGCAGAAGCATCGACGGAACCCTTGGACTCTGGATTGAGTCAGGGAGTGTGATATTGAGTTGATTTATTTACCATGATATTTATTGATTTGATGATATGTTGTTGACATGTTCTGACATGATGGTTGATGATGCAGGATGACGATAGCTTGCCGACCAGAATCACATATGGAGTAAAGGGGCCACACATGATTTCATGAGAGGATGAGGGAGAGGTGTGGACAACATCCCTACCACAGCCTACTAGCACTCTCGTCGTGGCTCGAACTGTAGGTTAGAAATTACCTAGTTTGAGACGATCCACGATGTCATGAGGGAAGGCTATGATAGTCTCTCACGATGATTCTAAGGGGCGCGCAATAAGGCGGGGGCCTTATTCATTAGAGCCCTTAGTCTCCCACAAGTTCACCTGGAGGAGTGTTGACTCCAAGGGTTATAGATGTCTACCAATCCGTCAAGTCAGCGAGTGGCACCCTTGGAGCACATGGTGCATCCTGAAGGGCACGTCGCGCAAAGAAATACAAGTCAACAAGTGGCTCCCTTAGAGCACGTGGTGCATCCTGAAGGGCACGTCGCACAACAGAAGCAAACGAGGCGAGTGGCACCCTTGGAGCACGTAGTGCGTCATGAAGGGAATGTCGCATTGATGATGATGTTGAGACAAACCTAGATGACCCTAAGACCTTAACGCCTGACGAAATTCCTAAGACGACTCCCCTAATTAATTGTCGCCCAGTTCAAATCTGAACCTAAATTTAAAACACCTCTAAGATAAAAAATTTACTAGCCTT
>ML783703.1:111435-159879 GCA_009831015.1 Picea engelmannii
AGTAATGAGGGAGATAAATTAAGTGAAACCCATGCCTTTTAAATTATAAAGAAGAATTAAAATTATTAAAGTGTGGGAGTATAAAAGCTAGGATTTTAGAAATACAATGAAAAGATTAATAAGTGCTTTATCATTTGGGTTTTAAAAATATATATATATATAAAATAAAATAAAATAAAAATAAACAAAAAAAAAAGAAAAGAGGAAAGGAACAATTAATAGAAATAAGGAAACGTGTATTAAAGGAAACTTAATATTGGAAAGTAGGAGACATAGGGTAAAAAGAGAAAAGGAATCAGCCTTTAAGGACTTACTAAAAATCAGAAACTTCATTTTAGGAAAGTTATTAAAAGATTGAGAGGGGATCTAGGAACCCTGGGAGTAATTTTAGGAGCGATTAAAGGGGGGGTGATGGAATTGAGTCTTTTAATTATTAAAAAGAAATGAATTTTTAGAGAACCATGGGGGATTAGTGACACTTGGACGGCAGTGAATTTTTAGAGGTTTGTCATACAAATTTAATTAATAATGATTTAGGAAAGTAGGTGGGTCTGAAATTTCTATAAAAGAAGGGGAAAAGAAGGAAGAAGGCTGAACGGTGAGCATAAGGTTACGTTGTCGGATTGAGGCTTGACGAATTGCTTGTGAGGAGTTGGGTTATCTCAGTTGTATTGGAGTGGTAGCTCAGCCTTGGAGGCGAGCTGAGAAGCTAGTCTTATCTCTGGTTCTTGTGTGGCCCCTTTGCGACTCGGGGGGCTAAGGGGGAAGCAGAGTACCCCTAGCGATTGGCTGGGAGGTACCAGTGAGATTTCTACGGTCGACAAGAAGAAGTGACACGGAGCGCGGGAAGCGGCATGGAGCGCGGGACGTCATCCGAGGGAAGCGAGAGGCAACGGTATGAAATTTTATTTCTGGTAGAGTAAATTGTCTAGTCATTTTCTTATGCGGTTATGATGCATTATATTAAGATGTTGCTTCAGCTATGGTGGTTCGTTTTGTATGCTATAGCGATTATTATCTTGGAAAACCGTTGTGGGGTAGATGTTGGGATTTGCTGTCTTGTATGCTGAATTTGTCTTTATTAGTTATCTTTGCATTCTATCAATAACCGAGATGGATAGTGTTGGTCTGCTGGCAATTGTCTGAAATTTTTACCACTGCATTCTGGCCATGAGAAGAATGTATGAGTTGGGTGTTTTTCTCATGGTATGCATTGTAGATATTGGGTGTTGATCTACGGTGAATGTGTTAATGACTGCGTTTTCACTTCCGACAATTATTTATGGGGCGTTTTTATTTACATACAACAACATTATTTATTGGGCAGTGTTATGTACAGTGGGCATTATTTTGGGCATTTTTGCTCTGTTGTTGGGTGTTTTTTTTTTGCCACTGTTATATGGGGCGTTTAGCATTATTACGGGGCATTTTGGCATCTGTACTTGGTGTTTTTTCCACTGTTGGGGCACATTTGTATACTGTTACTGGAGGTCTGCGTTTTAATTCACAATGCAAAACCTTATGCTTTGAAAACGCATTTCAATATCTTCACATTCCATTTAGTCACTGGAGGTCTGCGTTTTAATTCACAATGCAAAACCTTCTGCTTTCATAACGCATTTCAATCTCTTCACATTCCCTTTAGCCACTGGAGGTCTGCGTTTTAATTAACAATGCAAAACCTTATGCCTTCAGAACGCATTTCAATCTCTTCACATTCAATTTAGTCCCTGGAGGTCTGCGTTTAATTGACATTGCAAAATCTCATGGCAGTCTGAACGCAAATTCTGAGTCCCATTACCTTCGTTTTGTTTATTGGGGTATGAGTGTTACTGGTAAATGCAAATCTAAATTAAACGCAATCCTAACTAAATGCAATGAATTAAAAGTGAATCTGGTGTATCTTGGCGTTTTTTGATAATGCAACTCTGGTGTATCCTAGCAAATACAGAACTACGGTTTTATTCTTGGCTGTAGCGTGCTGCTGAATTAATTCTGTATTAATGTCGTTGTTAATATAGGGTTCTATTAGTGTTTAATTTTGTGCCTTAAATATGCGGTTTAATATTTTGTTTAATGCTGTCGTTTAATTAGGATTCTATTCTCGTTTTAATGTGGGTTAACATTATCGTTGTAATATTCGGGTAAATGTTTTGGGGAATATCAAGTGGTTAAATGTTAGGGTTAATGTTAGGAATTAAATATTATGTTTAATATCATGTGGCCTAACATTAAGTGGTTAGTATTATGGTTAATAATGTGGGTTGATTTTATGATTTATACGGTTGGTTAATATGGTTGCTAATATTTAGGTTCTAATATTGGGTTTTAATATTATCATTTAATACTAACAGTTGTTAATTCCAAATCTTTCCATTTTAAATTTTAATATTATAGATTGCCATTTTTAATTAGGATGCATATGGTTACCTTCAAATTGATGTCACCTATAGTTACGAGGTAATTCCATATATTGACACCTTAAATTGATGGTTATCTTAATTTATTGTCAATTATAGTGTGAATAGTTTGTCATCGTCATTTTAAATTTATTTATATTATAAGAATGCCTTTTTTTTTTAATCATGGTGGATATTGTGTTTTCAATTGATGATTCCTATAACATTTGTCATTAAATTTTATTATTTTAGATTGCCATTTTAATGTATGATGTATGTTGTTATTTTCAATTGATATTACCTATAAATATGATGTCATTTTTAGTGCATTACTATTGGGCCCTTGTGAATGATTTTATCTTGTAAGGTCATTATGAATTTAGTGGTTGTAGCATATAAGAGGTATGATGATTGTTAAATCATGGTCTGGATTGTGACATATATGATAGATGGTGAATGTCTCATGACAGTGTTATTGTAATTTTTAATTAGTGTTAATAACATATGTGGTGCAATAACCTGGAATTACGTACCTTAAATTACTCCAAGTAGTATAATAGGGTGGTTGTTCGTTTAGATAATGTTGAACTTGGGTGTTCGTTGTTAGAGTCCTTGTCACGCGCCTTCCGTAAGGGGCATGATCGTACTTCTTATCTATGTCATACTTGATTGCTTTTAGTTAGCCGCGTAGTCTGCTTATGTCGGGCGGGGTATAGACCCCTCCTTGTAGCCTTAGAGTATATGTCGGTGTGTGTGTTTTTCTGTGATAAGAATCCAGTGCGGTATCAAGAGTCTAGGGCCCTTTAAAGGCATGGTTTCCACTCTTGCGACACACATGACAGAGATTACTATTTTATGCCTGAGCAGTCGACCAGGAGCCCGTCTAATCTTCTTTCAAGAAGACATAAGACTAAAAGCCCTGCTTTTCTGTGCATAAATAGTAAACTCTACTGATGGATTCTTCCTTCTGTGACCATACTATACTTAACACCTTGTGTCGTTTACTACTTACAACTGATAGTTGTACACCTTATGTCTAGGGGCATTATTACTTATTGTCACTGTGAATTGTCGGGGTTGTCTGGTTGTGTTCGTATTGCTTGCATCTTGTTCTAGGTTGGGTTACCAGTTTCTGCCTGAGCAGTCGGCCAGGAGCCTGTCTAATCTTCTTTTGAGAAGACATAAGACTAAATTCCCTTCTTTCCTGTGCAGAAATAGTAACCCTAACACCCGGGAGTCTTCCTCTATGTTCTTACTGTGCACCCCCAGTATGTCTTAATGTTGTGTTGTGCGCCTTATGCATGTGATCGTATATTGTTGCAGTTACTCATTGTGTGCCTTCAGTTTTGCCTTGTCATGGTTACGTCTTGTTGGTTGTCCAGTGGCGTCATACAGTTAGGTGTGTTGTTACTTCTACACCCGCGCACACACTTAAAAAAAAAAAAAAATTGCACCTGTTACTAGAATGGTTTTCGTAACGATGAAGTTTGTTACATATGGTATCAGAGCCAGGTTCGACCTGTGACTTGGAATTCGCTACGGCTTTCGTTGACATGACTAGATTGATTCTACTGCTGTTGATCGAGTTGATTGTGTGCGTGCATGTAATCATGGTTAGAGGATGTCGTGGAGGCAGATGACGAGGTGCTAGGGGAGGAGGCATGATGCCTCCAGCAGCATCCATGCCTGAGGAGTCTAACTTCCAGGGAGGCGAGCAAGTCCTTGGACAGGAGCAGATTGCTGTTGCCGATGTTGTGGGGATGGTGAGATCTTTCCGGCGCATGTCTGAGGCGCTGATCAGCAGATTGGAAAGAGATGAGGCGAGGGCACTGGCACCTGCTGAGGTTCCGCTGTGCACACCGGTCGTTACTGGTAGCATTCACTGTGAACTCAAGAAGGTGAAATTTCCTGAGTTCTTTGGTGCCCCGAACGACGCAGCCGATGAGGCATGGTTGGAGAATATGGTGATGTGCTTCGCACTTCGCGATTATACCTCCAACATGAAGGTACACATGGCGGTATTTCAAGTGAAGGGGAGCACTCTTCTATGGTGGAAGATGCTCCTGCCGCAGCTAAACATGGCCATTGAAGATGTGTCATGGGAACTGTTCGAGGAACGGTTCCGAGAGAGGTATATTTCTGAGGAAT
Organism: Picea engelmannii; assembly: GCA_009831015.1. Taxonomy (NCBI): domain Eukaryota; kingdom Viridiplantae; phylum Streptophyta; class Pinopsida; order Pinales; family Pinaceae; genus Picea; species Picea engelmannii. The sequence continues at coordinate 115,983 of ML783703.1, forward strand.
TCATTGAACGTTAGCTCAATGAGTTCAATGCCTTACAACAGGGAGGTCATACAGTGCCCGAGTATGATGCACGTTTTATGGAGCTGCTTCGGTATGCTCCGCACCTGAACACAGAGAAGCTCAAGGTCAACAGGTTCGTGTTTGGCCTTAACGACATCCTGCGTGCGAAGATTAGGATCTTGATGCCTCAAAACTTGCACGACGTTGTCCAAAAGGCCCTCATAGTAGAGGAGGAGGTGTTTAGCGCGGGTCAGACCATGACTCCAGCGAGACCTGTAGGGCAGGGTTCATCTGGTATGCCGCAGCAGCAGACACCAATGAGACACACGCCGGGGTATCGTGGTTTCTAGAGGGGATCCGCGTTCACTACACCTCGATAAATGTCGCCTCAGCAGTGGACGCCTCACCGAGGACCATAGCAGTAGCAGCAGCTTCGCCCACAGCAGTTGCAGTTTAGGCCTGTTCAGCAGAACAGACCAGGGTTTCAGGCCGGTGGGCAGTCATCTTCTACATCGGGTACCAGGACTACCAGGTCGAGGAAGGGGTGTTGGACATGTGGGGAGCCACACTACCAGTGCGATTGTCCTGTGGAGAGGACCAGAGCGTCCGGATCAGCCGGACCCGCTACAGTGGGAGATATGGGCAAGGCCCATCGGATTCATGTAGCGGTGAATAACCGCCAGGCAGAGTACCAGTCGACTGTGCTCGAGACGACAGGTACTATCGCTGACCAGACCCTTAGTATTTTGATAGACCCAGGATCTACTGAGAGTTTCATTTCTGGTGCAGCTCTAAAAAGGATTAAGGTCAAGGCAGTCGAACATGACGAGTTTAGCTTCGTGGAGATGGCTTCGGGAGCCAAACAGAAGGTCGGAGGAAAGGTTACGGGTTGTGCCCTTAACATGGGAGAGTTTGTCATGAGGGTCAACTTGTACGTCACGATCTTAGGATCTTATGATCTCATGATCGGAATGGATTGGTTGGAATCGCATGAGGTGATACTCAACTGTAAGACAAAACGGTTGAGCTTAGTCGATGATGAAGGATAGAGACGTGTGATAGTAGGAAGGAACCAGGGAGTATCCATGAGGTTCGTCTCTTCCTTACAGTTACGAAAGAGTATGCGCAAGGGGTGAAAGCTTTATGCGATCCTTGCGCTAAATGAAATGGGAGTAGCTGAAGGTCTAGAACACCTTCCGGTGGTAAAGGAGTTTGCAAACGTATTTCCAGAGGAGTTGCCTAGGATGCCGCCAAAAAGAGAATTGGAGTTTACTATGCACTTGAAATCGGGGACTAAACCGATAGCAAGAACACCTTATCGGATGTCGACCCCGAAGTTACAAGAGTTAAAAATGCAACTGAAGGAGTTTCTAGACCTGGGACTGATACGTCCTAGTGTGTCACCGTGGGGTGCACCAGTTATTTTTATTCAAAAGAAGGATGGATCATGGAGGTTTTGCATTGACTACCATCAACTGAACAAGGCTACGAGCAAGAATCAGTATCCCTTACCAAGAATTGACGATCTGTTTGATCAAATGAAGGGTGCGACGGTGTTCTTCAAGATCGATTTGTGATCAAGGTATCACCATTTATGGATCGAGGAGGATGACATCCCTAAGACCGCTTTTAAGACCATATTTGGACATTATGAGTTTACGGTTTTATCGTTTGGATTGACAAACGCCCCAGGGGTATTCATGAGTTTGATGAATGGGGTGTTCCACGAGTACTTGGACAAGTTCGTCCAAGTATTCATTGATGATATTTTGATCTACTCTCGGAAGATGGAGGAGCATGACAAACACTTGCGCTTGGTACTACAGTGTTTGCGAGAGCACAAATTGTATGGGAAGTTGTCCAAATGCTATTTTTATCAATCCAGGATTCACTACTTAGGGCATGTCATCTCCGACGAAGGTATCGCCGTGGATCCAGCCAAGGTTGAGGCTATTATGGAATGGCCTGCGCCGACGAATGTCACGAAAGTGCGTAGCTTTATGGGTTTAGCAGGATACTATCGACGGTTTGTTGAAGGATTTTCAAGGATAGCAAATCAAATCACGGAATTGCAGAAGAAAAACAAGAAGTTTGTTTGGACGGAGAAATGCGCGGAAGCGTTTCGGAGGCTTAAAGAGTTGTTAACAACAACGCCGATACTAAAGGTCCCTGACATGGATGCAGAATTCTTGGTATGTACTGACGCATCCAAGGAAGGGTTAGGTGGAGTCTTGATGCAAGATAGATGAGTGATTGCTTACATTTCGAGAAAACTGAGAAGGCATGAGGAGAACTACATGACACATGATTTGGAGTTATTAGCCATCGTTTATGCCTTGAAGGTTTGGAGACATTACCTTGTTGGACGAAAATTTGAATTAAAGACTGATCATTGTGGATTACAATACATTTTTACGCAAAGTGACCTGAACGCGCAACAACGACGTTGGTCGGAATTGCTTAGCGAGTACGACTTCGAGATTACTTACATAAAGGGAACAATGAACCGAGTGGCAGATGCTTTGAGTCAGAGGCCACACATCTTTTTGGTATTGCCTCTTTAAATGAATCTACGTGAGAAGATTCTCACTTTACAGCGTGACGATGACTGTTACAAAGAAGTCGAGGATTTTATCGGACAAAACACTATGATGGTACCACGATTTGAGGGATATGATTTTGATAGCGATGGTTTATTGAGGTTTAGAGGTCGGATTTACGTACCACCAAATGACGAGTTGAGGATGTTTATCCTGAGCGAGGCTCATAGAGAAGTTTACATGGCTCACCCGGGAGTTACGAAGATGAGGACAGACCTTAAGCCCTTTTTCTTTTGGAAAGGAATGAAGGCCGACATAGTCAACTTTGTGGCTAGATGTATCGAGTGTCAGTAGGTAAAGGCTGAACATAGACACCCGGTGGGATTACTTCAACCACATGCCATTCCGGAATCGAAATGGGAAGTCATTTTGATGGATTTTATTGTTGGATTGCCACTGATGGAAAGGAGAAACGACTCGATTTTTGTAGTAGCAGACACTCTGACAAAGATTGCTCACTTTATTCTGGTGCGTACGATGTATCAGGCACTTGACATAGTGAGAGTTTTCATCAGTGAGATTTTGAGGTTGCATGATGTGCCTAAGAAGATCATATCTGATTGAGGATCGGTGTTTACTGGACGATTTTGGACGAGTTTCCAAGAGGCCTTGGGAATCCAACTTAATTTTTGTACTGCGTATCACCCAGAGACTGATGGATAGACAGAATGAACGAACCAAACCTTAGAAGACATGTTGCGCATGTATGTGATGGACCAACAAAAACGTTCGGAGGAATTCTTGCCTCTAGTAGAATTCGCTTATAACAAAAGTTACCAGAGCACCATTAATATGGCGCCTTTTGAGTTTCTTTATGGCCGACTGTGTCGGACGCCCTTGAGTTGGGATTGGCTTGAGGATAGGGTCCTGGTGGGACTAGAAGTGATCCAAGAAATGGAAGAGCAAATGCAAACCATAAGACAAAGGATAAAAGAAGCGCAGGATTGACAGAAGAGTTATGCCAATGTGCACCGAGTCGACCGTAGTTAGGAGGTCGGTGATCGAGTCTTCTTGCGATTTAAACCGCATAAGAGTTCGATCAAGTTTGGAAAGGGATCTAAAATCTCTCCTAGCTTCGTGGGACCCTTCAAGATTGTGGAGAGAAAGGGGCCCATGGCCTATTGACTAGCCTTGCCTGATTCTTTGAGGCATATGCACAATGTTTTTCATGTATCTGTTTTGAGACATTATGTTAGTGATCCTACACACATGATTGATATGAGTTCCTTGCAGGTATCGGACGAGGGAGCATTCATGGCTGAGCCAGTCCACATCTTAGATCAACACGTTCGACAGTTACAATGTCAAATGGTAGATTAGGTCAAGGTCCAGTGGGACAGTTATAGTCCGCACTCGACGACCTGGGAGGATGCATATGATATGCGCCAACGGTTTCCATTTTTGTTTGATAGATAGACTTATGATACTGGGGTACTTATGATATTGTGGTACATTTATTTCGGAATTTTTACTAAGAAACTTTGGGACGAAGTTTAGACCAAGAGGGAGTGTATGTAACATCCCGCTCTGGCGCACTTACAAAAATTATTCTTTGAGGACACTTCCTCGCAAGTGATCTGGATTTATATGATGATAAAACACTTATCCTTGATGATGATGCATTATGTTTGATGACATGATGTTTTACTATTGTTGTATATAGGTGTTATTGACTCAATTTATTTGAGTGTGCAGGGTTTTTGACCTGGAGGATGCAGAGGCATCGACGAAACCCTTGGACTCCGGATTGAGGCAGGGAGTGTGATATTGAATTGATTTATTTACCATGATATTTATTGATTTGATGATATGTTGTTGACATGTTCTGACATGATGGTTGATGATGCAGGATGACGATAGCTTTCTGACCAGACTCACATATGGAGTAAAGGGGCCACACATGATTTCCAGAGAGGATCGGGGAGAGGTGTGGACAGCAGCCCTACCACAGCCTACTAGCACTCCCGCCATGGCTCGAGCCATAGGTTAACGATTACCTAGTTCGAAAGGATCTACGATGCCATGAGGGTAGGCTGTGACAATCGCTCACGATGATTCTAAGGGGTGCGCAATAAGTCGGGGGCCTTATTCCTTAGAGTCCTTAGTCTCCCACAAGTTCACCTAGCGGAGTGTTGACTCCAGGGGTTATAGATGTCTACCAATCTGTCAAGTCAGCGAGTGGCACCCTTGGAGCACGTGGTGCATCCTGAAGGGCATGTCACGCAAAGAAATACAAGTCAATGAGTGGCACCCTTGGAGCACGTGGTGCATCCTGAAGGGCACGCCATGCAACAGAAGCAAAGGAGGCGAGTGGCACCCTTGGAGAATGTAGTGCGTCCTGAAGGGCACGTTGCATTGATTATGATGTTTAGACAAACCTAGATGACCCTAAGACCTTAATGCCTGACGAAATTCCTAAGACGACTCCCCTAATTAATTGTCACCCAGTTCAAATCTGAACCTAAATTTAAAACACCTCTAAGATAAAAAATTTACTAGCCTTAAGTGAAGACCCTCCAAAAAAAAAAAAAAAAACTTAAGGACATAAACTAAAACCCTCCTAAGTGTTAGTTAAAGTCTTCTTAAAATTAAAGGGGGAAAAGTAATGAGGGAGATAAATTAAGTGAAACCCATGGCTTTCAAATTATAAAGAAGAATTAAAATTATTAAAGTGTGGGAGTATAAAAGCTAGGATTTTAGAAATACAATGAAAAGATTAATAAGTGATTTATCATTTGGGTTTTAAATATATATATATATATATATATATATATATATATATATATATAATAAATAATAAATAAATAAACAAAAAAAAAAGAAAAGAGGAAAGGAACAATTAATAGAAATAAGGAAACTTGTATTAAAGGAAACTTAATATTGGAAAGTAGGAGACATAGAGTAAAAAGCGAAAAGGAATCAGCCTTTGAGTTACTAAAAATCAGAAACTTCATTTTAGGAAAGTTATTAAAAGCTTGAGAGGGGATCTAGGAACCCTAGGAGTAATTTTAGGAGCGATTAAAGGGGGGGTGAGGGAATTGAGTCTTTTAATTATTAAAAAGAAATGAATTTTTGGAGAACCGTTGGGGATTAGTGACACTTGGACGACAGTGAATTTTTAGAGGTTTTTCATAAAAATTTAATTAATAATGATTTAGGAAAGTAGGTGGGTCTGAAATTTCTATAAAAGAAGGGGAAAATAAGGAAGAAGGATGAACGGTGAGCGTAACATTATGCTGGTGGATTGAGGCTTGATGGATTGCTTGTGAGGAGTTGGGTTATCTCAGCTGTATTGGAGTGGTAGCTCAGCCTTGGAGGCGAGATGAGAAGCTAGTCTTATCTCTGGTTCTTGTGTGGCCCCTTTGTGGCTCGGGGGGCTAAGGGGGAAGTAGAGTACCCCTAGCAATTGGCTGGGAGGTATCGGTGAGATTTCTACGGTCGACAAGAAGAAGCGGCACGAAGTGCGGGAAGTGGCACGGAGCGCGAGACGTCATCCGAGGAAAGTGAGAGGCAACGGTATGAAATTTTATTTCTGGTAGAGTAAACTGTCTAGTCATTTTCTTATGCGGTTATGATGCATTATATTAAGATGTTTCTTCAGCTACGGTGGTTCGTTTTGTATGCTACAATGATTATTGTCCTGGAAAACCTTTGTGGGGTAGATGTTGGGATTTTTTGTCTTGTATGACGAATTTGTCTTTATTAGTTATCTTTGCATTCTAGCAATAGCCGAGATGGACAGTGTTGGTATGCTGGCAATTGTCTGAAATTTTTACCGCAACATTCTGGCCATGAGAAGAATGTATGAGTTGGGCATTTTTCTCATGGTATGCATTGTAGATATTGGGTGTTGATCTACATTGAATGTGTTAATGACTGCGTTTTCACTTCCGGCAATTATTTATGGGGCGTTTTTGTTTACATACAACAACATTATTTATTGGGCAGTGTTATGTACAGTGGGCATTATTTTGGGCATTTTTGCTCTGTTGTCGGGCGTTTTTTTTTGCCACTGTTATATGGGGTGTTTAGCATTATTACGAGGCGTTTTGGCGTCTGTACTTGGCATTTTTTCCACTGTTGGGGTGAATTTGTATACTGTTACTAGAGGTTTGCGTTTTAATTCACAATGCAAAACCTTATGCTTTGAAAACGCATTTCAATCTCTTCACATTCCATTTAGTCACTGGTGGTCTGCGTTTTAATTCATAATGCAAAACCTTCTGCTTTCATAATGCATTTCAATCTCTTCACATTCCATTTAGCCACTGGAGGTCTGCGTTTTAATTAACAATGCAAAACCTTATGCCTTCTGAACGCATTTCAATCTCTTCACATTCAATTTAGTCCCTGGAGGTCTGCGTTTAATTGACATTGCAAAATATCATGGCAGTCTGAACGCAAATTCTGAGTCCCATTACCTTCGTTTTGTTTATTGGGGTCTGAGTGTTACTGGTAAATGAAAATCTAAATTAAATGCAATCCTAACTAAATGCAATGAATTAAAAGTGAATCTGGTGTATCCTGGCGTTTTCTGATAATGCAATCTGGGTAAATGCAACTTTGGTGTATCCTGGCAAATACATAACTATAGTTTTATTCTTGGCTTAATATAGGGTTCTATTAATGTTTAATTTCATGGCTTAAATATGCGATTCAATATTTTGTTTAATGCTGTCGTTTAATTAGGATTCTATTCTCGTTTTAATGTGGGTTAACATTATCGTTGCAATATTCGGGTAAATGTTTTGGGGAATATCAAGTGGTTAAATGTTAGGGTTAATGTTAGGAATTAAATATTATGTTTAATATCATGTGGCGTAACATTAAGTGGTTAGTATTATGGTTAATAATGTGGGTTGATTTTATGGTTTATACGGTTGGGTAATATGGTGGCTAATATTTAGGTTCTAATATTGGGTTTTAATATTATCATTTAATACTAACAGTTGTCAATTCCAAATCTTTCCATTTTAAATTTTAATATTATAGATTGCCATTTTTAATTAGGATGCATATGGTTACCTTCGAATTGATGTCACATGTAGTTATGAGGTAATTCCATATATTGACACCTTAAATTGATGGTTATCTTAATTTATTGTCAATTATAGTATGGATAGTTTGTCATCGTCATTTTAAATTTATTTATATTATAAGAATGCCTTTTCTTTTTTAATCATGGTGGATATTGTGTTTTCAATTGATGATTCCTATAATCATGATGCTATTTCCATATAGTGACATCTTTAATTAAATGTTATATTTAATTATTGTTATTTTAAATATGGATAGTTTGTCATATCCAAATAATGCCTTTAACATTTGTCATTAAATTTTATTATTTTAGATTGCCATTTTAATGTATGATTTATGCTGTTATTTTCAATTGATATTACCTATAAATATGATGTCATTTTTAGTGCATTACTATTGGGCCCTTGTGTATGATTTTATCTTGTAAGGTCATTATGAATTTAGTGGTTGTAGCATATAAGAGGTATGATGATTGTTAAATCATGGTCTAGATTGTGACATATATGATAGATGGTGAATGTCTCATGAAAATGTTATTGTAATTTTTAATTAGTGTTAATAACATATGTGGTGCAATAACCTGGAATTGCGTACCTTAAATTACTCCAAGTAGTATATTAGGGTGGTTGTTCATTTAGATAATGTTGAACTTGGGTGTTCGTTGTCAGAGTCCTTGTCACGCGCCTTCCTTAAGGGGTGTGATCGTACTTCTTATCTATATCGTACTTGATTGCTTTCAATTAGCCGCGTAGTCTGCTTATGTCGGGCGGGGTATAAACCCCTCCTTGTAGCCTTAGAGTATATGTCGGTGTGTTTGTTTTTCTGTGATAAGAATCCAGTGCCGTATCAAGAGTCTCAGGCCCTTTAAAGGTAGGGTTTCCACTCTTGCAACACACCTGACAAAGATTACTAGTTTCTGCCTGAGCAGTCAGCCAGGAGCCTGTCTAATCTTCTTTCGAGAAGACATAAGATGAAAAGCCCTTCTTTTCTGTGCAGAAATAGTAAACTCTACTAATGGATTATTCCTTCTATGACTGTACTGTACTTAACACCTGGTGTCGTTTACTTCTTACAGCTGAGAGTTGTACACCTTATGTCTAGGGGCATTATTACTTGTTGTCACTATGAATTGTCGGGGTTGTCTACTTGTGTTCGTCTTGCTTGCGTCTTGTTCTAGGTCGGGTTACCAGTTTCTGCCTGAGCAGTCGGCCAGGAGCCTGTCTAATCTTCTTTTGAGAAGACATAAGACTAAACGCCCTGCTTTCCTGTGCAGAAATAGTAGCCCTAACACCCGAGAGTCTTCCTCTATGTTCTTACTGTGCACCCCCAGTATGTCTTAATGTTGTGTTGTGCGCCTTATGCCTGTGATCGTATATTGTTGCAGTTACCCGTTGTGTGCCTTCAGTTTTGCCTTGTCATGGTTGCATCTTGTTGGTTGTTCAGTGGTGTCGTACAGTTAGGTGTGTTGTTACTTCTACACGCGCGCACACACTTAAAAAAAAAAAAAAAATTGCACCTGTTACTAGAATGGTTGTCGTAACGAGGAGGTTCGTTACAGAAAGAATTAGGTCTATAGGTTGAATAAGGCTCCGTACAGGTTGAAGCAAGCTCCTAGATCTTGATATGGAAGAATTGACAGTTTCGTGGTGAGCATGGGCTTTACCAAGAGTAAATATGATTCTAACATTTACCTCAAGGTTATGAATGATGGGCCAATGATGTTGCTACTATATGTAGATGGTGCATTCTTGACAAGATGAAGAAAATCTCATCTCAGATTGGAGAAGAATATCACTACAGAGTTTGATGAAATACCTAATGCATTATTACTTAGGTCTCGAAGTTTGGTAGAGCTCAAAGAATATATTACTTAACCAAGGGAAGTATTCAGTTGAAATAATGAAGAGGTTTGATATGTTGGAGTGTAAGTCCATGAACACACCCATGGAAACAAAGTTTAAGCTTCTGGTTGATACTTCATTAGAATTGGTTGATGCTACATTATATAGTTAGATTATTGGTTCGGTGATGTATCTGACAAATACCACACTAGATATGTGTTTTTCCTTTTTTTAGTATCTAGTAGAACCTAGATGTGTTCACCTTGATGATGCAAAACATGTGATGAGATACCTTAAGGGTACATTGAGTTTCGGTCTCTATTATACTATAGATCATGACTTCAGACTAAGTGGTTATACTGATTGAGATTGGGCTGGAAGTGTCTCTGACAGAAAGAGAACCTCAGGATGTTGTTTCAGTCTAGGGCTAGCCATGATATCCTAGTAGAGTAGGAAGCAATCAAGTATTTCTCTGAGCATGAAAGAAGCATAATATACTGCAGCATGTTCTGCCAGTGGTGAAGACATATAGTTTCATATGTTGTTGATAGTTCATTTTGATCTGGAGATGGAAGCCATCATGATCCTATGTGATAACAATAGTTTTATAAATATGATGTTTTCCATGATGATTTGAAGCACATAGAGATCCAGTATGACTTCATTCGTGATATGGTGCAGAGAGGAGCCATAAAGATCCATTATGTTGGCAAAAATGAACAGGTTGTTGATGTGTTGACCAAGCCTCTGTCTCATGTAAAGTTTAAGCACTTTTGAGACAAGCTTGATTTAGTCCAAAAGGACCTCCCTTTAAATGGGAAGTAATTTTGATGCCAACCTAGTGCTAAAGGTTTATAGCTTCATGATGATGTTGTTGTGATGCCATCCTAGTGATGAATATTTCCATTTTCGTGGTGATGTTGTTGTAATGCCATCCTAGTGTTGAATATTTCCAGCTTCGTGCTGATGTTGTTGAGATTCTAGCCTCTTGATGAATATTTGCATATTCATGATGATGTTATTGAGATGCTAGCCTCATGCTGAAAATTTCCAGCTTCATGTTGATGTTGTTGATATTCCAACCTCGTGCTGAAGATTTCAAGCTTCGTGCTGATGCTGTTGAGATTGTAGCTTTGTGTTGATGTTGTTGAGATGCCAACCTCGTGCTGAATATTTCTAGCTTCGTTTTGATGTTGATGAGATTCTAGCTTTATGTTGAAGATTTCTATCTTAGTGTTGATGTTGATGAGATGTCAACTTCGTGATGAAGATTTCCATCTTAGTGTTGATGTTGATGATGCTCCAACCTTCATGTTGTTGATGGTGTATCAACCTCGTGTTGTTATTGATTATGATGATGTATTAATATTCTACTAATACATGTTGATGCACATGATGATGATTCCATTCCAGCTCCTTTGTGTGGATGATGATATTGATGATGAGAAAAACTTCTAATGACTTATAAATATGCCAGTCATTTTTCCAGACATTTCTAATGTTTCTTCCCTCTCTTTCTCCTAATGATGTTGTAGAATACCCTTCTTGTTAAGGGGGGGTGTTGAAATATTGTAACTTCATAGAGTATTTCATTATTATTGAGTCATTATTCATTATATCAATCCCCTTTTGTGGATTGATCATGTCCGACATTGTAATTGACCAAATCCCTTTTTATAGATTGGTCAAACCATAATTGTATTATGAAAATTAAGAATTTGGCCCCCATGCCTAATTAAATTGGTTTTAACCACTAAGAAGACAATTCGACCCTTTCCAGTGCCTTCCAGCTAGTATAAATAAAGGAGGCTAGTGCCTCATTATCTCACTCACTTATTCAATCATCAAGTGAAGAAGTTTGGTAGATGTAGTTGGGAGAAGAAGGAAGAGAGAGGCACATTGCTCAGTGTTGGATATTCTCTAGTGTTTTCGTTTATTTTCTTGGCATTGTATTGGATATCTATATTAAGGAATTTTTGTTGGGTTTTCTCCCCCATGAGGGTTTCCTAGGATAAATGTTGTCTATATTTTGATTGTGTTTCTCTCATTGATCCTACCTATTCTATTGCTATCTAGTAAATTGGAAAGAAACCTAATAATAGCTCAAAACTTAACAAGATATTTTGTTTTCAATTTGGATGAAATTTATATTTTATTTGGGGTTAAATAGTGCTAAAAAAATAATATTTAGGGTGTTCTGCTTTTACTGGTGATCAACTTTTTCTATTATAATCAATAATCAATAATAGTATTTTTGTATATTCTAGTGATCAACATTTTCTATATTAAAATCATAAAGTTAGCATATGGATGAAAGTTAAATGGGATAAAAAAAATGGTGATTGAATATTAAAAGAAAGGGACATGGGTAAAATGTGGAGAAATAAGGAAATAACCTTAACACATTTTATTTTATTAGTTTTTAATGGCTTCAAAGTAATCTATGGAAAAAACAAAGACCAATTCTTATTGGAAAGAACTATGAGTTGTGGTCTATAAGGATGAAAACCTTCTCGAAAGTCCAGGAATGTTGGGAACCAATGGAGAATGGATTCTCAAAGCTTGATCAAGAAAATTTTTAGGATACGACTAATGGTCAAATGAATCATATTTCATAATTAAGAAAAAAGGAGAACAAGGCCATGTTTTGGATCCATAGTTCAGTGGATGACTCAATTTTTCCCAATATAATAGGAGCATCCAGATCAAGGAAAGCCTGGGATATCCTGGAATTATCATATATGGGTAATGAAAAAGTGAATATTGTGAATATTCAAACACTAAGGAGATAGTTTGAAACCTTAAACATGAAGGAGGAATAGAACATTGACCATGTCATGGCCAAAGTGATGGGAGTTTTGAATCAACTCATGATTCATGGAGAGAAGATTGAAGATAAAAAAATTGTTGAGAATTTTCTCAAAATTCTAACTAAGAAATTTGAAATGGTTTTCATTACCATCAAAGAGTCCAAATATCTATATAAAATAACATTCAAAGAATTGATGGGTTATCTTTTGTCCCATGATTCAAGAATCAACATGGAAGAGGAATCATTGGAGCATGCCTTCAAGACTTAGACATTCATTGGTAGATGTAGAGGTAGAGGTCAAAGAAGAAAAGGTAGTCATCAAGCAAAAGGAAGAACAACACAAAAATAAAGAAAAAAATCTAATTATCCTAATTACTCTTAGAATCAGAGCATTAGAGACAAAATATGGATATGCAAATCAAAATTCCAATGTTACTACTGTAAAAATTATCGCAAATATGAAAGTGAATGCATAAAGAAACAATTAGATCTTAACAAGGGAAAATATAATATCTCCAACACTAAATAATGGACATAAGAGACAATGCTACTTTCATGTCAAATTACTTGCGAAGATCACAACAAGGATATTTGATTGACGGGTAGTGGCTGCAACAATTGCATTATAAGTAACGAAAAGTTGTTATCTATCACTGATAGTTATATTCAATATGAAATTACTTTGAGGGATTATTATCATATCAAGGCCTTAGGAAAAGGTGTTGTGTTAGTATTAACCAAGAAAAATGATAAGAAAGACATTCTTGACATCTTCTATTTACCCAATCTTAGAAATAATCTAGTAAGTATAGGATAATTGAGTCAAAATGGTTATGATTTCAAATTCAAGGAATCCACATCCACTATCTTATATAAGTCACCTAGTAGAATACTTGTAGAAAAGGTTCAAATGAAAAGGAATAGAATGTTCCCATTGAATATGAGAAGCGTAAATATGTCATAGTCATATGCACAAAAAGTCTTAATCACGTATGAGACTTGGTTGTGGTATCATAGGTATGTTCACCTGCCATTTAGGAGTTTTATCCTTTTTAAAAAATAGTCAATTTCTAAGGGAATTCCTATATTGAACGAATAGACCAACCCTCGTGAAATTTTACCTCTTAGAAAACATCAAAGAGACATTTTTCTAGCAACCGCCTACAGAGGCAAAGAACAAATAAAACTAGTTCACACAGATGTATTTGGACCCATGAAAACTCACTCCATTGGTGTATGTTTTTATTTTCTAATGTTCATTAATTATTGTAGTAGGAATGTTTGGGTATATTTCCTAAAAAAAAATATGATACATTCATAAATTTCAAAGAATTTAAAGTTGTAAAAGAAAAATATAGTGTCAAATATGTCAAGGTACTCAGGTCATATGGAGGAGGAGAGTATGAATCAAAGGAGTTTGAAAATTTTTGTAGACAACAGAGAATCAAAAAGAAATTCTCCAGTAGATATACTCCAAAGAAGATTAAAATGGTTGAAATAAAGAATCAGACCATCATGAACATGGCAAGCAACATGATCAAATCTAAAACTATGTCAAATGATTTTTGGGATGAAGTTGTTTCTTGTTTAGTATACATACCAAAATGATCTCCAAAATAAAGTGTTAAAGATAAATTTACTCAAGAATCTTGGAGTGGCATGAAGTCAAGTGTCTCTCACTTCATAATTTTTGGTTGTATAGCCTATGCACATGTCCCATAAGAGATAAGAATGAAACTTGAAAGCATTAGTGAAAAGTGAATTTTCATTAGGTACAATCAAAATTCCAAAGTCTATAGAGTGTATAATCAAGTTGAACCAATAAAGTTTTTGTGAGGAGAGGTGTAAATTCTTGGAGGAAAATTGTAAGAGTGAAAAAGAAAATGAAACTATGGACAATTTAAATCCATTATTCCAAATAGATGAACGAGTGGAAATATTAGGACAGAATGTACCTCCACCAAGAGTTCAAAGGTTACAGGTGCAAGGAAAAGAATAACATAATTCTTCTTCTAACAGTGAGTCAGTAGGTTCTATGGGAAATTAGAAAACAAGGATATTGAGAGAAATCCATGAGCAATTGGATGACATGGATCAACAAGCTCACTTTTTCTTATTTTCCTATCAACCTACTTCTTTTGAAGAGGAAGTGAAAGATAAACACTAGGTATAGGCCATTAATGAAGAGATCCAAGATATTGAAAGGATTGAGGCATGGATCTTGTTGATCTCCCAATGGATAAAACCAACATTTGTGTTAAATGGATTTACAAGAAAAAATGAATGAGAAAGGAAATGTTATTTTCCAGGGGGTTTTCTTAACAACCCCGTATTGACTATGGTGAGACCTTTTCCTCAATAGAATGGTTGGATACTATGAGATCTATGATAGCCATTGCATCGTAGAGAAAATGGCCACTTTAACATATGGATGTGAGGTCAACCTTTTCGAATGGAAATTTATAAGAAGAGGTGTATGTATATCAACCAACAATATTTCAGGTAAAAGGCCAAGACTTTTGAGTGTACAAGCTGAAGAACGAATTGTATGGTTTGAAGAAAGTTCCAAGATCTTGGTACAATAGAATTGAATTTTAATTTCTCAAAAATGGGTTCAACAAGAGAAATAATGAGCCCACTCTTTATATTGAATTAGATTAGCAAGGTAAAATTATTATAGTTTGTCTTTATGTTCATGATAGGATATATGTTGGTAATATGATGTTAGATAATTTCAAAACTTCCATGAAAAGAGAGTTTGAAACGATATATCATGGTTTCATGAAATACATTTTGGGAATTTAAGTTAAGCAATTTGCTCAAGTGATTTTCATATGTCAACAAAAGTATGTTATATATATCTTAAAGATATTAAGGATGGACAAATGAAAACCAATAGAGACACCTATTGCAACATGAAACAAATTGAGAAAGTAGGATGATGTACTAGTAATTGATTCAACAATGTACAAGAGGTCTGTAGGAAGCCTCATGTACGTTACTGCAAGTAGACCTCATGTTATGTATGTGGCTAGTTTCATTTCCATATTTATGGATTCTCCCAAGGACTCTCACTCGAAAGTTGGAAAAATAATTTTAAGGTATATTGCAGGTACAATTGATTATGGATTGTGGTACACAACCTTTGAAGACAACATACTTACATGATACATAGAGAATGACCTTTTTTCTATCATTGATGATAGCAAAATAAACTCAAGATATGATTTTCATTTAGGCAGAAATTTGATCTCATGGGATTTTAAGAATCATCTCATTGTCTCAATATATTTTGCAAAATAAAAATATGTAGAAGCTACTACAACATCATGCCATGCATTCTGGATAAGAACACTCTTGAAATATATTGCACATGTGGAGAAGGAGCCAGTTTTTATTTTTTGTGGCCACAATTCAACAATTGCACTGTCCAAAAACCATGTGTTTCATAGAAAAATCAAACACAGTGACACTCATTATCACTTCATTCATGAGCTTGTCAACAATGGTTACATTTCTCTCCAATTTTGTGGATCTAGAGATCAGTAAGCATATATCTTCCCCAATGCATTGGGAAGAATTGTTTTTGAGTTTCAAAGACAACACTTAGGCATTGTCAACGCTGAATAATGTAAGAATTTTGATTAAGGGAGAGTGTTAAAACATATAATCTCTCTTATTGACCAAGTATGGATGTATTAGTTAGTTGGTTAATTATTTTATCTGTTTTTTTCCTATTTATGGAATCTTGTTAACTAGTTGTTAGTTTTTAGTTTATCAAACATTTGGTGTTGCTAAATTTATATCGTATAAAATTTATTTAATAATGAGAAGGGTGAGACATACCCTAATATATTTTCTTCTACCTTTCCTTATACTTGTCTCTGCTTATCAAATTAACACCATGCACATTGACTTTATTATGGGTATTCATGGCCAGAGCTACACAGTTGTTGCCAATAGCTACACGAACTATAGATCACAGTGATTCAACAATGGAGAAAAACCAAAAAGGGAGATGGAACAAATTTTTTTCAACGTGGCCATACACAAAAAGGAAAAGTGCAGAACATGGGCATGGTGTTGTCTAGACATATTTTGGGAATAGTATTCTAGTCTTTTCTAAGTTCAAGTATTGATCAATTTAAATTAATCACAAAAGGGTCCCCAACTATGCTTCATTTCCTCATTGTTTGAATATATAACGATTTCACAATATTGCTCTAAAATCACAAGCGTCTATAAATTTTTCGAACCTAGGGTATCAACACTTTCTTATGAAGAATTGTTGAAGACCATTATACCTACAAATTGTTCGCATCCTTCAATTATATCATAAAATGCTTAACGATTTCATTAGATCACATACGTTATGAATACTACCATATTTTACTTTTCCCCTTTTTGAGCCTTAGAGCTAGAAAAATATCTTGTCTCTTTTCTAAAAACGAGGTGCTTTTGGGACGCAAATATTTTTTGTCCGTTTCATATTTTTGACGCTGGAACAACTGATTATGATTTTAGTAGAAAACAACTTTTATACTTCAAATGAAAATGGTAAAAATTAAAAAAAAAAGCTTAACACCTTTATATATATATATATATATATATATATATATATATATATATAAACAGTAATAGAGGCATCTAACCATATTCCAATATTCACTAATCTTATTCTCCTCTGATTGATTGCCTTGACCGCAGGCAGGAGATGCATTTTTTTGGTTGTCTCCCTTGATTGGCAATAATAAAAGGATATGGATAGCTCCTCCTTTATTCATACTACTTCCTATTATGAATACATATAGTTTTATATTAATCATCCCCTTTATTGAAACCGAGAAACTGCATGCTGTTATTCTTCGTTTTAAAATGGTCTGAGATGTCTTAGTCGAGTGATAGCTTAATACCTACCAACAACCCACTCTACCTATTACAATTCAGTCTCAGAGAAAACATATAATTCATAGTGTTTCAATTCTTACCCGCTAGTTATTTTTCGGGCAAAGTTCGAACTTATTTTCCCATCCCCTTATCCAAAGTATGACTCCAGTCCACCTGAGCATTCCGAAACTGGTGTTATTATTAGTTCTATATATTTTTAAAAAAGGTTATATCGAATTTCTTTTTATAATATTTGACTGTTAGAATAATGTAAAATTTTATTTAGTTTTTAATAATGAAAAAAGTAACAATATCACACAATCATGAATATCGAGCTTTCTAAAATTCTAGGGCATCGAACCTCTGTCTTCTGCCCACGTATTTCTGAATGGAATTACCATTTCCTTCGGGAGCTGTTGCACAACGTTTCATTTTCCCTTTTAGAGTTGCACAACGTTCCTCTCTCCACCTATGACGGCCTTACACTGAGGCGTGAGCTCTTCTTCTAAGTTTGCATCCCTTTATCACAACAGTTGTGAATTAAACCTTGTCCAGAGAGTGTGGTCATGGGGTGTATAGGGGGAAGCATGTCTGTGATTTATAGTTGTTAATTAATGGTTGGCAGTAAACCCTGAACCCTGGCCGGAGATTTAAAACGGTGACCGCATCCCTTGGCCAGTAATAGCACCCTGATTAAAGGGCATCCCCCTTTATCTGCAAACCTTCAGCATGAGGAGATCTAGGATAATTGCACCCTGATTAATAGATATCCTCTATTTATTTGTGTGTCCTTGGAAGAATAAAACAGGCGTAGATGACTTAGCCTAGATGCTCGTATTTTTACTTTATTTATTTTATTCCCGAGCGCCTCATTAAGGCAACCTGAATCCAAATTCTGTTGGCCGCATTACTCAGAGAGAACCCTCCTTATCTTTAAGTTTATTTATTGTTAGTTAACTGCAATGTACTTAATTTGAAATGATATGGTTATTTAATTGTTCATTAATTGTAAAATATTTAATTGTTATATAATTGCATGGCTGTTTAAATTGCATTATTAATTATTTTAACTGCAAGACTTGGTAATATCAATGCAAAGATGGTAGATGTATGGTAACATCCTTACAGTTTGGTTGTTTTATTGCCATGCTTTTATAATATGAATTACGAGGAGGTAATCATGAAGGTAATGACATCGCAGTTAGTGGTTTTAATTGCCATGCTTGATAATATGAATGTAACAGGACAGAATGTAATGTAAAGCAACGTGATATAATGCTAAAGATAATATAGTGTAATATTAATGTTAGTGTTATTATTGGTTTAGAGTAACAATCAAGGTAAGGTGATGCTGATTGTATGCTGATGGTAATGTAAGGCTAGTATTATTATTATTTCTCTAGGGTATTGATTCTGGAATGAACGTTTAATGCTAAAGCTAATGGTTGTGACACTGTTACCATGGACCTTGTAGTCGTTCTTGGCAAAGCTACTAAATTGATTATAGATGATGCATCGGATGTAATGTATTGGTCAATTATAGAGATATTGTAAAATAAAATGAAATGGGTGTTATTTCAAGATAGTGATGATGAAGTTAAAAATCTTTGATAGCGGATAAAATATAACGTCTTGCACTAAGTCCAAAAGTTATTATGACTTAGTGAATGGGATTGTGTAATTCTTTGAAACTGCATTGCTAATGAAATCTCATTTTAATTGAATTTTCTATTATTTGGATTCGCAATTAATTGAAATTGCAAATTAAGTGACTTGCGCTTCCGTAGAAGGCAGGGGTGCTCTTACGCAATGGATGACGTGAACGCATGTTTACTTAGATTCTATTTATTTCTTGCATGCATGAAAATTAATGAATCAAATTATGGTTTTAGATGTTTACTCTTGTTTAATTATTCATTTGAATGATGGTCTGTTTGAATGTCGTTGAGTCTCTCTAGTGTTTGGTCGTTGTCAGAGTCCTTCTGACTTGCGTCTTCCATAGAGTTAGTGGTTGATATTTAGTTGTGGTTGTACTTGGTTGATATCATCATATTGTTTGGACTGCTCATGTCAGGTGGGTTATAGTCACCTCCATGTTCCTCAGAATAGTCGCCAGCCCTGAGACCTTAAATAGTTAAAATCGATGGGAACCTGGGATTGAGCGTTGCTTATGTGTCTTGGAGGTCCTAACCATTGTAGGGTAGGATGGGCGGGTAGTCAGTTCTACTTATCATCGTGTGATCGTTGTTTATGTATGCAGTTACTTATCGAACGTTCTTGTCATCTTTTTATGTTCATCAAGGTTGCATCTTATTCGTCGTCAGGTGGCGACGCAGAGGCGAATGCGTTGATTGTTTCCTTTGTACACGCGCGCACACACTTTTTAAACACCTCAAACAAAAAAAAAATTGCACTAGTTACTTGAGTTGGGTTGTCGTAACAAGGAGGATTGTTACATATGGTATCAGAGCCGCTTCGACCCGTGACTTGGGATTCGCTACAGCTTTCGTGACATGGTTGATTCGAATTACATTGTTGTTGATCAAGTTGATTGTGTGTGTGAAGGTAATATTGGTTAGAGGATGTTGCAGAGGCAGATGACGGGGTACTAGGGGAAGAGGTGTGATGCCTCCAGTAGAATCCATGCCTGAGGGGTCTAAGCCCCAGGGAGGCGAGAAGGTTCTTGGACTGGAACAGATAGCATTTGGCAATGTTGATAGCGATGATGAGATCCTTTCAGTGCATGTCTGAGGCTCTGATCAACCAAATGGACAGAGACAAGGCCAGGGCACCGTCACCCGCTGAGGTTCCGTCGCGCACATCGACCGTTATAGGTAGCTTTCACCGTGAACTCGAGAAGGTTAAATTTCCCAAGTTCTTTGGTGGCCCGGATGGCGCCGCCGCCGAGGCATGGTTGGAGAACATGGCGATTTGCTTCACACTTCGCGATTATAACTCCAACATGAAGGTCCGCGTGGCAGTATTCCAACTGAAGGGGAGCACTCTTCTATGGTGGAAGACACTCCTACCGCAACTGAACATGGTTGTTGAAGACGTGTCATGGGAACTGTTCAAGGAACGGTTCCGAGAGAGGTACATTTTGGAGGAATTCATTGAGGGTCAGCTCAATGAATTCAACGCATTACGACAGGGAGGTTGTACGGTGCCTGAGCACGAGGCACGTTTCATGGAGATGCTTCGGTATGCTCCGCACCTTATCACTGAGAAGCTCAAGGTCAACAGGTTCGTGTTGGGCATTAACAACAGCCTGTGTGCAAAGGTTAGGATCTTGATGTCGTGATTAATATGGACTAGTTGGAATCGCATGAGGCGATAATAAACTATAAGACAAAATGGTTGAGCTTGGTTGATGACGAAGGACAGAGACGTGTGATTGTAGGATGGAACCAGAGAGTTTTCCTGAGGATCGTCTCTTCCTTACAGTTATGGAAGAGTATGTGCAAGGGGTGAAAACTTTATGCAATCCTTGCGCTAATCGAAAAGGGAGTAGTGGAAGGTCTAGAACACCTTTCGGTGGTGAAGGAGTTTGCGGATGTGTTTCTCGAGGAGTTACCTAGGATGCCGTCGGAAAGGGAATTGGAGTTTACAATAGACCTAAAACTGGGGACCGAACCGATAGCAAGAACACCTTATCAGATGTCGACCCCGGAGTTGTAAGAGTTGAAAATGAAACTGAAGGAGTTGTTGGACCTGGGACTGATACGTCCAAGTGTGTCACCGTGGGGTGCACCAATTATTTTCATACGAAAGAAGGATGGATCATGGAGGCTTTACATCGAATACCGTCAACTGAACAAGGCTATGATCAAGAATCAGTATCCCTTACCAAGAATTGATGATCTGTTCGATCAAATGAAGGTTGCAACGATGTTCTCTAAGATTGATTTGCGATTAGGGTATCACCAGTTACGGATCAAGGAGGATGACATCCCTAAGAATGCCTTAAAGACGAGATTTGGACATTACGAGATTACTGTTTTTCCTTTTGAGACTGACAAACGCTCCAGGGGTATTCATGAGTTGGGTGAACGGGGTGTTCCGCGAGTACTTGGACAAGTTCGTCCAAGTATTCATTGATGATATTTGATATACTCTCAGATGACGGAGGAGCATGATGAGCACTCGCGCTTGGTACTACAATGTTTACGAGAACACAAATTTTATGGGAAGTTGTCCAAATGCTCTTTCTATCAATCAAGGATTCACTACTTAGGGCATGTCATCTCCGGTGAAGGTATCATCGTGGATCCAGCCAAGGTTGAAGCTATTATGGAATGGCCTACACCAACAAATCTCACAGAAGTGCGTAGCTTTATGGGTTTAGCAGAATACTATCGACGGTTTGTCGAGGGATTTTCAAAGATGGAAAATCCGATCACAGAATTGCAGAAGAAAAACAAGAAGTTTGTTTGGATCGAGAAATGCGCGGAACCATTTCGGAGGTTTAAGGAGTTGTTGACGATGGCGCCGATACTAAAATTCCCTGACATGTGTGCGGACTTCTTGGTATGCACTGATGCATCCAAGGAAGTTTTAGGCGGAGTCTTGATGCAAGACGAATGAGTGATTGCTTACATTTCGAGGAAGCTGAGAAGGCATGAGGAGAACTACGCGATGCAAGATTTGGAGTTATTAGCCATCGTTTATGCCTTGAAGGTTTGGAGACACTACCTTGTTGGATGAAAATTTGAATTAAAGACTGATCATTGTGGGTTGCAACACATATTTACGCAAAACGACCTGAACGCGCAACAATGACGTTCGTCAGAACTTCTTAGCAAGTACGACTTGGAGATTGAGTACGCAAAGGGAATAGTGAACCGACTGGAGGATGCTTTGAGTCGGAGGCCATGCATCCTTTCGGTGTTGCCTCTTCAAACGAATCTACGTGAGAAGATTCTCACTTTACAGTGTGACGATGACTGGTACAAAGAACTCGAGGATTTTATCGGACCAAAACACAATGATGGTACCATGATATGAGGGATTTTCTTTGGATAGCGATGGGTTATTGAGGTTTAGAAGTCATATCACGTACCGCCAAACGAAGATTTGACGATGTTGATCTTGAGAGAGGCTCATAGAGTAGTTAACATGGCTCACCCAGTAGTTACGAAGATGAGGGCAGACCGTAAACTCTTATTCTTCTAGAGAGGAATGAAGGCTGACATAGTCAACTTTGTGGCTAGATGTCTAGAGTGTCAGTAGGTAAAGGATGAACATAGACACCTGGTAGGATTACTTCAACCACATGCCATTCCAGAATTGAAATGGGAAGTTATTTCGATGGATTTTATTATTGGATTTCCACTGACGGCAAGGAGACACGACTCAATTTTTGTAGTAGTATACACTCTGACGAAGAGTGCTCACTTTATTCCTATGCGTATGACGTATTAGGCACCTGAAATAGCGAGAGTTTTCATCAGGGAGATTGTGAGGTTGCATGGCGTGCCTAAAAAGATCATATCTGATCGAGGATCGATGTTTTTTTGGACGATTTTGGATGAGTTTCCAAGAGGCCTTGGGAACCCAACTTAACTTAGTACTTCTTATCACCCAGAGACGGACGAAAAGACAAAACGAATGAACCAAACCTTAGAAGTCATGTTGCGCATGTATGTGATGGACCAACAAAAGGGTTGGGAGGAATTCTTTCCCTAGTTGGGTTCGCTTATAACAACAGTTACCAAAGCACCAATAAGATGGTGCCTTTCAAGTTTCCTTATGGGTGACCATGTCGGACGCCCTTGAGTTGGGATTGGCGTGAGGATAGGGTCCTAGTGGGACTAGAAGCAATCCAAGAAAGGGAAGAGAAAATGCAAACCATAAGACAAAGGATAAAAGAAGCGCAGGATCGACAGGAGAGTTATGCCGATGCGCACCGAGTCGACCGTAGTTACGAGGTTGGCGATCGAGTCTTCTGACAAGTTAAACCGCATAAGGGTTCGATCAAGTTCGGAAAGGGAGATAAAATCTCTCCTAGGTTCATGGGACCCTTCAATATTGTGGAGAGAAAGGGGATCATGGCCTATCGACTAGTCTTGCCTGATTCTTTGAGGCGTATGCACGATGTTTTTCATGTATCTATTCTGAAACATTATATTAGTAATCCTACACACGTGACTGACATGAGTTCATTGTAGGTATCGGGGGAGGGAGCACTCACGGATAAGCTGGTCCACATGTTAGATCATCGCATTCGACAGTTACGACGTTGAACGGTAGATCAGGTCAAGGTCCAGTGGGACAGTTATAGTCTGCACTCAGCGACCTGGGAGGACGCATATGATATGCGCCAGCAGTTTCCATTTTTGTTTGATAGATAGACTTATGATACGGTGATACCTTTATTTCGGAATTTATACTGAGAAACTTCGGGACGAAGTTTAGACCAAGAGGGGGTGTATGTAACATCCCGCTCTGGCCCACTAAGAAAATTTATTATTTGAGGACACTTGCTCGCAAGTGATCTGGACTTTTCTGATGTTAAAACATTTATACTTGATTATGATGTGTTATGATAGATGGCATGAGGTCTTACTATTTGATGTAGACAGGTGCTATTGACTCAGTTTTATTGAGTGTGTAGCGTTCTGGACCTTGGTGATGCAGAGGCATTGGTGGGACCCCCTTGGACTCTGGATTGAGTCGGGGAGTGTGCTATTGGGTTGATTTATTTACAATGATATTTTATTTGATCTGATGATATGATGTTAACCTTTCTGACATGATTGTTGATGATGCAGGCTGACAATAGCTTGCCGACCAAGCTCACATATGGAGTAAAGGGGCCACACACACAATTTCCAGAGAGGTTGAGGGAGAGGGGTGGAAATTAGCCCTACCACTACCTACTAGCACTCCCACCGTCGCTCGAACTGTAGGTTAATGATTACCTAGTTTGATAGGATCCATGATGTCGTGAGGGCAGACTACGACAGTCGCTCATGATGATTCTAAGGGGCGCGCAATAAGGCGGGGGCCTTATTCCTTAGAGCCCTTAGTCTCCCACAAGTTCACCTAGCAGAGTGTTGACTCCAGGGGTTGTAGATGTCTACCAATCAGTCCAGTTGGTGAGTGGCACCCTTGGAGCACATGGTGCATCCTGAAGGGCACGTTGCACAAAAGAAACACCAGAAGTGAGTGGAACCCTTGGAGCACGTGGTGCATTCTGAAGGGCACGTCGCGCAAAGGAAACGAACGAGGCGAGTGGCACCCTTGGAGTATGTGGTGCATCCTGAAGGGCACGTCACATTGATGTGGATGAAGGAAACAAACCTAAATATCCCTAAGAAATTAACGCCTTAAGAAATTCTTAAACAACTTCCCTAACCCAGTGTCGCCCAGTTCAGAATCTAAGTACTCAGTCTAAAACTTTTAGGGTAAAATGTTAGTCTAACCTTAAGAACACACCCTGGAATAAAAATAACAAATTAAACAAAAACCCACCTAGGTAATAGTTGGGCCTTTAGAAAATTCTTGGGGCGATGGCGAGGGTAAGATTTAAAGTAAATCTAATAGTTGTAAAATTTTACAAAGAAGAAATTAATTCCTAACTTGTGGAAGAATGACATCACCTAGGTAATATAACCTAAACAAATTTCCAAAAAAAAAACAAAGACCATTATCCTCTCATTATCCCTGTCTACATTATTAAACTATCATCCATCACCTTAGTCTCCCAGTATCATTTTCCCATTTACATGTCCATTTCACATTATTAAATCACCATGCATCACCTTAATTTCTCATTATTCCTCTTTTAGGTTATACATCTACATTTCCCATATACATGTTTGTCATCACTTTAATCTCTCATTATCCTATATATATATATATATATATATATATTAATGATAAATTAAAATGATGGATAAGGATAAATTAAATGATGAATAACATGCATGTAAATAGGAAAAATGAAATAATATATATATATATATATATTATAATTTTTTTTTTTTTAAAAAAGGGAAAAGTGGGGGGAATAATAAAATTTGAGAAATGAGCCTTTTAATAAAAGAAAGAAAATAAATTTGGAGGGAAGTGGGGGATGAATGACACTTGTACAATGTAGAAATTTTAGATGTTTTCATTAAAACTTAATTTAAAAAGGGGATTTAGGGAAAGTTTGGGGGGAAAAACTCTATAAAAGAAAGATAGATGAGGAAGAAGGGGGGATGGGCTGTTAGGTGTAGTGATGTTGCCGAAATGGGGACTGGATTGATTGATTGTGAGGAGTTTGGAATTTCTCAGCTGGGATTAGAGTGGTAGCTCAGCCTTGGAGGCTAGATGGGAAGCTAGGTATACTATCTGGACTGTGTGTGGACCCTTTGCGGCTCGGGGGGCTAAGGGTGAAGCAGAGTACCCCTAGCATTTGGCTGGGAGGTACCGGTGTAGTGTCTACGGTCGGCGAGTGGGAGCGGCATGGAGCAGGAGCGGCACAGAGCGTGCGGTCATCATTCAAGGCAGGCGATAAGGCCAAGGTATGCTCTTTTATTTGTAGAGTAGAATGCATTGTGACTACTCCACAAATTTATCTCACCTCTTATATAGATTTACTGCTTCATGCTAGGAGAATTTCACCGTGATGAAGTTTAATGGAGATTATGGTGTATTGTATTCGGTTCATGGTAGGAGCCATCCCTCTACCCCGCTCGTTTTTGACAAATTTTACATGGTTAAGTTTCCTAAATTTTTATGTCCGAGTGGACTCCCAAATTTTGTGTCTGGAAATTTCTCAGGCAAAATTTTTATGGCTGGGTCGAAACCTGAATCCTTATGTCTATTTCCGACTATTATTTTTGTGTCTGAATTTTCCCCCTTTTTATTCAGCTCTGTATGTCTACTCCATTTCCTGAGTTCTTATGCCGAAATTTTTAGACCAATCTTTATATTTGACGCACTCCGGGATTATAGTTTGAAGTTTTTGTCGTTACGAATTTACATGTCTACAAATTCTAGGTCAAATTTATAGGTCCGAAATATTGACTGAAGGTGAATTCAGAAGGGTGAATGTTCAGGTAGTTCTGTTGCCTTTGGTACTACCCAGGTGAACAGTATAGCGAATCGTAGATTAGAAGTTTCATTGAGAAACATAATACTTATCTTATGATGTGCAGCCCTCACCCCCTTGACTATTTTCCTTATAGGTTAGTATCGGATGATTCCTAGGAGCCGAGCTGTGTGTTGTCTGGACATCCTACGCATGGAGTTGGTTGAAGGCATTTCCAGAATAAGAGGAAACATGTTTCTATTGTTTAATTAAACCGATACACCTTGCATCCCCGAACCTTCTGACTCCTTCCAATTTTTCTTCTTTTAATGGACACATCAGTTGGAGAATGCACGCAGCATGAAGGGAACCTCTGTGGGATAAGCTACTTCCACTTCTGTGGGTTTTCTGTTAGCTATGTTATACACATGTCTATCTGACTGCTGCTTAAATTGTTGCATCTACTATTAACCGAGAATGCAAACTGTAGGATCTGGAACTGTTGTTACACCTGCGAGCGAAGAAAACATTTCCTTTGGTACTTTCTCTTTTGGCCAGCCGTCGACAATCAATAAATCATTCCGAGAAAACAAGAAATGTTTTAAATGTGTATTCGTCGGAATCTAGGAAGTTTTACTTTCCCCCTTTTTGAGCCTTAGAGCTAGAAAAATATCTTGTCTCTTTTCTAAAAACGAGATGCTTTTAGGACGCAATTTTTTTTTGGCCATTTCATATTTTTGACGCTGGAACAACTGATTACAATTTTAGTAGAAAACAACTTTTATACTTCAAATCAAAATGGTAAAATTTTTTAAAAAAGCTTAACACCTTTATATATATATATATATATATATATATATATAAATGGTAATAGAGGCATCCATCCATATTCCAATATTCACTAATCTTATTATCCTCTGATTGATTGCCTGGACCGCAGGCAGGAGATGCATTTTTTTGGTTGGCTCCCTCGATTGGCAATAATAAAAGGATATGGATAGCTCCTCCTTTATTCGTATTACTTCCTATTATGAATACATATAGTTTTAGATTGATCATCCCCTTTATTGAAACCGAGAAACTACATGCTGTTATTCTTCATTTTAAAATGGTGTGAGATGTCTTAGTGGAGCGGTAGCTTAATACCTACCAACAACCCACTCTACCTATTACAATTCAATCTCAGAGAAAACATATAATTCATAGTGTTTCAATTCTGACACAACCTGCCCCCCCCCCCACTCTCACGGTGGCCGGTCGCTCCACCAGGACCTTCTTACTGCTTGGCCCGAAGAACTTGGAAGGATCTTCGCTCCTCTCGGAAGAATCTACCCACAGTAACCTTTTCCTCGCTCCGGTCCTCCCTACTTGATTAGCGGAGGATCTTCCGTTGCGACTTCGCGAGTCCTGCACTTTCGGCGAAGTCCTCGGATCCCCAAGGTCCGATATCCCTGGTCAACCGTTGACTTTCCTCGGCATATCGGGACCTCGCACTATCGCGGCTTGCGCACTATATCTTCGGGTTTCCCAGTCCCAAGATCCGAGACTCCGAGATGTCGACCCTTTTTCTTTCTCGCCTTTCGTTAGCTCGCTACTCGCAAGGAAAATCTCTGAATCCTTTATGCCCCGAGACCCGATGTCCCAAGATCACCCTTCACATCAATCACTATGACTCACGTTGTGCACGTGATTTCCGCGGCGTCGGCTCTCGCGTTATCGCGCCCACTTGGGCCAACCTATCAACTCCGCCAACGCGAAGCACCGGTATGCTCGAGCTCCGAGTAGAGGAGTGATTGTTGAAGTTCTTCCCAGCAACACTCAAGTTGCCGGTTCTCTTTCCCTATGAAGAAAGCTCCTCTCTTCCGCCTTCGTCCTGTATGACCTCCACTGGGGTCGGTTCCACAACGGACTAAGGGAAATATCCCTCCTGAGCTTTGTCAACTCAGACTGCGTCCGGAATTTCTCGAGCATGCCCCAGTGCTTCGCCTTCAATCACTTCCTAAAATGATGAAGTCTTACAGTCCTTATGCATTCATGCCACAACAGATTCGACCTTCTTCTTCTCAGACTTGCTACTGAGACTCAAACCCGACCTGCACCCATCTACAAGGCTCGAATAACTCGACTCAACTCTGAGCAGAGTGAGAATGAAAGTTCAACTGTTTAGCCCTCCCCTCGATGCACTCTATGCGGAGGAATTCAACTGCACTCTATGCAGGAATCTCCTGATCTAAACAGAGAAACAATTGAAACTCATTCTCTCAGGTTACGAACCTGATACGCAATCACATATGTAGCATAAAGAAGATAAGCATAGAAAGAAGCAAGTATGCAGCAAAATAACATCAACAACACAAAGAATTCAACCACAACCATGATATTGAATCAAGAGTTCCTTCCTATTAACTCAATCTGTACATGGGGTTTCTTCACGAATTCCCTATCCTGTTCTCCCTTGCTCTCTATGAAAAAATGCTGATACTAATGCTAATGCCCCCTTCTCCAATAATGCAAAGGAGGGTGTCTATATCCTGTTTTCCCTCTCAAAAGCTAAATTGTCAAATCTAAACTTAATGGTCCTATCTACCTGCACTAAATCTAATCTCTCTGCATTAAATCTAATAAGTGCCTCTTCTGTACAAGGACGAGAGCTTATCTTCTCCCGGTCTATTTCAGTGTACAAGTACGCCTAAATATGGAGGTTTTTATTTAAATGGCAGCACACATCAAAATGGTCAAAACCGTGATGTTGGCATCACCCTGCGATCCTTTTTTTCCTTTTCTCCACATATAGCCTCGCGTGACGAGGTGTGGATGCTCCTGCATCATACTCCTCGGCTCAAAATATTTCATGGGCTCCTGTCCATGAGTTCCTATACGGTGTGCCCATGCTTTTGTATGACTGCCTCTGGTTCCCAGCTGGCATCCTCCATTGGGTGGTTCTGCCATTTCACCAGGTACTCAAAATATTGCTTCCTCCTGGTCTTCCTGCCTACTTGCTTGTCCAGTATGCACTCCATCCAGGGTGGCTGTGCAACTGGTAATTGTGTCTGCCACTGAACCACTGGTTCCACAGTTCCAGTGCCTGCTTCTGCATCTCTGTAAGGGCATAAATCCGATATATTGAAAATCAGAGATATCCCGATGCCCTCGGGTAACTCAAGCTCATATGCATTCTCGCCAAATTTCCTGAGGATTCTACATGGCCCTATTTTCTTCATCTCGAGTTTATTGTACATCCCCCTCGGGAACCTTTCCTTTCTTAAGTGCGTTAAAACCATGTCCCCAACTTCAAATCGGAGTTGCCTCTTCTTCTGATCGGCTCTGCGCTTATACTCCTGATTTGACTTTTGCAGTCGTTGCTTCACCTCCGCGTGAAGTTCTTGCATCGCCTCAGCAAACTCTTCAGCCCTTGCGCTACTAGTTTCGGATTGTCCTGGGTCCCTGAGCTCAGAAAATCCTCGCGGCTGTGTTCCATACAAAATCTAGAACGAACTTTTACCTGTACTCCGATTCACTGAATCGTTGTACGCAAACTCTGCCTGTGGTAGGATCTGATCCCAACTGGTGTGATGCTCCATCACTAGACTCCTCAACAGATCTCCCAAGCTTCTATTGACTACTTCTGTCTGACCATCTATCTGCAGATGGTACGCCGAGCTGAATGCCAAATCAGTCCCCAGCTTCTTCCATAGCGTCCTCCAAAAATGACCTATGAACTTCGTGTCCCGATCCGAGACTATGCTTCTCGGTAATCCATGCAGTCTCACAATCTCTTTAAAAAATAAATTGGTGATGTGGGTTGCATCGCTCGTTTTATGACACGGTATGAAATGAGCCATCTTCGAGAACATGTCCACCACAGCAAAGATGGAATCAACACCTCTCTCTGTTCTTGGTAAACCCAACGCAAAGTCCATGCTAATGGCTTCCCATGGCCTCTCGGGTATGGGCAACGGCTGATAGAACCCTGTGTTCTGTTTTCGTCCCTTCGCGTGTTGACAGATTCTACATCGGTCAACAAACCGTTTCACATCTGCATGCATCCCTGGCCAAAAATACGATTCTCTTAGCTTTGCGAATGTTTTGTCATGTCCGAAATGACCTGCCAGTCCACCGCTGTGTTTTTCTCGTACCAAATTCTCCCTCATAGAGCAATCCGAGATGCACAACTATTTGCCCTTGAACAACAATCCATCCTGTATCAAGAAATCTATCCACGGGCTCCTATCCCTGAGAACTGGGCTTCCGACTGCTTCATAAGCCTCTGCGAAATCTGCATCACCTGCATACATGTCTTTCAGATTTTCAAAACCTAGCGTTTTGATTCTGAATTCCTGCAGTAATAAGCATTTCCTGCTTAAGGCATCAACTACTTTGTTTGCAGTCCCCGAAATGTGCTTGATCATGAACGTAAAGTTCTGCATGTATTCTACCCACTTCGCATGCTTCTGGTTCAGCTTCTCCTGTTGACTTACGAATTGCAATGTGTGGTTGTCACTGTACAACACAAACTCCTTGGGTATAAGATAATGCCTCCACTTTTTCAATTCCTGGATAATGGCATAGAATTCTTTGTCGTACGTGGAGTATTTTAACTTCGCATCATCCAGCTTCTCACTGAAATATGCAACAGTTCTATCGTCCTGACTCAAAACTCCTCCAATAGCATACCCGCTGGCGTCACATTTCACCTGGAAGGTTTTCTGAAAATCTGGCAACACTAGAATAGGCTGCTCAGAAATCTTCCGCTTCAACAGATTGAAGCTTCTTTCTGCTTCGGCTGTCCACTAGAAAATTTTATGCCGCTTTTTCACAGTGTCCATCATTGCAGCACTAATTCCACTGAAATTTCGAATGAATTTCCTATAGAATCTTTCCAAACCATGGAAGCTCCTTACTTCAAAAATATTCCTCGGCGATGGCCAATTCCTGATTGCTTCAACCTTCTCAGGATCCATCTTCAATTCATTCGTCGAAATAACAAAACCCAGGTATATGAGCTCTGTCTGCATGAATGATCACTTCTTCAAATTGATCAGCAACTTCTCTTGCTGCAGTCTCCTCATCACAATGGCCAAATGCCTCAAGTGCTCTGCCTTGGTCTTGCTGAAAATCAATATGTCGTCCAAATACACGACCACAAACTTGCCAATGAATTCCCGCAGGACTTCATTCATCAACCGCATAAATGTACTAGGCCCGTTTGTCAACCCAAACGGCATGACCAGCCATTCATAGAAACCCTCGTTTGTCTTGAATGATGTCTTCCATTCGTCTCCCTCTCTCATTCGAATCTGATGGTATCCACTCTTGAGATCAATCTTTGAAAAATAATTTTCCCCGCTCAGGCAATCCATCAAGTCGTCCATCCTCGGCAGTCGAAACCTATACCTGATGGTGATCTTATTAATCGCCCTGGAGTCTGTGCACATCCTCCAGCCTCCATCCTTCTTCGGACTCAGTACTGTCGGAACAACACATGGACTAAGACTCTCCCTTACTAGTCCTTTGTCCTGCAGATCTTGTACCTTCCTCTTGACCTCCTCATTCTCCTGGGGTGTCAACCTGTACGCTTCCTTATTTGGTAGACTCACTTCGGGTATGAGGTCAATGTGGTGACTCACACTCCTTATCGGTGGCAACGAACGAGGTAGTTCGTCCACTATGATGTCAGCAAACTCTCCCAGCAGTCGCTGAATCTCCTCTGGCAAGTCATCCACTCTTGTGCTTKTTAGAACAACCCTCGGCTTCCTGACAACAAAGAACTGTGGATCTTCATCCTTCTCCAGCTCTGTGAGAAGCTCYTTTCCACTCATGAGAAGTATTTGGCTACTCACCTCCTACTTTACTKCMTGATGCTTATCTTTTATCGGAAGCAACTTATGGAGTCTCCCATCCTTCTCCAAGGTGTATGTGTTCATCCTCCCATCATGAACGACATTTCTATCATACTTCCATGGTCTACCCAGCAGTATGTGGCATACATCCATGGGAATGACGTCACACAAAATCTCGTCATGATAATTCCCAATTTTAAATTTAACTAAGCATTGTTTAGTGACACTTACCCGGTGTCCTTTTTGTAACCATGAGACCTTATATGGACTCGGGTGCTTAGTTGTCGTCAGCTCCAGTTTCTCAACCATCTCGGTCGCAACGATATTATTAGTGCTCCCGCTGTCAATGATGACTTTGCATTTTCTATCCTTAGTTGTGCAAGCCGTTCTGAACAGTCTTCTCCTCTGTACTGCGCTTTCCACCTCCTTCTCGGGTGCCAAAAGGATCTTATGCATCCCAAGTGATCTTCCGTTGTCCGCATCCTCGCCCTCAACATCACGCCTCTGCTGCGCCTCATCGATGTGAGCTTTACCTCCGTCCATTTTCCTTTCTGGACAGTCCACAACTTTATGACCGTCTTTACCACACGTGAAACATGTGATAATTCCTCCTCTGCCTCTTCCTCTACCTCGGGTACAAGGAAATATATTTGCATCAGCATATTCTCCTTGCTGATCATCTTGCTGTCTCCTCGGCTCAGAATTTTGTTGCCTCTGCTGTGAGGTTCCACCCCTCTCAGCTTTACCCTGAGGTCTTTTCCAATCCTCCTTGGACTTCTGAATTCTTTCTTGGGCAATAGTCTTGCCTCTGGGATGACTTCTGCCTCGCCCTCGCTGCCCCTACTTGCGGCTTAGCTTTTCTTCTGCTCTTAGATCCATCTAGTACGCCTCCTCAAATGTGCAGATGGTGACCATGCTGAATTCGTCCTGAATATCATACCTGAGACCATTCAGGTATCTCGCCACCTTTTTGTCATCACTCTCCCGATGACCAGCTCGAATGTTGAGCCTGTAGAATTCTTCGGTGTACTCCTTCACCGTCATCAACTTCTGTCTCAGTTTCTGCATGCGCCTGAACAGAGTGATATGGTAGTCCCTCGGGATGAACTTCGTCTTCATCTTGGCGATCATCCGGTCCCAATTCTTAATCTTTGATTTTCCTTTGCAGCGCCTATCCGCCTGCAATTCATCCCACCATAAAGTTGCATGTCCTCTCAGCTTCGTGACGGCGTGCCTTACCTTCTTGTCCTCTTCGATGTCCTCATAATCGAAGTATGTATCGAGTGCTCGGATCCAATCCAGCAACTCTTCTGCATTCAGACTTCCCTCATAAACGAGAATGTCCATCTTCGCCTTCGAGCTCATCCTCGAAATGGCTTTGATCAACCTCTTTGTCGAGGCATCTTCTACTGAGACCTCCCCTTCATCATGTCCAGCTTCCTCTTCAATCTCGGGATCGCTGAAATCTCCTACGTCGGCTCCATGCCTCTGGGCGGCCTCCATATCTTCGAGTCTCGCCCTGAGATCTCGTATCTGACGTTCCATCTCTGCATTCCCTGCTGGATTTTCGGCTGGTCTACCCCTTCTTCGGGCATCCCTTTCTTCGCGATCAGGTGACTGCCTTTCTCTCCGCAGAGGCATTATATCTTCTTTATCCCCGCTTCAGAAAGCAAAGAATCAAGTCGTGTGTATCAGAGTGCTCCTCTTTCCTCCTTTCACCTGAACACACAGACAAGTCCCAGGCTCTGATACCACTCCTGACGCAACCTGCCCCCCCCCACTCTCACGGTGGCCAGTCGCTCCACCAAGAACTTCTTACTTCTTGGCCCGAAGAACTTGGAAGGATCTTCGCTCCTCTCGGGAGAATCTACCCACAGTAACCTTTTCCTCGCTTTGGTCCTCCCTACTTGATTAGTGGAGGATCTGCCGTCGCGACTTTGCGAGTCCTGCACTTTCGACGAAGTCCTCGGATCCCCAAGGTCTGATATCCCTGGTCAACCATTGACTTTCCTTGGTATATCAGGACCTCACACTATCGCGGCTTGCACACTATATCTTTGGGTTTCCCAGTCCCGAGATCTGAGACTCCGAGATGTCGACCCTTTTTCTTTCTCGCCTTTCGTTAGCTCGCTACTCGCAAGGCAAATCTCTCAATCCTTTATGCCCCGAGACCTGATGTCCCGAGATCACCCTTCACATCAATCACTATGACTCACGTCGTGCACGTGATTTCCGCGGCGTCGGCTCTCACGTTCTCGCGCCCACTTGGGCCAACCTATCAACTCCGCCAACGCGAAGCACCGGTATGCTCGAGCTCCGAGTAGAGGAGTGATTGTTGAATTTCTTCCCAACAAAACTCAAGTCACCGGTTCTCTTTCTCTATGAAGAAAGCTCCGCTCTTCCGCCTTCATCCTGCACGACCTCCACTGGGGTTGGTTCCACAGCGGACTAAGGGAACTATCCCTCCTGAGATTTTTCAACTCAGACTGCGTCCGGAATTTCTCGAGCATGCCCCGGTGCTTCGCCTTCAATCACTTCCTAAAATGATGAAGTCTTCCAGTCCTTGTGCATTCATGCCACAACAGCTTCGACCTTCTTCTTCTTAGACTTTCTACTGAGACTCAAACCCGACCTACACCCATCTGCAAGGCTCGAATAACTCGACTCAACTCTGAGTAGAGTGAGAACGAAAGTTCAAATGTTTAGCCCTCCCCTCGACACACTCTATGTGGAGGAATTCAACTGCACTCTATGCAGGAATCTCCTGATCTAAACAGAGAAACAATTGAAACTCATTCTCTCAGGTTACGAACCTGATACGCAATCACATATGCAGCATAAAGAATATAAGCATAGAAAGAAGCAAGTATGCAGCAAAATAACATCAACAACACAAAGAATTCAACCACAGCCATGATATTGAATCAAGAGTTCCTTCCTATTAACTCAATCTGTACATGGGGTTTCTTCACGAATTCCCTATCCTGTTCTCCCTTGCTCTCTATGCAAAAATGTTGATACTGATGCTAATGCCCCCTTCTCCAATAATGCAAAGGAGGGTGTCTATATCCTGTTTTCCCTCTCAAAAGATAAATTGTCAAATCTAAACTTAATGGTCCTATCTGCCTGCACTAAATCTAATCTCTCTGCATTAAATCTAATAAGTGCCTCTGTTGTACAAGGACGAGAGCTTATCTACTCCCGGTCTATTTCAGTGTACAAGTACGCCTAAATATGGAGGTTTCTATTTAAACGGCGGCGCACATCAAAATGGTCAAAACCATGATGCTGGCGTCACCCTGCGATCCTTTTTTTCCTTTTCTCCACATATAGCCTCGCGTGACGAGGTGTGGATGCTCCTGCATCAAATTCTTACCCACTAGTTATTTTTCGGGCAAAGTTAAAACTTATTTTCCCATCCCCTTATCCGAATTATGACTCCAGTCCGCATGAGCATTCCGAAAATGGTGTTATTATTAG
Source organism: Picea engelmannii (assembly GCA_009831015.1). Classification (NCBI taxonomy): domain Eukaryota; kingdom Viridiplantae; phylum Streptophyta; class Pinopsida; order Pinales; family Pinaceae; genus Picea; species Picea engelmannii. The sequence goes on from ML783703.1 coordinate 151,499, forward strand.
TTCTATATATTTTTAAAAAAGGTTATATCGAATTTCTTTTTATAATATTTGACTGTTAGAATAATGTAAAAATTTATTTAGTTTTTAATAATGAAAAAAATAACAATATCACACAATCATGAATATCAAGCTTTCTAAAATTCTGGGGCACCGAACCTCTATCTTCCACCCAGGTATTTTTGAATGGAATTACCATTTCCTTCGGGAGCTATTGCACAATGTTTCATTTTCCCTTTTAGCGTTGCACAACGTTCCTCTCTCCACCTATGACGGCCTTACACTGAGGCGTGAGCTCTTCTACTAAGTCCACATCCCTTTATCACATCAGTTGTGAATTAAACCTTGTCCAAAGAGTGCGGTCATGGGGTGTATAGGGGGAAGCATGTCTGCGATTTATAGTTGTTAATTAATGGTTGGCAGTAAACCCTAAACCTTGGCCGAAGATTTCAAACGGTGACCGCATCCCTTGGCCAGTAATAGCACCCCGATTAAAGGGAATCCCCCCTTATCTGCAAACCTTCATCATGAGGAGATCTGGTATAATCACACCCTACTTAACAGGTATCCTCTATTGATTTGCGTGTCCTTGGAATAATAAAACAGGCATAGATGACTTAGCCTAGATGCTCGTATTTTTACTTTATTAATTTTATTCCTGAGTGCCTCATTAAGGAAACCTGAATCCAAATTCTGTTGGGCGCATTACTCAGAGAGAACCCTCCTTATCTTTAAGTTTATTTATTTTTATTTAACTGCAATGTATTTAATTTGAAATGATATGGTTATTTAATTGTTCATTAATTGTTGATTATTTAATTGTTATATAATTGCATGGCTATTTAAATTGCATTATTAATTTTTTTAACTGCAAGACTTTGTAATATCAATGAAAAGATGGTAGTTGTATGGTAACATCCTTACAGTTTGGTTGTTTTATTTCCATGCTTTTATAATATGAATTATGAGGAGGTAATCATGAAGGTAATGACATCGCAGTTAATGGTTTTAATTTCCATGCTTGATAATATGAATGTAACAGGACAAAATGTAATGTAAAGCAACGTGATATAATGCTAAAGATAATATAGTGTAATATTAATGTTAATGTTATTATTGGTTTAGAGTAACAATCAAGGTAAGGTGATGCTGATTGTATGCTCATGGTAATGTAAGTCTAGTATTATTATTATTGCTCTAGGGTATTGATTCTGGAATGAACGTTTAATGCTAAAGCTAATGGTTGTGAAACTGTTACCATGGACCTTGTAGTCGTTCTTGGCAAAGATACTAAATTGATTATAGATGACGCATCGAATGTAATGTATTGGTCAATTATAGAGCTATTGTAAAATAAAACTAAATGGGTGTTATTTCAAGATAGTGATGATGAAGTTAAAAATCTTTGATAGCGGATAAAATATAACGTCTTGCACTAATTCCAAAGGTTATTATGACTTAGTGAATGGGATTGTGTAATTCTTTGAAACTGCCTTGCTAATGAAATCTCGTTTTAATTGAATTTTCTATTATTTGGATTCGCAATTAATTGAAATTGTAAATTAAGTGACTTGCACTTTCATAGAAGGTAGGAGTGCTCTTGCGCAATGGATGACGTGAATGCATGTTTACTTAGATTCTATTTATTTCTTGCATGCATGAAAATTAATGAATGAAATTATGGTTTTAGATGTTTACTCTTGTTTAATTAGTCATTTGAATGATGGTCTGTTTGAATGTCGTTGAGTCTCTCTAGTGTTTGGTCATTGTCGGAGTCCTTCTGACTTGCGTCTTCTGTAGAGTCAGTGGTTGATATTTAGTTGTGGTTGTACTTGGTTGAGATCATCATATTGTTTGGACTGCTCGTGTCGGGAGGGTTGTAGACACCTCCATGTTCCTCAGAACAGTCGCCAGCCCTGAGACCTTAAATGGTTAAAATTGATGGGAACCTGGGCTTGAGCACTGCTTATGTGTATTGGAGGTCCTAAGCATTGTAGGGTAGGACGGGCAGGTAGTTAGTTCTACTTATCGTCATGTGATCGTCATTTATGCATGCATTTACTTGTCTCGTGTCCTTGTCGTCTTTTTATGTTCATCAGGGTTGTGTCTTATTCGTCATCGGGTGGCGACGCAGAGTCAAATGCGTTGATTGTTTCCTTTGTACACGCGCACACACACTTTTTAAACACCTCAAACAAAAATAAATTTGCACTAGTTACTTGAGTTGGGTTGTTCAAACAAGGAGGATTGTTACACACTAGCCCTAAACAATTTTTTTTTAGACCACAACAATCAAACTATCATATTTATCCAAAGAGTTATGGAAAAATATGTATCCCTCTAATATACCTTTCCAATGAGCTATCATGCACCCCAAACAAAGATCAAATGCAAATGTTACGCCCTTGGGAAGTTCGCGTATCAACTACCCCCCATCAGGGCCCACAAACCTTTTGGCATTTCATCTTCCAGGGTTAGGGATTTGGATTTTATTTATCTTAAAAGGCCTCTAGAGACTCATTGTAAATATCAATATATTATTGTGAATGAGTGTAGCCATCACATCTCTTCTCATATATAAGCTTCCACCATTCTAGCAAGTTCATTCACTTTGTATTTTTACAGTTCCTTTACATTTATGTCATTAATAAAAATCATGCATTACTTTATCTATGTTTTTATAGAAATATATCTGTGTATTCTATTATTATATTTTCTCCTTCATTTTGTTCTCAAAATAACATGGATCAGTGGTATCAAAGCAGTCTACTCCTTTTTCATTTCATAGTGCATGTCCTCGACGAGGTCAGGGTATAGATATTTTTGTCTTGAGATAGTTTCTCTTGAGGGAAACGACTCTCGCTAGCCCAAACAACCTCCCATAGAAGATGAAAAGAGATATGAGGGAGAAGAAGATACCATCAATTTGTTTGTTGCGGAAACCCTCGTGCAAGAGAAGAACACGATGTTGGATAATTTTTCTCAAATTATTCAACAATTGTCAACAATAACAAGCACGTCTTCGTCAAGAAGTCACTTTGAAGATGTTTCCCCATTCAAGGTACAAGTTAATTTTTATATTCTTGTTTTTGAAGGTCAGATTGATTTGGATGCTTTGGAAAAATGGTTAAATTTTCCAAAAGGTTGTTTCTGTGTTCCCAATTTTTTCGAAAGAGAAAATATCACATTTTCACTCATTAAGGCTCTCCCCCATGTCAAACATTGGTGGGAAACTTACTCAGAGAAAAATTCCACAGAGGAGTCTGGAATATTTGTGGTTTATCCCACTTGGGATGTTTTTATGGATGTGGTCAAGGATAAATATTACCCTATAGGAAACTATGACAACCAATACATGAGATGGACCATGCTACATCTATTAGCCTCATAATACTAAAGTTCTATAGTTTAAGTATTCTCTAGTATAAATGTTTTTAGAAATTAGTTTATTCTAGTTTGTTAGGATAAGGACATCTAGCTTCTATGTAAAGGACACCTATCATACTCTTTGGATTATGTGATTAGTTGTTCTCCTAGTTTTTAGTTTAGAGTTGACCTATGTAAACTAGCTCCTTCTTCAAATGAGGTTAAGGAGTAGATTATGAGTTCTCACTTCATATTGTAATCAATTTTTCCTTATCAATAAAATTGTGTGTCTGAGGACAATTTATCAACATGGTATTAGGGCCATGGTGAAAATTGTGATGGAAGAGAATGGTCATGTATTGAGGAGGAAAGGAAGTATCCACAACATCAACCCATATCTCTTCAAACTCAAGGGAAACAATACTATTGTAATATGTTGTTGTTTAAAGATAAAGAAAATTTAGTTTTTTAATTTCATATTTTTTCTAAATCAATATGTTGATTTTATTTCAGATCTAATGCTCATTCTATTCGTGATTAGATTTCTAGAGATATTTTTACTATTTATAGTTCTAAAACAACAAATTTATCAAAATTTAAGCTTGTAATTCTCAAGATCACAACAGATCTATTATAAATCTGCATTGTTTTATGATCTTAAGATGCATTTATTTTTTTCAATTAATTAAGAGGGATCATTTTTGTAAAAATTGCTTCATATATGTTCATAACTCTGGAAATTTAAATTCAAAGTTGTAGATTCTATATTTTTTTAGTTTTCAAATATGGTCTATATTGAGGTCTGTATCAAGGTCCATATCAAGGACCGGCTCATGGATCACATCTGAATTTAGAAAAAGGTCATCATATTGAATCTCTAGTATCGACAACAATCTAACCAAAATCGAAATCATGGGCATATCTGCATGAATGGATTGCAAATGCATTGAAAAATAATCGCATAAATTCTAGTGACCTTTGAATATGAGATCTCTATATGAGATATAAAAATGCATTGGGATCAAGCGCACCTCCATCCAATTTTCTTGTAACTTCTAGTAAAATATTATGGAGCGATTGAAGATGAGACTGGTGCTTTATCTTTTGTCATAGTTGTTGAAATATTTGATCTATATGCAATTATTATTGGTTCTTTATACATATTTTTGAAGAACAGTCCACCATTTATTGAATACGTTTCAAGAAGCTGAAGCTGCTCAAAATTGTTAGATGGTTCCTCAAGATCTGCAATTGCAAGATCAAATTTGTGCAGACATGTGCTGGAATTTACATCTAGTTGGCTAAGAACCTGGTTCTCAGATGCATCAATATTTTCACTATTATATCAGCAAGTTTTGCATATTCCAGTTGCATTTGCAGCCAAATATTTTGTATATTTCAAGAACTTTAATCTACAATCTCTCAAACTTTGGATATTTCCAGATTAACCATCTCAACAAAATATCCTGAGTATTTGGATCTCCATGGATACCTCTTATGCATGAATATACTAGTGCAATTCCACCCACTCATATCTCTTCTGCATCAATCTAATAGTGTAATTTCACCCACTGATACCTCTTTTGCGTGTTAAAATGTTGTTGTGTGTCCTCGTTTTGGTGACTTCTACACAATTTTGGTGGGGATTTTTTGAAGTAATATTAAATTATCAAAAATCATTGCATAAATCTTAAATAATAAATCAAGAATAGTGGTGGTTTCTTTTTTGAACCTATGATTTTGATTAGATGACTATCAGAGCACGGAGGTCGATACCTTCTCAACCATTAACAACCAGAGCGATGATAAATTGAATTTTGAGACGTGAGTTAAGAACCAATGGTTGGTTGGCCCTTGGTTTTGGTCAAGTGTTTTCTGACAAATAAAGGAGCTAGCTCCATATCTTTCCAACAAGATCTTGTGTGGATTAGAATGAGAGTCAAGTCATGGATGTCAACTGGTTCAGTCATGAACCGATGGATGATAAGGGATGCAAAGGGAAAATATTTTAGGGAGCTTCGATTGATTGCTTCCATGGACATGGTACTGTCCAATTTCGTGGCCCCATAACTCACAAGCTCGAGGAATGACAATTGACTTCATCTTCACTATTTAATTTTCTGAACCAAAAATTGTTTTAACTTAAAGATGTGGAGTTATAAGAATTTTAAACTTTCTCTTTCAGATTAAATAGTTTTGTTTTTTATTTTTAGACATTTGAGTTGTAATATTTTAAGTCATTGATGACTTTAGTTCAAGGGGGGGGCACATTTTATTACTTGTAAAAGGCTATCTATCTTGTAAAAAGGGTCAAACTTTCAAATATTTTATTTTAGTCTTGAATGCTCATAAGTAGAGAAGATTCCAAAAAATACTCTCTTGAAATCCATTTTCAACGAGACTTTTAAAGGGTCAAGGCCAAACCCTTAAAAGTACTCTTTTTGTGTGGATTATGTACTCTTTCTTTCTGGCACCTTGTGTCTCTCTTTTGGTGTTTTGTGGATTAGTTACTTGCAAATCTTGCAACAAACATCATGTCTAAATTAATCAATTTATTCATGGAATCAGATAAGTTAGATGGACCCAAGAATTACAAATATTGGAGTTGGCACATGCATAACACTCTGATCTATAATGAATTATGGCGTGATATTTGTGATGGTGATACTGCTCCAACTAAGCCCACCGACGCTAATTCTTTAGAAAAATGGAATTTAAAAGATGAAAAATCACTTTCTTTGCTACGTTCTTCTGTAATTGAACACATGTTTGTTCATATTGAGAATTTCAAAGATGCATAGTCTGCTTGGAATCTACTAAAGAATATTTTTTATACTCATGGTGCATCTTATAGAGTTGATCTACAAATTGAATTGCTTAACAAATATTAGAAGACAATGGTGATGTATTATAATACATTTCAAGGATTAAGAACATTCATCAAAAAATCATCAAAGGCGGTTTTCCTAAACTTGAAGATAATTTTCTAGTATCCATTGTAATAAATGGCTTGCCTCCATCTTATAAGAATTTTCTTGAGGCTTTGCAAATAAATGATAAGTCATCAACTATAAATTTTGATTCACTTCATGAATTACTGTCTCAATATAGTAAATCTTTTGCAAAACAAAAACAATCAGGAGAAGATCTTCTTTTTGTTGGACACACCTAACACACTTAGAAGGGGGTTGAATGAGTGTGGAGCTCGTTTTCCCAAAACTTCCCTCTTACACAAAACTCATTAGTTAGCATCCAAAACTTTACTCATTAATCATTGTTTTCATTTATAACCAGTTAGATGTGAACACATATCAACAACATATATCAACAATATATATTCAACAAGTCATCACCACAAGGAACATAAATAACATAAGATCTATGTACAATTTTATTTTTATTACAGACTACAATCCTTGGGGGTTTTCAACAACAACTGAATAGACTAAAAATCTACAAGAGAAACAACTTTATAATTCAAGACTCAACTTACACCCTAAACACCAACTAATATGATGCAACAATCCTCAGCAGATATCCATTTGTACAATAAACAAGTGCATCAACCATGCGCCAACCTATACCAAACAACCTGTAATCAACCTGTACCATAAACAAGTGCATCCAACCATGTACGAAGTATATACAAACAGTTTTTCAACTACTCATCAACAATGACTCATCAATATGTACCAACATCATCAACTATACACTTCATGTGTGTGCCACTCATCAACTGGTTGTCTAAACCATGACTAGTTTTGGATTAGTCAACAACCCTAACTTTAAATAATCATAACTTTGTACCTGTATGTAACATCCTGCTCCAGCACACTGAGAAAACTTATTATTTGAGGACACTTTCTCGCAAGTGATCTGGACTTTTATGATGTTAGACCATTTATACTTGATTATGATGTGATTGACAGATGACATGATGTGTTACTATTTGATGTCGACAGATGCTATTGAATCAGTTTCATTGAGTGTGAAGGGTTTTTGACCTTGAGGATGCAGAGGCATTGGTAGAACCCCCTTAGACTCCGGACTGAGTCAGGGAGTGTGCTTTTGGGTTTGATATGTTTACTATGATGTTTCATTTGATTTGATGATTTTATGTTGACCTTTCTAACATGATTGTTGATGATGCAGGCTGACGAGAGCTTGTCGACCAGACTCACATATGGAGTAAAGGGGCCACACACGATTCCAGAGAGGTTGAGGGAGAGGGGTGGACAGCAGCCCTACCACCGCCTACTAGCACTCCCGCCGTGGCTTGAACTGTAGGTTAACGATTACCAAGTTCGAGAGGATCCACGATGTCGTGAGGGTAGACTGCGACAGTCGCTCACAATGATTCTAAGGGGTGCGCAATAAGGCGGGGACCTTATTCCTTAGAACCCTTAGTCTCCTACAAGGTCACCTGGCAGAGTGTTGACTCCAGGGGTTGTAGATGTCTACCAATCAATCCAGTTGGGGAGTGACACCCTTGGAGCACATGGTGCATCCTGAAGGGCACGTCGCACAAAAGAAACATGAGAAGCGAGTGGCACCCTTGGAGCATGTGGTGCATCCTGAAGGGCACGTCGCGAAAAGGAAATGAATGAGGCGAGTGGCACCCTTGGAGCACGTGGTGCGTCCTGAAGGGCACATCGCATTGATATGGATGAAGGAAACAAACCTAATAGCCCTAAGACCTTAATGCTTTAAGAGATTCCTAAACAACTTCCCTAACCCAGTGATGCCCAGTTCAAAATCTAGTACAAGTCTAAAAACTTTTAGGGTAAAATTTAGTCTAACCCTAAGAGCAGACCCTGGAATAAAAATAACAAATTAAACAAAAACCTACCTAAGTAATAGTTGGTCTTCATGAAATTCTTAGGGAGATAACGAGGGTAAGTGTTAAAGAAAATCTAATAGTTTTAAAACTTTTCAAGGAAGAAAATTGATTCCTAACTCGGGGGGAGAATGACATCACCTTTGTAGTGTAACATAAAGAAAATTTCAAAAAAAAAAAC
>ML783703.1:180047-222578 GCA_009831015.1 Picea engelmannii
TTCTTGATGTCTTCCTTGCTTTGTTCTTTTGAAATTTTCTTTGCCTTGTGTAGGTGGTTGTTTTGAATCATTGTTTTCCTTCTTTGATGGACTTACTTAATTCTTCTTTGAGGTGCTTGCTTCAACATGTGTAGCTTCCTTTTTGTATCCAAGACCTGATTTATCCAAGATCTTTGACTATCCAAGATCTCATCCAAGCTTAGTGAGCTATTCAAGAATTTGTTTGACTTCTCTACCTTCTTTCTAACGTCAACAATTTCATATTCTAACTTACAACATAACTCTTCTTTTTCAATTATTTGATTCTTCAATAATTCCTCTATCCTTTTGGATTTTTCAATTTGGGTCTTGAGATGGACAATAGTTTCAAAACTTTTGCTAATCTCATCATCTACCTTCATATCTTCTTTTTAATTCTTTAGTCTTGTGATTTCTTCTTTTTCTTCTAGTTTAGTCTTATTTCTCTCTTCTTGTTCTTTGAACATTCTTTTTAACTTAAAGATGTACCTTTGAATCGCCTAAGAAACTTCTTAGTGTTAGATAAAAGATAGTTATAGTGTGTATAAAAATGATCACTTCTATATCTATATAAACCTTCTTCAACTTCCTTTTGTAGTTCTAATAAATTTTATTCTATTCTTTCCATGGGATAACTATCATCAAACTTTACACAAACTGTTTCTAGATCATCTTCTTCACTTGCAAAAAATTCAACATCATCACATTTTGAATCATTGCAATCAAGGGTCTTTGAGGATTCTTTACCTTCAATTGAAGTATCTTCAATATGTTCCTTTTTGCCAACATCTTTTACTTTATTTGAAATGTCTTCAAGATCTTCATTTGTGTTAACATAATCACATGATTCTTTGTCTTCATTTGAAATGTTTTCAAGATCACATTTAGAAATAATGCATTCAAGAGTTTTTGATGATTCTTTACCTTTGATAGTCTTGATGTAGGGGTCTTCAATATCTTCCTTCTCCTTCTTGATTTGATATGTCTCCTATAGATTTAGCTATAGATCCTTGGCAGAAGTGCATTGTCCCATGCTCTGTTTTAAAGGGATTGAGAGTCCACTAAGAATGGTATTCAGAGCCAATGCATCATTCTTCTTTCCTTCCCTTTGAGATGAAAAATTTGACTTATTCTTCAATGGAGTTTATCTACCAATGGCTACCTACCAAATATCTTCTCCCATTGTCTTCAAATACATTATCATCTCTATTCTCCAAGTACAATAGTTTTCTTCATCAAGGATTGGTATTTCATCATCCATCTGTGTGTCTATGGATCTCCTTCAAGATTTTTAAGGCTTGTAGTGAAGGCCCTCTCTGATACCAATTGTTGGACACACCTACTAGACTTAGAGGGGGGGTGAATGAGTGTGGGGCTCTTTTTCCCAAAACTTCCCCCTTACATAAAACTCATTAGTTAGAATTCAACATTTTACTCATTACTCATTGTTTTCATTTATAAACAGTTATATGTGAACACATATCAGAAACATATATCAGAAATATATCATCAACAAGTCATCACCACAACGAACACAAAAAACACCAGATGTATGTACAATTTTATTTTTATTATGGACTACAATCCTTGGGGTTTTTAGCAACAATTGAATAGAGTACAAGTCTGCAATAACAACAGTTTTATAATTCAAGACTCATCTTACACCCTTAGTTCCAACTGATATTTGAAAACAATTTTCAACAAATATCAATCTACACAATAAACAAGTGCATCAACCATGCACCAACCAATACCAAACAACCTGTAATCAACCTGTACCATAAACAAGTGAATCTAACCATGTACCAAGTATATACCAATCATTTGTAAACTAATCATCAGTAATGAATCATCAATATGTACCAACATCATCAACTATACACTTCATGTATGTGCCACTCATCAACTTCTTGTCTCAACCATGACTAGTTTTGGATTAGTCAAAAACCCTAACTTGAAATAATCGTAACTTTGTACCTGTAATGAATAAATCCCTGAGACTGATACATAATGTTATTCAATGTGTTTTATGAAATTCCTCCATGTTTCACTACTTGAACCTCTCATAAAAGGAGTTATAGAAAAAATGGGATACCTTGCTGAATTCTGGCTTATTCTAGAGAGAAACCTTATAGAGTGTGCCTCGCACATAATATTTTTTGAATCGATCTGAAACTGTTAAAAAGAATACTAAAGAATTTAATGTAACCAAAAAAATTTATATCATTAAATTTGGATATGTTATGAATAATTTATGATGTTTTTACCCAAAACACATGTTTTAGACTAGTTTCAGGACTAGCCAGAAACTCTATTTTTCATAGAGTGTATCTCCAAAAATACAATGACCCACAAACTGATTTTTTTACCACATATACTTGGACATGTTTCCTCAATGGAATATAAATATCATGGTATTAATCATTATATAAAAAAAGTTATTGCGAAAACGGTGATATGACCTTTAAATAACATACCTTAGAAAGCATCATCAAAAGAATTTATTCTCCCTTGAATTTCGACCCTATTTTCTTCACCTTCGTTATGAAATTCGTCTTAAATATCCTTTGGTTACCTTAGTCACCTATATATATTCAATATGCTCAAGTGTGATCTAAAATGAGAGATCCTTGCCTCTTATTTATATTCTCCATCTTCTAGGTCACTTAACCCATTTCTAGGTCACTTAACCTATTTCTAGGTCACATAACCTATTTTCCTCATTTTTAGGGTTAACCATTTTCAATAATTAGAAATTTCTCCATTGCTTTATCATTTAAATATTCCTCCTTGACTTTGTCACCTCACTTTATCACTTAAATAATCTTCTTTGATTTTGTTACTTCACTTTATCATTTAAATAATATTCTTGACTTTGTCACTCTACTTGATCATTTAAATAATGCTTCTTGAATTTTTCACTTTACTTTATCATTTGAATAATGATTTCTTATTTTCAAGAACTTTGACTTCTTTGACCATTTGGGGATTAAAGACAACATATGGGGGTCCTCCAACTTCGTAAAACCATAACTCTAAGACCATGAGGATTTATGTGACATTCCACATACCACTAGAAATGGTATCAAAAGCACTATCCATCTAGGATAGTTTCACTAACAAATTCACTGATATTCATCTTATTATTCCACACTCAATCATGGGTCCTCCAACCATTCTTCTAGGATAACTTAATTGTAAAGCGTCTTCCCATGAGGGCTTTCACCATAAGGGGGACCACTTTGGAGTTCATCCATTTGTGCAACTTATCAACCATGATAAGACTATAATGATCAATCATATATCAAAGAAACTGCATTGAACTAGCTTCATCTTTGCATCATGCATCAATGAAAACTCATTGATCCATGTTCATCTATGCATGCCATCATATGCATCATATACTTGACATATATACAATATCATCGAGGACAATACATATTTCATTTGACTTCAATCATCAATCAATCAATCCTTTGGCATCAATAAATCCCTTGACATCAATCAAACAAACCATTGGAATCAATCACAACATGATCCAACACTTTTCACTAAAGATGAAAGTTCTAAAGGAAGAGAAAAACCAAATTTTCAAAATAAGTCTTCTAATCGAGGCCGTGGCAAAGGTTGTGGTCAAGGTAAAGTTCGTAGGAATTTTCATCAACAAAATTTTCAAGGTAATCATGACAATAATAATGCACGGTCACGAAGAGGAAGAAATTCCAGTCATGTAAGATGTAAAAGATGTTTAAATATGGGTCATTATGAATAAAATTGTCTTACAAGCAATGACCAATTTCCCAAGTTTAATCATACATCAAATTCAAATTCTCAACAATCAGATCAATATGCATAGGATCGAGATTACTAGGATGACCAATATGAATATGTTTTTTCAACAGTTCAACATGTAGATTCATTTGAAAATGATTGGATATTGGAGACATGGGATACTCATCATATGAATTATTGCAGAGCCTATTTTTAGAATTATAAATATGTTCAGCTAAATCCCATTTATTTATCTGATGATACAACTCATATACCTCAAGGAAAAGGTTCTGTGAAAGTATTTCTCCTTGGAATTGGTGAAAAATGGATTTCAAATGTTTGGTATGTACCAAATTTTAAGAAAAAAATGTTATAATTAGTCACAATCAAACAAGTTGGACATCAATTCGTCATGAAAGATGGTTTGGTGAAGATAAAGTCAGAGAATGATAACATGAAAAAAACAAGGAATGAATATGAATAAGGGAAGTTACTAAGAATGAAATGTTGGATCATGTTTTCATTGATGCCAATGGTTTGATTTATTGATGTCAAAGTATTGATTTATTGATGATTTATGTAATATAATAAGTATTGTCCTTGATGAGAATGCATAGATGAAGATGGATCAATGCGTTGTCATTGATATGATGAAGATGGATCACTGAGTTGTCATTGATACATGATGAATATGGATCGATGTGGTTTCATTGGTATATGATTCATTTTTGGAAAAATGTATAGATGAATCATTAATGTCATATCATGATTGAAAAGGTTTAAATGGATGAACTCCAATGTGGTCCCCTTATGGTGAAAGCTCTCACGAGAAGATGCTTTGCAGATTGAGTTATCCTAGAAGAATGGTTGGAGGACCCATTATCTCATTATTGTCTTATCATGATTGATAAGGTGCATAAATGTATGAACTCCAAAGTGGTCCCCTTATGGTGAAATCCCTCACAGGAAAATGCTTTGTGGATTGAGTTATCCTAGAAGAATGGTTGGAGGAACCATGCTTGTATGTGTAATAATGAGATGAAGATCAAGGAAATTTTTGGTGAAACTATCATATATGTATAGTTATTGTCATGTCATTTTCAATGGTATGTATAACGTCACATAACTCCTCACGGTTAGAGAGTTATGGCCATGATAAGTTGGAGACCCCAGGTTTGGGTAATGGACCCAAATTTATTTGATGGGTAACAATATGAGTTATTATATATATTTTAGAAAATAATATTATATATGAATAGTACATGTCATTCCATTTATTGTGGTATGTGGAACGCCACATAAATCCTCACGGTTTGAGAGTTATGGCCTTATGAAGTTGGAGGACCCTCACATGTCATCTAGAAGCGCCAAAAGGTCAAAGTAGTCAAAGTGGTTTAAGGGATTTTAAAAGGTAAATAATAAAGTGAAGTGATGAGTGTACTATAATTCAAAGTGAATACAAAATAAATTATTTAAATAATAAATTTAATGGAGAAATTAGAAGTGGGTTAACCCTAAAATAAGGAAAGTGGGGCCAAGTGACCTAGAAGATGTTTTTAAGGAATCTACTTGGAGAGTATAAATAAGAGGCAAGGTTGTCTCATTTTAATAACACTTGAGAATATTGAATATCTATATGTGTCTGAGGTAACCAAGGATATATAAGCCTAAATTCTAATGAAAGGTGAAGAAAAGAAGGCAAAAATGCAAGGAAGGATAAATTCTTTTGATGGTGCTTTCTAAGGTATGTTATTTACAGGTCATCTCACCATTTTCGCTATAACGTTTTTTATATAATGATTCAAACCATGAAATTTCTATTCCATTGGGAAAACATACCCAAGTATCTATGGTAAAAAAATCTTGTGGTTCGTTGTATTTCTAGAGTTACACTCCGTGGAAAATAGGGTTTGTGGCTAGTCCTGAAACTAGTCAAAAATAGGTGTTTCGAGTAAAAACGTCATAACTTCTTCATAACGTATCCAAATTTAGGGAGACCAAATTTGATGGTTAGGGTAAAGGATTTAGAATGTTTTTTAATATTTTCATATCAATTCAATGAAAATTTTGTGTGTACCACGCTCTACAAGGTCGCTCTCTAGAATAAGCCATAATTAAGCAAGGTATGCCATTTTTTCTATAACGCATTTTCTGAGAGGTTCCAAGTAGTTACACCTGGAGGAATTGCATAAATCAAATTGAAGAACATTGTTTATCAATTTAAGATATTTATTCATTATAGGTACAAAGTTATGATTATTTCAAGTTAGGGTTGTTGATTAATCCAAAAGTAGTCATGGATGAGACAAGCAGTTGATGAGTTGGCACATATTGATTATTGATTATTTATTATTATTTGACACATAATTGGTATATACTTGGTACATGGTTGGATACACTTGTTTATGGTACAGGTTTATTACAGGTTGTTTGGCACAGGTTGGTGCATGGTTGATGCACTTGTTTATGTTGACAGATTCATATCTGTTGAGGATTCTTGCCTCATTTTAGTTGGTTCTGAGAATGTAAGATGATTCTTTCATATAGAGATGGTTCTCTTGTAGAGTTTTACTCTATTCAGTTGTTGCTAAAAAAACCCCAGATTGAAGTCCATAATAAAAATAAAAATTGTACATCCATCTTGTGTTCTTTGTGGATATGATTTGTTCATGATATGTTGTTGATATATGTTTTTGATATGTATTCACATCTAACTAATTATAAATGACCAGAATTAGTAATGAGAAAATGTTGAATGTTAACTAAGGAGTTTTTGTGTAAGAGGGAAGTTTTGGGTAAAAGGTTACTTCTTCACCCCCCCTCTAAGTGTGGTAGGTGTGTCCAACATGAATTGGAAATTCATCCAAAGAAAAGAAGAGGTTGCAACAACAATGAATTATGAAATGTCTTGATTTAGATTATGGCATTTTTTATTTGGCCACTTAAACTTTGATAGTCTCTTGAAACTTAATTCCCAAGATTTGGTAAAGGGTTTTCCAACTTTCAAGAAAGAAAATTCCAAGTATGAGGCTTGTATTTTTGGCAATCAAAAGCGAGAAGATTTTCCAACCAGCTCTTGGCTAGCAACAAAGTATTTTTGGTTAATTCACAGTGATATATGTGGTCCAATGGAATATTCTTTCAGTGGTTGTCGATACTTTATATTTTTCATTGATGACCACACTAGAATGACATGGGTGTACTTTTTAAAGGCAAAGTATGCAGATTCTAAAAAGTTTGTAAATTTTCAACATATGGTTGAAAATGAAACTAGAGAAAAGGTTACTTCTTTGAGAACTGATAATGGAAGTGAATTCACTTCAACTGAATTTAATGATTATTATTGAAACTGTGGAATTAAGAGGGAACTAAAAAAGTTCCTATACTTCACAACAAAATGGAGTTACTGAAAGCATGAAAAAAAATCTCATGGGCATGGCCAAATCTATGATGCATTTTAAAGGGTTGAGCACAAAATATTGGGCTGAAGCAGTCCATACTGTAGTTTATCTCATAAATCGATCACCTACATTATCCTTAGATGGACAAACTCCTTATGAATATTGGTATCATTTTAAACCCATGGTAAATCATCTTAGGTTTTTTGGATCAACATGTTATGTTTTAGTTCCTAAGGAAAAGAGGACTAAATTAGAAAATTGAAGTATGAAGTGTACCTTCATTAGACACTCTGATTAAAAGAAAGGGTATAGATTGATTTCATATGGAAAATTCATTGTCAGTAGATATATAATTTTTTATGAAACTGAAAGTAACATTTTATATGAGATTAATCATCTCCTTAGTTGTTTAGAGAAGAAAAACACTAAGGGTAAAGGTAAGTTGAACAAGTCAGAGAAAACATTTTTGTTTGAAAAAGACATTGTTTCTCTAGAAGACATCTCTTTATCAGATATTTCTTCTGATTCATCCGATAATGAAATGACAAAAGAATCTTCTGATACTGAATATTCAAAAGAATATTCTCCTACCTCATATCTTTTAGATAAAAGAAGAGCCTCATTTTTTGAAAATCCTCTTTTCAATAATATTGGCAATTCAGATCCTCAAGCCCCTCAACATAAGAATCCAAATTGGGATGAACAACTTCTCAAAGACATTAATTCAAATGAAATGAACAAAACAAGAAATAGGGGATCTTCAAGAGAAGAAGCTAATTTTTCTTATGCTTCCACTGGACCTACTTCTTTTGTTGAAGCAGATGGACATAAAGAATGGAAGGAAGCAATGATTAATGAATATGATTAAGTACTTTCATATGGACTTGGAACTTAGTTGATTTTCCACGTGATGTTAATCCCATCGGTTGTAAATGGGTTTATCGAGTAAATTACAAGGACAATGGCAAAATTGACAAGTACAAAGCAAGACTTGTTGCTAAAGGTTTTTCTCAACAGGAAGGAATTGCTTTTGATGAAACTTTTGCACCCATAACTAAATGGAATACTATCAGAATGGTTATCAATTTGGATGAACATAATGGTTGGAAATTACATCAAATGGATGTCAAACGTGCCTTCCTGAATGGAGATCTAAAGGAAGATATTTACATTGTTGAACCAGAAGGTTTTGAAGCTAAAGGATAAGAACATAAATTTTTCAAACATGTGAAGGATTTATATGGTTTGAAACAAGAACCTCAAGCTTAGTATGAAAAAATGGATGAGTATATATGAAAGGTGGGTTTTTAGTGAAGTGAATCAGATGATACATTGTATTTTAAAATGCAAGATAAGCACATTGTGAAACTTGTACTCTATTTTGATGACTTAATCATAACATGAAATAATGAAGATCACATCAAATAGGTTGAGGAAGAACTTAAAGAAACGTTCAAAATCATTGATTTAGGGACACTTTATTATTATCTTGGAGTTGAAGTATCTCAACATCCTAACCAAATATTCCTTAGTCAAACTAGGTATGCCACGAAATTGTTAAAGAAATTTGGCATGGAAGATTGTAAACCTTCTCTTACCCCCATGGAGAAAAAATTGAAACTTTCAAAATTTGAAGGGGGGGATTGGTAAACAGTACAAAGTACATAAAATTTGGTTGGGAGTCTCATTTATTTGACAAATACTCGACCATATTTGTCATATTCAATCAATATACTTTCAAGGTTTATGCAAGAATCAAGGGAAATTCAATGGAATTCAGCAAAAATGGTACTAAGATACATTCAAGGTACAAAATGATTTGGTCTTCTCTACAAAAGGAACACAAGTTTTACACTTGTTGGATATGTAGATGTTGATTTTGTAGGTGACATTGATGATAGAAAATCCACTTTAGGTTATTTAATGAATATGGGTTGAGCATAAGTATCTTCGAATTGTAAAAAGAAGACAAAAATTTCCAATTCTTTAGCAGAGGCAGAGTACATATCAGCTTGGGAAGCATCATGTGATATTGTATGGCTACAAAATTTTTTACAGGATCTTGGTGAAACTTGTAAATCACCAACTACCTTATTAATCGATGGTCAGTCAATAATAAATATGGCCAAGAATCCAATATTTCATTCAAAGAATAAACATGTCGACACCAAGTACCACTTCATCAGATCACTCATCATCAAAGACATCATCAAGCCTTAGTTATGTCCATCTGAAGATCAAAATTCAGATATTTTTACCAAACCTCCTGGTATAATAAAGTTCACTAAGTTAAAATATGAACTTGGTATTTGTAAAAATGAACTTTCAGATTGAAGGGGGGATTGTTAGCCTCATAATCATAAAGTTCTGTAGTCTAAGTATTTTATAGTATAAATGTTTTTAGAAATTAGTTTATTCTAGTTTGTTAGTATAAGGACACCTAGATTCTATGTAAAGGACGCCTATCATACTCGTGTGATTATGTGATTGATTTTTCTCCTAGTTTTTAGTTTAGAGTTGAGATATATAAACTACCTCCTACTTCAAGTGAGGTTAAGGAGTATATTATGCTTTCTCACTTTAGATTTTAATCACTTTTTCCTTATCAATAAAATTACGTGTCTGAGGACACTTTGTCAAAAACATCAAGAGAAGGGTCAAACAATGTTGGAGTTCACAAATACCTTCCATACCTTATGAACCAAGCTAGATATCAAATACTTTGAGTGACATATCATTGTAAAATACTAAGGGTCTCTAGATAGATACATCCAAACCAAAATGGAATTTCTAGACATTTCCTCACTAGGAGTCGCTCATCGATATGTTGTCAAAATCGAGCAGAAATTTAAGGAGAAGAACAAGCAGAATTACAGGTCTGTAAATCTGTAGAAACCAAAGTATGGTAAAGGAATCCCTATCTCATAGAAAAAAACACCTCAAGACAACTAGGATAATCCATGAGAAAGGAAGAGAAACATGAAGACGAAGAAGGACACTGGGAAGTGGTGTGACTTCCAAAAAATTGCTTGGCATGAAATCGATGAATGTCGCTCAAAATATTCGTTGGTGGATGAGCTCAAATAAATAGAGTCAAACCTGAAATCAGACTCTTATTTAGACAATAATAAAATGAGACAAATCATTGATGCAGAACCCACTTCTAGTTTCACGACTGCAATAATACAACCAGAAGAACCAGAGGATCCCAGGGAGGGGGAGTGCCTCTTACATTCACAAACATGGGTGAAGGGGACCCCAATGCATTTTATTGTTGATAACAAAATCCAGAAGAACCTCATCTCAGCATAGGTCATCAAGTAGTTGGATTTTTCGACAACACCACAGTCGCATCCATACAACATCAGATGGAATTTCTACGGATGAGATGTTCGTGTCAACCAACAATGTTTCTTATCATACAAAATCAATCCCTTCAAGGATGAGGTATTATGTGATGCTTCCCCACTAGAAGTCTATGATGTTTTTTTACACCATCCATATATGTATAAATTTCATTTTTTTTATGAGTCTTGACCTCGTAGCATCATTGTTACTTTGGGAGGTCACCTGTACAAGATACCAGAGGTAGTTTTGACTACTTTCTTGAAACAATAATGCCACAAAGTAATCTCTCATTCCTCAAAGTTTATCCTCTTCATGATTTGTTCAGAATAGAAAGACACTGCAATCACTACAACCTTAACAACAAACCTTTCTATCCAGTAGAATAATAACAACAAGGTTGAATAAGAGCACAAATATATTGTTATTTCACCTACAAGGGTGTCTCCACACTTTCTAGTCAAGTGAAGTTATAATAAATTGCTTCATGCTGCATATTCACTGACAGAGACCTCCCACACTTATGAAAATGATAGGTCTTTGTTTTCAACCATTTTTATACCCCATGAACACTATACACCTTAGAACACTATATGCCTCTCCACACAGGGGGGTTACAGGGGGGGTGTGTCCCACCTGTGAGGTCTGGGGAGATCATCCCTCGGTTGGGGGTTTCGGGGAAAGCGGGCCCTTGACGGGGGTTGTGGGGAATGAGGGCCCTCGGTGAAGATTCAAGGGCTTCACCCCTAAAGGAAAATTTTCCTTGTAAATGTATATTGTAATTTCATAGTAAATATAGACCATTCATTATAAGGTTGCAAATATGATGGTAGAATTTATGTTAGCATTATTTCCCTAGAATAAAAACCTATTTTATGAGGGAAATGTATTTCGGTTATGTATCATTGCAAATATTGTATTCTGAGAGAAGAGACTATGAGAGAAATAAGAGAAAGTTACAGTGGGTGTGTTGTAGTTTTGTATCATTGAAAATATTGTATATTATATAAAAATGAAGAACATGGAAATTTATCTGGTGGATGTAGCCCACATTGGGTGAACCACGTATATCTTTGTCTCTATTGTATTGTGTATATTCTGTGTTCTATTTCCACATTTGTTTTATTTTATTTCTCTGCGATCTATTTTTTCTAACAACTCACATCAGAGAGAAAGGTAACTTGTAGGAAGAGAGGGTTCCTAGTTCGAGTCGGAGCAATGGCAGAAGATGGAAATTTTAGGGTCGAGAAATTTAATGGACAAAACTACTAGTTATAGAAGAGGTAGATGAAATATTATTTATATCATAAGGATATATTCCTAGCATTGGGAGAAATACCAAAGAAGTTGGTTATCATGAAAGATGAAGAATGGGAGGTTCTTGACAGAATGGCACTAGGAACGATACAACTGAGGCTGGCAGCGTCAGTGGATTTCAATATTTCAAAAGAAAATACAATGAAGGAGATGATGGACGCATTAGCTAAACTTTATGAAAAACCATTGATATCCAATAAGGTATTTCTAATGAAAATATTATTTAATATGAAGATGTCAGAAGGTGGGTCTATTGCAGATCATTTAAATTAATTTAATACGGTTACTAATCAGCTAAATTTTTTAAAAGTGGACTTTGATCATGAGGTCAGGGACATTCTAATCTTGTGCTCATTTCTAGAAAGATGGAAAGGCTTGTTCATGGCTGTAAGTAACTCTGTCTCTCGTTCCAACACTTTAAATTTTGGTAATGTTGTTGTTGTTATCCTTAGTGAGTAAATGTGACAAAAAATCACAAGTGATACATATGGTAATGTGTTAAACATAGAGAACAGGGGAAGACAAAAGGATATAGGAAAGGGCTCAAGGAACCACGATAATTCTAGAAAGGGAAGATCCAAATCTGTACTGGGAAATATAGAGTTTTGAAATTGTGGGAAGAAAGAACATCTAAAGATAGATTGCAGAGCTCCAAAGAAACAAAGAGATGGACAACAAGAGAAAAATGAGGAAGAAAATGTAAGAGGTGATGTGTTACAATATGTTTTGATTCTTTCTGTAGATAATATGTTTGAGTCTTGGGTAGTAGATTCAGGGGCTTCATTTCATTCCACACCCCATAGAAAACATTTTCTAGATTATTTTTAGGGTGATTTTGGATAGGTTCATTTGTGTGATGATGAACCATGCAAAATTGTTGGAATGGGAAAGGTAAAAATAAAGCGAAGGAATGGAAACCAATGGTTCTTGAAAGAGGTAAGAAATGTTCCATATCTAAGGAAAAATATAATTTCAACACGGAAGTTAGCAAGGCAAGGTTGTGTATCTATATTTACAGATAAGGCGTGGAAGGTCACCAAAGGATCACTGGTGATAGAAAATGGAGAGAAGGTAGGTACATTCTATTTATGTAATGTTAATAATGATTCTTCTATCTCTTTAGCTTCTACATGAGAGGTTACAACATTGTGGCATCATAGGCTTGGACACATGAGTGATAAGGGGATGTTGATACTTCACAAAATAAATTTGTTTCCAGATCTTTAACAAATTGATTTGGATGTTTGTGAGAATTATGTTTATGTAAAACATAAGAGATACAAATTTCTCAGAGTCCAAAAAGAAATGAAGAATGAAAGGTTAGAGCTTGTGCATACAGATGTATGGGGACCATCTCATGTATCATGTCTTGGTGGCTGTCGTTACTATGCTAATTTTATTGATGATGCAATGAGAAAAACTTGGGTTTATTGGATTCGACAAAAAATATGATGTTTTTGATACTTTTAAGAAATGGAAATATTTGGTAGAGAATGAGACAGGAAAAAGGTTGAAGTGTATCAGATCAAACAATGGAAGTGAATATTGCATCTAGGAGTTTGATGATTACTATTCATACCATGGGATTCATGGAGAGAAAATAGTTCCAAGAACAACAAAAGAAAATGGTGTGTTATAAAGGATGAACAAGACATTCATAGAGTGTGCAATGAGTATCAGATTGCATGATGGTTTTCCCTTATAGTTCTGGGTAGATGTTGTCAATATTGTTGTTTACTTAATAATCATAGGAGCTTTAATCTTTTTGGAAGGTGGAATTCCAGAGGAGGAGTGGATAGGTAAAAAGGTCAACTATTATTTTTTGAATACTTTCCATTCTGAAGCATTTTTCCATAATGATAAAGAAAATAGAACAAAGCTTGAGGAAAAATCCAAGAAGTGTACATTTATTGGATATGGTGTTAATGATTTTGGTTATCGCTTATGATATTATGAAAATCACAAAATCATTAAGAGTAATGATTTCATATTCAATGAGAAGTTCATATACAAAGATCAATTGTAAGGAAAGAAATAGGAAAAAGATAAACCATAGTACACAGTGCTTGATGAGATCACCAAAAAATAAATTCCAAATGTACCAGAAAAAATAAATGTACAACAACAGTAGAAACATGTACCTCTAAATCCTACAAGTGTTGTTAGAAGATCTACTAGGTTAAGTAGACCCCATGAATGATACTCTCCATTATTGTATTATTTATTGTTGATTGATTCTAGTGAACCAGAATTTTTGAAGAGACAATGAAGGTAGACACTAAAAATAAGTGGGAGAAAGGAATGAAAGAGGAAATAGATTCCCTGGTAAATAACCAGACTTAGGACTTGGTTCAGTTGTCTACAGGAAAAAAAACATTGCAAAATAAATGGGTTTACAAGTTGAAGGAAGAAGATGGAGGAAAAAAGAGGTACAAGGATAGACTTGTTGTACAAGTGTTTGCAAAAAGGAAAGGTATATATTTTGATGAAATATTTTATCCTTTTGTTAAAATGACTTCAATTAGGACTATTTTTTGTCTTCTGGCAGTAGAATATTTGCGTCTTGAATAGTTAGATATAAAAATATATTTTCTCCATGGGAATTTGGAGGAAGAAATTTATATGCAAGAACCACATGGGTATGAGGTCAAAGGGAAGGATAATTTGGTATGAAAGTTGAAGAAGAGCTTGCGTGGCCTAAAACAAGATCCAAGGCAGTGGTATTTGAAGTTTGACAGGTTTATGACAGAACAAGGTTATAGTAGATGTCATTCTAATCACTGTGTTTATTTTAAAAGGCTAGAAAATGGAAGCTATATTATATTTCTATTGTATGTAGATGACTTGTTTGTTGTAGGGTCTAATATGTAGGATATAAATGTTCTCAATAATAAATTAACTAATTCATTTGCAATGAAGGATTTGGGTGTTGCAAAGAAAATCCTTGTTATGAGAATAACAAGAGATAGGAAGAATAACAATTTGGCATTATCTCAGGGTGAATACATAGAGAAGGTGTTGGAGAGGTTTAGAATGCAAAATGAAAAACCAATTAGTACACCTTTGGCCAACCATTTCAAATTAACCAAAGAAATGTGTCCCACTACACAGGAGGACACAAAATACATGTCCAGGGTCCCTTATTAATCAACAGTTGGTAGCTTGATGCATGCGATGGTTTGGAAAAGATCAAATATTGCACATGCAGTGGGAGTTGTGAGTAATTATATGAAAAATCAAGGGAAATAACATTGGGAGGAAGTAAAGTGGATTCTTAGGTATTTGAAAGGTACTTCTACTCATGCATTATGTTTTGGAGGTTCAAACACTTTTCTACAGGGATGTGTTGATTCAGATATGGCAGGTGATAAAGATAGTCAGAAGAGCACCACATGGTATGTTTTTACTATAAGTGGAACATAAATAAGTTGGATTTTGAAACTACAAAAGGTTGTTTTACTTTCAACAACAAAGGGAGAGTACATTTTTTCTACAAAGTCTACTAAAGAGATGATTTGGTTACAAAGGTTTATGGAGGAGTTGGAAAAGAAGCAAGAGAATAGAAAGTTGAACTATGACAATGAGAGTGACATACATATTGCAAAGAAATGAGCCTTCTACTAGAAGACTAATCATATACAAATAATGTACCATTTCATATGATTAATCTTGGAATATGGACATTTGAAGTTGAAAAAGATACACACTAGCCAGAATCCTGCAGACATGTTAACAAAGGGAGTAACCAAGGAGAAATTGAGTTCCTGATTAGTTTTAGTTGGTATTCAAGAATGATAAATTTCTCAGTGAAGATGAGAAATTTGTTAGGCCCAAGGTGGAGTATAGTATAATAGGTACAATAGAAATAGAGTTGTTGTGATCGGTATCCAAGTGGGATATTGTTGGTTGTGGAGCCTGATTATCTTCCTATTTCATAGGTATTTTTTTTTAGCCATGTTTATACCCCATGAATACTATACACCCCATAATATGTACACCCCTCCATGTGGGGAGGTGGGGTTGATCCCCCCAGATGGGGGCTCTGAGGGAAAGTGAGCCCTCAACGAGAGTTCAGGGGAGAAGCCCCTGAAGGAAACATTTCCTTGTAAATGTATATTGTAATCTCATAGTAAATCTGGACTACTAATTATAAGGTCCTATATTTGACAATATAAGTTATTTTATGGTTTTTTACCCTAGAAGGGAGCCCTCTTTTATGAGAGAAATGTATTGCAGCTATGTATCATTGTGAATATCATATTCCGAGAGAGGAGACTATGAGAGAAATAAGAGTAAATTACAATAGGTGTGTTGTAGGTTGTATCCCTTCATTTTCTAGATAATAAAAAGGATGGACCTGACAATTTCTTTGGTGGACATAGCCCACACTAGGTGAATGACTTATATCTATGTCTATATTGTATTATGTATCTTCTATGTTTTATTTAAGCATTTGTTTTATTTTATTTTTCTACAATCATATTTTTCTAACAGAACAGATCCATGCCCTCCAACAATAGGTTCATAACAAGATTCAACAAGCTAAGCATGACAGCTTCTTCAGCAAGCCAAGCAACTCCCAAAGGTTTAGATTCAACAAAATATTTCCCGAGGACTTGACACAATGGATATGATTTCCTCCTAAGGTGGGATAATGATGAAGGTTGAAATATGTCACCACCCATCTATTCCAGTAGCTCAAAACAGGGGTTTCCTCATTGGCAGTTTTTCTACATCTTTTTGGGTCCTAAACTTCTAAGATCATTTTGAGGCCCTGAACAACATTTTTTGGGCCCACCACAATTACACTATAATATTTGGCTTGAGTGTGATGAAAAAATGTATAGTCCTTGGATATACCTTTCCAATGAGCTATCATGCACCCCAAATGGAGATCGTATGAAAAATTTGCGCTCTTGGGAAGTTGACATATGAACTACCCCTCATCGGGACCCGCAAAAATTTTGGCATTTCATTTTCTGGGGTTAGGTTTTTGGATTCTATTTATGTTATAAATGCCTCTGGAGCCTCATTCTAAAAGTCATCATTTTCTTGTGAATGACCGTCGCTATCAAATATCTTCTCAGAGATAAGAAGCCACCATTATAGTGAGTTCATTCACTATGTATTTTTATAGTTTTTGTATATTTATGTCATTAATAAAAATTCTGCGTTACTATATCTCTGTGTTTCTGGAAATATATTTGTGTATTTTGTTATTATATTTTCACCTTAATTTCATTCTCAAAATAATCTAGATCACCTATTACATAATAACAAACCTATATCATATTATTAAATGATAAGAAATGTAATATACTTTAGGCATATTACAGGAATATATCTCCTCTCTTCTTGTTTTATGTTTGTAATATTACTTGGAATACTACATTTACATGTATTTTGGAAGTGGAATCAACCTAGGTGGAATTAATTTTGGAATTTTGGGCTTTATTTCCCATAAGTGTGGTCTGAACTACCTACTATTATTCCATCTGGGTGTTGATGTTTTGGCCTAGGAAAACTACAAATTTGACTGGAGAAATTCCCATGGTAACTAGATGGATAATTATCGTTTCGACTCCTAGGGAGGGTTTTCTTCTGCGTGGGGGTACGTGTAATGTAGGTGAATTTTGCGATAAGGTTTCCTTATTTTTTTCTCATACCTTTTCTATCCATTCTTTGGGGACTTCACATACCCCAAAGGTTTTACTTTCAGAAGGCGATCTCACAAATCACTCTGCCTATTGATTCCTATATTTAATAGGAATATTTTATATGATATTGTATGTATTCCTTCCTTAACTTACATCTAAAAAATACACAACTTATAAGACTTGATATGTTTATGTGAGATCCCCCCTTGGCTCAATTTTTCCAAGCATAAGGTGAGGAGCGATTCATATAGGTGAAAACTAGTGACCTACTTAATAGTTTCCTTAAGCTTTCCATCACATTAAAGGTTAGGATTTTTGTTTAGGGAGTTTCAAAGAGATGTTTGAGAGAGAACACCATCAAGAACGAGTTTCAATGTGATATCTTTTCATTCAAAATGGGTTTCGAATTATTGAAAGAGAATTTGAGGGCCAAATTACTTCATATTCATGGTATGCGTATTCAAATTTCTTATTTACATTAACCTATAGCCACCTAAGGTAGATCTTATACTTTAAATGCATAGAATAGGTAGACCTCACTCGTGTGAATATAATTTCAAGGGTTTTGAAGGGTATACCATCTGAGTCTCATGAAGGTAGGTGTGCAAGTGTATGAAAACAAAGTCTCAAAGGTTTCTTTATTTCTCTTCTTGGTGATGCAAAGTAGCCATGAAGTCATATTAATATGATGTTTTCTTTCCAATTGATGATGCTTCTAAGTTATCACCTAAGTGTATTTTATGAAAGAAATTTAGATGATAACAATAGGTTTGTGTGAGGAAGGTTAGTCCTCAAAAATAATTAGGAAGAGTCATTAGAAAAATGTTCGCTATATGAATTTTGTTATTATAGATGAATCCCTTTAAATAGTGTCAGACATACTTTTTATCTCAGCAATTATTCTATGACTAGCACATATAGGATTGGGTTGATCACACAACCTTACCACAAATGGACTAATGGATTTCCACTTAATGAACCAGGTTTCATGCGTAAAGGCTTGGGCCCATTCAATCACTTCCTAGACACCAATGACATTCTCCATAATCAAGTGTAATTAAAAGAACACATGCTTCTTCATCCACACAACCTCGTGTAATATGTCGTTCCCTGATAAGGACAAGGCTTTGGTCTAATCTTGTATGAGATATTCGAAAAGGTAATCAACTGGTAGTTTGCGATGATCTCGAAGGACAAATTTTATGAAACCTTGGTTGATATATTTTCCTAGGGATTTCTTGGTCAAATTGTTTTTATACTTGTAGAAGGGTTGTCGCGAGGACTTCCAATGTGGCCTACAATGTGGCCTACAATTGTAAAGGGAAGGGAAGCCAATGAGATTGAGGGGTCCCTTGTCCCACAAACAAGGGGGTCTCATACACCAATTTGGTGTTTGGCTTGGTTGTGACATTAAAAATCTATTACTATTATTATTATTAATAACACATTTCGTAGAGGGAAAATATTAATTTATCCAAGACAATTGTCTCTCCCTTGGGCGGCCTCACCATTGGCCATTTTCTGGTCATTAGAAACACTCATAGAAATTATATCCAACCATTTCTACATAGTGCAATTTCTTTACCTCATATAATCCTATGCGTGGATGACCATCTTGTAATGGGCAAAAAAGTCATATTCAAATCCCTCATGATACAACCTTCCCCAACTTTTGTTTTTGAGAATTACTCCACATACTCCTTAAATAAAGTCATATTCAAATCCCTCATGATACAAACTTCCCCAACTTTGATTTATGAAAATTACTCCACATCCTCCTTAAACAAAGTTATATTCAAATCCCTCATGATACAACCTTCCCCAACTTTGATTTCTGACAATTACTCCACATCCTCCTTATTGGATAGGGATTTGATGAAAGACTACATAGTTCGGTCTCTAGTCCAAAGCTATTGTATCCTAGTTGGAGGTTCAGTTCCCCTAGCTTTGCGATTTTCTTCCAGACTTAGTAAGTGGCATAGATTAGGTACTTGAGCTTGTTGATCTAGGTAAAAGGGATTTTATTTTAGTTCATCAGAGAGGTCTTCACATTCTTTCTTCGTGACCCTCTTCTCATTGCGGTGGATGGCAACGATTTTGTGTCAATATCTTCACATAAACATCACATTGTAGGAAATGGCATCATTCCACCATATGGGTGGTTGAGTAAGAATATTCCAAAATGTTTTAATACAAACAATGTATCTTAGACTGTGGAGATGAAAAGTATTCATAATATATATATTTCATTTCATATGCATCTTCTATACTCCCCTTGAGATCTTAAACCATATTCATTGTGTTGAGAGTGGTTGTGATAACTAGGCTCACCAAGGACCAAGAGAGTGTTTGTGCTAAGAAGGATCATCGACTAGTGTTAAGAGGCATCAAAATGGAAGGAATTCTCTTAGACTAGGTGGCTCGTTTTACTTTTTAAAATTGTTTTGGAAATAGTTTCTTAGTAAAAGTTATCCTAGGGGAACCAAGCCATTATTGAGTCATATCAATATTTGTTGGGGTCATATATCTAATCTTTAGATCCAAGGGAGAACCTAATCAACATAATATTTTAGCTAGCGTGATACTCTCTTCTTGATTTTTTACATCTTGAAAACTCTCACACACAAAAACAAAGAGACATTTAGGTTGAAGCAAGTGGACACATACTCTAGTAATTTGAAACATAAACTTTAGTGAGGCATAAAATGTGACCACCCAAATGCAAGACAAAGAAATATTCAAGGATTTTCCCCATTAAATTATACTAGCCACCAAAAATGTGACCATCCAAATGCAAGACAAAGAAATATTCAAGAATTTTCCCCATTTAATTATACTACCAGCCAATTGGGATGAAATAAGAATAGTGAGCATTCCCTTACCTTTACCTTAATTGTAATGAAAAATATACATCAATTTTAATAAAAAATAAATAGCTTTGAACTTGGTCAAATAATAAATGTTCAAAACTAGCCTATGGGGAAGATACATTGGCAAGTGTCATTATATGAAGTGTTATGTTTGATGAGGTTCTGAGTTAAAATACCCCCGACTTACCCATGCCTGCTGAAGGGGCATTCATATGGAACCTAGAGGTTATAATAGTAGCAGTCGGAATCGACCCCGTGTCATGCAAGTACGAGACCGTCCAATTGTTGATTCCGTCAAACATTGCCAATTCAAAACAAAACATAGGGGAAAAAATATTTTCTACGATGGTAACTTAAGTCCCAGATATTTGAGAACAAAACCTTCATTGAGATTTGAAAATAACTTGCATATCCTCCTTTCTATCACATGAGGAATCCAAGGAGATCAAAGAGTACTTTTGGATCATACAACCTTGGATAGAAATGGGTTGAGGAAATTTGAGTGGGTTGTTGAAAAATCCCTCCTCCTAATGATGAAACACACAAGTGAAGCAAGCCCTACACATGCCTCAATGTTGACAAGGACTAGATCTTTGGGGTACGATTTTCTATGTTGAAGGAACGAGGGGTCAAGATGGCTCTGCTAGTAGTAATGATGCTAGTGTGACCTAATGAGATTTGGGGTACGATTTTCTATATTGAAGGACTTAGGGTTCAAGATGGTTTTTCTAGTAGTACTCGTGCGACATGGCCTAATGAGTGTAGGTTCCTTTTATTAGTAGGCATTGATAGGTCCATTCGCTTTTTTATTATGAACCACATCAGGCTAGATACTCGTTGTACTATGGGTATGGGTGCCAATAATATTTTTGTGGCTTAAAAAAGACGTGGTTTGTTGTCCCCTAGGCTATTTCATTAGGGGACCATGTCGAATACGATGATCACACTATGCCAATGGAAGCATATATTGGTGTTGTTGGTATAATCCATAGCTTGGTTGTGAACTTTCTCACCAACCTTGATGTAGTCTTTGAAACATTTTGATGGTTTGACTTTGATGCAATCCCAGACTAGGGTTGAAAAAACTATTTAAATCATGGTAAATAAACCTTGAGACCAAAATCTAATCCAAATAAGGACACATGACAATGGTGAGTTGGGTAATCCCAACCAAACTGGTATGAATGTTGAGCAATTTGGTGAACTCAAAATAGCTTAGATGAGGCAAAGGGGATCACCAAGGTGTTCTTAGAGACACAAAGCCTTTTCCATAACACTTCTATGATGTGGGCCATTTATGTAAGCTGTAAAAAAAGAAATCTTTTGATAAGGAATATGCTTTGAAAGCATCACCAACCAAAAATATCACATGCTTCTCTAACTGAATTATGGATGACAAATTCAAGGGAACTCACCGTAGGAAATATCCTGGCGGTGTTTCCTCCCTATAAACATTACATGAAGTATCATACTTAGCAATAACAATTTCCATAGTAATAGAGATGTTAAATCTGAAAATACCATGTAATAGATTTTGGGTAGAAACCATCTTTGCTTCCTTCAGCTTTCCTGACACTGAAACTGTACAAAAATGGTAGCATTCTCTTGTGAGATGATATTCAATTGTGTTAGAATTGCAAATGCGAAAAACACAATTCACAATGATAATTAAAAATCACACACAAATAATAGACACAAGGATTTCATGTGGTTCACCCAAACGTTGGGCTACGTCCACCAAGCATAGACAATGATTGTCTTATTATTCAGATCATGGAGATTACATAAGCTCACTCTCACTCAATCATGTTTACCTCTACAATATTACATGTATTTATATACATTTACAAGAAACTGAATAATAAATGCAATCCCTATCCATATTCTAACTTGGTCTATTTGGTTCTAACCAATGCAGAATAATAGGATCTAAATCTATTCTTGGGAATTTGTAGCCACCAAATCCCAATAATCTCCACCTTGAAAAAAATTAACCTAATACCTTTCTCCTTCCTTTTGTTCATCATGTTTTCTGCAAGCCAAGAGAATCCAATCACCATTGTAGCTTCTCTAATAAAATTGGTTTCATGATCTTGCTTGTGTGACTTGCACAAGTTTGGATTTCCTGGGTCACTCCACCTCCAACATGTCTTCCAGAACTTTGTTTTGAGACACATTAGTGATATATCTCCTTCTATCCAAAACACCTATAAAATATGCATTACAGTTATCACAAACCATCTCGGTGTAACCATTATTTTTGGTTCTCAAATGTTGAAGCACCCATTTCACTGCAACACATGAATCTGTCACATATCTAACAACATCATTAGCATGTGAAATATATGGTCTTAACCATTTCATAACATACAACAGATCTCCTACTGAACTTACATGGGACATAACCTTTTCTTCTTTATAGACAGGACTTATGCTTGAAGAAAACTTATAATGGAAATAAAGAGGGATAAAAATTGGTTTTACAATGTTCATACTGAACTCCAATCACAGCTTACAATTACCATCTCTATTTACTTCTATGCCCTTAATTTGTTTTGTTGCTCCTTGATCCCTCATCTGAATTGTCCTGTCTACCTGAATCATTTTCTTACTAATTTTATCCATGCTTCAACTTGCATCGATCATATCATCAACAAAGAACATCAAGACTATGAATGTACTATAAACCATATAGAATTCCTACCCTTTGAAAAATTATGACTCATTATGAAGGATTCACACATCTTGTATATTTTCCTGGGTACCAATAGGCCATACAATGAATTATCTAGCATGCAAACGAATTTACCATTGCAATCTTGTATCAACCCTTTTGGTTGTTCCATACATACTATATCTCTATCAATGATGACCTTGGGAGAAGTAGGATCCCACACACAACATCCCTTTATACCGCCATCATAACTTGTAGAGATACAAAACAAGCAGAAATTCAGAAACAAAGATTTCAAGTCTGGAAATGATTTATAGCTTACCAGTACCCGCAATTCTTTCTTGCTCGTATGAACTTGATGCTTTTACCATAAACAAGAATATACATATGTCACTTCAGATGCCATTTCAGTAATTCCTTATAACTTATAAAGGTTATCAACCTTTGTTGCCATCATCACTACTAAACTATCTTTCGACACTGTGAGAGCTCCACCTTGACCTATATACTTATATCCATAAGAATCCAACACTCCTAATGAAATCAAATTTGATTTAAGCTCAGGTACATATCTAACATCCGTTAATTCCCTAACAATACCATCTAACATCCTGATTCTAATAGTGCCAACCCCAACAGTTTTACAATGAATACCATTTCCCATAAACACTACACCCTCATCAACAAATTGGTAAGACATGAACCAATTTCTATGTGAGGACATGTGGTGGGAGGAACCTGAATCTAACTTCCATTCTTCTTGATATTGTAAATTACTAGAAACAAATAAAACTTGATCAATTATACCTGAATTTGTTACATCCAAATTTTCTTCCTTTGTAGAGTTTTCCTCAGATTCCTTTCTCTTCCAACAATCTTTCTTGAGATGTCCTATTTTGCCACAATACTTGCATTTTTATTTACCCTTTCTGTGTCTTGACTTATATCAGAAAGAACTTCTCTCATTCTTCTTTGTGGTTCGACCTTGGATCAACATCGCCTTTGAATTTGAGGTTTCTTTACTAAATTTTCTCCTCATCTCCTCAGCCAACAAAGCTCGCATAACAGATTCATAATCTAAAACATCTATTGAGATAAAGCTAATAGAGGTGACTAGATTATCGCAAGATTCAGGGAACAAACACAATGGTGTAATAGCCTTATCCTCATCTTTGAATTTAACTTCCATACTAGTCAATTGAACTATAAGTATATTGAAAGTATTTAAATGGTCAACAACTTTTGTACCTTCTTTCATTCACAAACTGTACAATTGTCTCTTCAAGTAGATTATGCTCATCAAGGATTTCGTCATATATAGACTTTCCAACTTCATCCACAAACTGATTGTTGTCTTCTCTGAGACAATATTGAACAGAACATCGTCAACCAAACATAGGCATATGGAAATCAGTGCTCTCACATCCATCTCATCCCAGTCATCGTCTGTTATGGTTGCGGGTTTCTTTGCTTTTCCCAAAAGTGCCTTCACCATTCCTTGTTGCACGAGCAAATCGTGCATCTTGAGCTTCTAGAGCTCAAAGTTTATTTTACCACTAAACTTTCAACTTCAAACTTCGAACTCTGCATCTTAGCCATTAGCAAAAAATTTCCTAATATCCAAATCATTGCTTATAATAACCAAGAACCTTTGAAAAATGATGTGGAGAAATGATTAGTAATTTTTTTTAATTAAATAACCTTTTTAATAATATTTAAGAAATGCTACCTCTCAAATATATTATATAAAGTATCCACCGACTTGTATTTTATGCATTATAATACAAATAAAACTTTTTCATACATTTTTCCACCCTTACAATATTTAATAGTTTAAACTTTTCACTCCATAAAAACCCTTTTAACTTTCACCCATGAGACTAGACATCCTCCACCTTTTATACATACAATATAATATATAAAAATAAGGAATAAACTTTCAAAACAAGTCTCACCATGCAAAAAATCATGTGAACTTTAAATTAAAGGAGATCAAGACTTTACCATGAGAATTAATTAAGAGAGTCACAACTTTGAATTATACCAGTGAGTCCTCATTGTACCTCTCGCACACTTGGAGTGAGTAGTCATCGCACCTCCCGTGCAACTGGAGTGTGGTATCTCAAAGAGTCGATGCACTGTACTATATAGTTGGATCACATAAATTTTGTTGTACAATTATGTCGCCAGTTTTTCAGAGGAGGGACTGTGGGGATGTTTAAATCTACCCACCTCACTTCTGTGGCTCCTCCAACTAGCTCTAACCAACTCTAATACCACTATTAGAATTACAAATGTGGAAATCACAATTCACAATGATAATTAACAATCACACACAGATAATAGACACGAGGATTTTCACCCAAACGATTCCTCCAACTAGCTCTAAGCAGCTCTGATATCACTATTAGAATTGAAAATGCAGAAAACACAATTCACAATGATAATTAACAATCACACACAGGTAATAGACACAAGGATTTCACGTGGTTCACCCAAACTTTGGGCTACTTCAACCAAGCATAGGAATATGTTGTCTTATTATTCAGAACATGGAAATTACATCAACTCACTCTCAATCAGTCTTTTTTACCTCTATTTCCTTACATGTATTTATATACATTTACAAGAAACTGAATAATAAATGCAATCCCTATCCATATTCTAACTTGGTCTATTTGGTTTATAATAGGACCTAAATATATTCTTGGGAGTTAGTTGTCACCAAATCCCAACAAATTGAAGGTTCATTGTTGTAGCATGTTGAAAACAACAACCTTTGAAGACCATTTAAGCTAACAATCAATAATGGAACCCATCCAACATCTGAGTACTCACAATTAAAAACTGAGAAAGATCAATATCAATAATAGTGAGGCCACAAGGGAACATCACAGTGAGTCTATTCTTACACAATGTATTATATTAATTTGATAAATTGCTTACATTATATAGGCTAGGACAACCCCTAATAGTCTCCTGAATATGTGGATTTGAAAACCACCCAAACACTATTCTAGCGTACAATATAAATCTCTTCTAACAATTGCCTAAGTATAACATTTCAACATTAATCTCGAACACTCCCCCTTAATGGAGAAATGGATTTAATACAAAATGCATAACATTCCTGTCGGTATTAGTCTCAACTAGGCTTACAAACATTACAAAGGACAATTCAAACAAAACCTTAAAATTTGTTTCAACTTCATGTATGAGTGAGTTTTTCTCTTCCTCCTTTACCATATTCTAAAGCCTCTATGCATTTTTTATTTAGGTCTTTCATGTTTGCTGAAAATTCCATGTTTCAACTTCTTCTCCTTCATATTCTTGTTGGTGTTTATCATCAATCTGAAAATTATTTCAGATTGTACATGTTTGTCCTCTTCAACTTTTTCTTCGAAAAATTGTTTGTATGTGAATTGCTGCCACATGACATTCTCTGTTATTTTCTCTTCACTATTGATCTTTTGATCATCAACTTGTTGCAACATTAACTCATAATAAAATCTAACTTCTTTAGGACTCCAATGCATCAAAATGCCATGAACTTCATCAGATGTATCCATTGTTGCTTCCTCATCCATGATGTCATCAACAAATTCCAAATCTTGATTGTAGGTGAATACTACAATGTCCTTTTCTTCTACAACAACTTCATCTTGTTGTTCCCAAATGTCAAAACCTGTAAACTCAAAACCATTCATTAGAATATTTAAATCAATACATTTTTTTTTTCTTTTTTCTAGTAAGTTGTKGATTTTCAAGCCATTCTTCAAGGAACTTCAAATCTTCTTCAAAATCTTTTGGCACTGCATCTGGGTGCTCTTCTTCATTTTTGTCTGATTCTGTCGGTGTTCCCATCTCTATTGTTGCATCTTCAGTATTGACGTTGTCTACAACATCATCTAACACATGTTTTTCAATTTCCTCTACAACATTCACTCTTGCTGCAAATTCGTCATCATTCATTGTTTCAAGCAGTTGTCCTCTTACATTTAGAAAATTATTAATATATTGTATTTCCTACTTGATCTTCAACCAATCTTCATTTGACATGTTCTCCTTATCATACATTACCTCAATGGCAGTTTTTTTATTATAATCATCATTATCCAAATGTGACTCACCACAATGGGGTTCAAAATATTCTACAGGTTCACCATCAACTTCAGAAGTTTCATCAGAAGAAAATGCACTCTTTTCACTATATTTCATTTTGAGAATATTCCATAACATTTTTTCATTGTCTATATGACCAAATTCATATAAAATAAGAGACAAAATACTTGTATGCAGTGCTGAACTGATAAGATATAAGGCTACCTTATCTTTTCTCTTATCATGGGAATTGATCAAGCCATCTTGAACAAATTGCCATAAATCTACTGAACCAAGTAATCCTTCCATTTTAAATGCCCAAAGCTTAAAATTTTTACCTGAGAAGAATTGCAATATCGGCATTAGTCTTTTCAATATTTAACCAATCTCTTTATCATATTCATTGATTTGATCTAGCTCCACATTCTACTCGTCAAACATGGAATCCTCAGCTGGAAACACATCATATTGATCTTCAGAACATAATAACTCTTCATGCTTATTATTTATTGTCATTTGTTTCATCTCTCTATAGCTGTTTAATTCTCTTTTGCTTACCCTTTACAGCTTCACAAACATGTATGTCAGGTACATCACTTGACCTAGGTGTGGTTTAAATTCCAAATGGATGGAAGAACGGTCAGACAATGGTGTATGAAGTTCTCTTTGCACTGCTACATTTGCTCAGAAAGGGTGATGAATATCATAAATGGCTTGACCATTCTACTTGGACTCGATTTGAGGTGATATGAGAATGCTAAAAACGAAATTACCAAGCAAACACGAAATGAATACAAGGTGCCGATAGATTGGGCATCATTTGTCTGTTTGTTTTTATGCAATACAGAATCTAAGGCTATGATCCCTCCACTCGGAGAAGCCACTATTCGAAAGGATTGGTCAGATGGTAATGAGGAAGGCCAAATGGCCTTTTAGATGGAAATTAGAGAGTTCACTAACCAGCGTACTCAAGTGATAGAAACGAGGCATCAAACACTTCACAGGCACAGATTGGTGGTGAACCCAACTTGAAATGAACATGCAACCTTTTGATCTGGAAATTCTCATCTATCTAGAATGATTATCAAATCTGCAATCTACTGAAATATGTAGTCAGTGGACGACCCATTTTCTATCGAGAAAATTTGTCCTCCCAAGTATCTAGGAAATGGAGGCAGATACAAACAACCACTCCACTGTTAAATATAATGTAACCTCAACAGTCTGACTGTACACTGCCAGCTGTCCTGGCCAGCTGTACTTACTATTATTATTTTGCATGAGCCTATTTAGCTCAACTATTTCCCTTTACATTGTAACTTCATTTTTGCACTCTTCTTCATACATTTGAATATACTATTTTCTATTCTATCTTCCTCTCTGCATTTCTCTTTTCTTCATAATTTATCATGGTATCAGAGCTTCAGCTGTAAGCCTCTTCACACAGGCTGGAGAGAAACATGATCCTCAAACAATGCAGAGCTTCATGGATCTTGAGAGCACGCGACACAGTCTTTTCACAAGGATTGGAGAGTTGTCTATCATAAAAGATCCTCACAGGAAACTTCCACGAGGAAGTTGTCTGCTTATACGCTCAAAGAATAAGCGTAAAAATCTCATGCGAGGTCGCAAAGCGTACTGTGCTCGAAAGTTTCGAGGAGCAGAAACATGAGAAGGAAGTAGAGACTGAGAAAGATTTTCAAGAATCATCAAAGATTTACGAAGAAGATCTGCAGGACACAGGAGGATATGAAGAACTTGAATAATTCTCTCAAAATCGTTAAAGATTCCTGCAGAAGGAAGAATCGTTTAAAGATTCTCAGAAATCACTCAAATCTGTCAAAGATTGCAGTAGAGATAAAAGAGCTTGTGAAATTCTTTCAAATCTTTGAAAGATTCACAAATTTTTCTTCCGCAGAAGAAAATCCTTGCAAATGCAGCAAAGATTGCGTCTAAGGAGCAAAGAACGCATCTCATGTGCAAAGAACAGCCACTGAGGCCATAAGATTCATCCTGCGAATGGATCCAGAGAGGGAAACCAGTTCAGAAGGGATGAAGAGAGAGTGGAAAAGGAAAAAGAATTTTAGTCATCAGATCTTGTGCAGAGGACCGACAGTCGTTTGATCAACGATAAAGTGCACGAGGTTTAATCCTCTGGAGCGCATAGGAGGAATTCTGACTTGTGAAGTCACGAAATATCAACAACATGTATCACGAAATCCTGAGAGGATTGTGGGCTGTCCATCTCAGAGAAAAGGTGGAAGCAGATACGAGTGTCGTCAAATCGACATTTCAGAGTTCATGGTTTTGAAAGACCGTCGCAACAAAAGTTCAAAACTCGTGAAATCGTGATTCTCGAAATAGCGATAAGATCTCAGCCTTCCATTTGTTTGGACACATGGCGGACATCAAGGAAACCGTCAACGTTTCGGCAACCCGAGTTCTCAAGTTGACAAAAACTTTGGTGTCACAAATCGTGAAATCATGAAACGACGTGGACCGTCCATCTTGAGGGGACGTGTGGCGTAAATCCAAGGACTCAGAAAAGTCCCGAAAGAGGAGAGTCCATCAGCACATCGGGACTCATAAAATCGCGAATCTTGAGGACAAGAAGCACGAGCATTTCGGAACTCCAAAGTCTGAAATCCCGACAGGAGGAAAGCTCCATTGTGGGGCCCAACTGACATCATCTCATCAAAATGAGGGATCGAGAATCTCCATAGGGAAACCCCTGAAGTAGACTTGAGCAGTCCATATGTTGGGACACGTGGCGGAGATCAAAGGAATCAAGAAATTTCCCAAAAGTAAAGCGCCATCGGTAAACCAGAGATCGGGGAATCGAGGAGTTAGAAGAGCTCGTCATCAGGGTTCACGAAGTCTCGATTCACGATATCCCGATAATATCTGGATCATCAGATCACAGGAAG
Organism: Picea engelmannii; assembly: GCA_009831015.1. Lineage (NCBI taxonomy): Eukaryota > Viridiplantae > Streptophyta > Pinopsida > Pinales > Pinaceae > Picea > Picea engelmannii. The sequence goes on from ML783703.1 coordinate 210,129, forward strand.
ATCTGGACGATTAAATCGTCCAGAAGAAAATTTCGCATTTCGGCAATTTGAAAGGCAAAAAAACCCGAAAATCCCGTGGCACTTTAACATTAAGGCGCGTGGTCACATTGCACGGTGACTAAGGCCAATTCAAGGCTAATAAGCTCTTTTTGGCCATCGTCAAATTGGTGTTTCGGTGATCGGAGGTTGATGAGACAAGCATTCAAAGGTCTCATCTAACGAAGTTCCGAAACCACTGCAAGAAAGCAGCAGACCTGGTTTCAGTGAAAGAGATAGGTAAATACGAAATTTCCCTCTGTTTTTTCTGCAATTTTTTTTAAAATATGGCATCGTCTAGCTCTTTAGGACCAACTCAGGGTTCGATACTTCTGGGAAAGAATTACAAGTTTTGGTCTCTTTGGATGAGATCCTTCTTGCAAGCATAAGAGTGATGGGAACCAGTGGATCTTCGATATGTGGAACCAGATCCAGCAACCCTGTCTTCCATGACAAATCCATAGCAAATTGCTTAGGCAACACTGAGGAACAAAGAAAATAAAGCCAAATTTTGGATTCAAAATTCTGTGGATGGCTCGATTTTCTCAAAAATCACAGCCGTTGGTACTTCAAAATAGGCCCGGGATATCCTTAAATCTTCCTACCAAAGAAATGACAGGGTCAAAACAATTAAAATGTAGACCTTGAGGACCCAATTCAAGACTCTAAGCATGACAGAGTCTGAAAATGTGGATCAGTTCATGACCAGAGTCATGGGTATCATCAACCAGATTAGATTGACTGGTGAAACCATCACTAATCAACGCATTGTTGAGAAAATCCTTAGAATCTTACCAAAGAAATTCGAAATGGTTGTAACAACAATCCTTGAATCCAAAGATCTGTCAAGTTTTTCATCAGATGAACTAATTGGTTCTCTGGTGACACATGAGACTAGACTGCATCTCACAGATGAGTCAATCTCCAATGCTTTCAAACCTCAATTCTCCTTCAGCAAAGGGAGAGGCAGAGGAAGAAGTAGAGGTCACCAAGGAAGAGGGAACAATCAAAGTAACCCTCACTCTAGTGGAGGCAATAGAAAAAGTATCCTTTTCAAAATTTTCATGGTTAAAGACATCAACAACAAAATCAACATTAGAATTTCCATCCTCAAAGAGGCAGAGGGAGAAGATCAAATGAAAAAACAAGCATACAATGCTATTACTGCAAAAAGTATGAACACTATGAATCAGAATGTAGGAAGAAGAAAGCATATCAACTCTCAGGCAGAGCACATGTGTCAAATCACACGGGAGAAAACTCAGGAGGTATGTTTCTTTCGTGTCACAACACTGAACAACAACCTAAAGATCTCTGGTTGCTGGACAGAAGATGCAGCAATCACATGATGGTTAACAAATAATTACTCTCATGCATTGATTCTTTAATCTTATCTGATATTACACTTGGAAATGATTATTTAGTCAAAGTTCAAGGAAAAGGAACTGTTCCTATTCTTACTAAACAAAATGTAAAGAAAGACATACAATGTCTATCATGTTCCATATTTGAAACATAATTTGCTAAGTGTAGGACAACTCATTGAACATGTCTATAAGGTACTATTTGAGGGATCATCTTGCAAAGTTTATGATAAAAAACCCAACAGAAAATTAATTTTTGAAATCCTTATGACTCCAAATAGGATGTTTCCCCTTACCCTCAGAACTGCAAATATGAGTCAACCATATGCACAGAGTGCATCAACCCTGAATGAAACAATGGTTTGGAATACAAGATTGGACATCTACCATTTCAGAGCCTAAGTCTTCTTCAAAATAAGTCCATGGTCAAAGGTCTTCCTATCTTTAAAGAGCAAATTCCCCCATGTGTGTCTTGCATACTTGGAAAACATAAGAGAACTAGTTTTCCATAGTCTTCCAGTCAATCCAAACATCATCTTGAAATTGTTCACACTGAACTATGTGGACCAATGCAAACAGAGTCAATAGGTGGTATCTTTTACTTTATAACATTTATTGATGATTTCAGCAGAAAAATATGGATCTATTTTCTCAGACACAAGTATGAAACTTTTGCAAAATTCAAAGAATTCAAGGTAGAAGCTGAAAAACAGAGTGGCAAATATATCAAAGCACTGAGGTCAGATGGAGGAGGAGAATACAACTCCAAATAATTTTCAAATTTCTGCAAATCACAAGGCATTATCATGCAAACAACAACCAGAGATACTCCACAACAAAATGGAGTGGCTGAAAGAAAAAATCAGACAATAATGAATATGGCAAGAACACTTCTGAAAGAGAAAAATCTATCAAATATTTTTTGGGCTGAAGTAGTAGCATGCTCAGTTTATATTTTGAATAGATCTCCAACCACCAGTCTAAAGATGAAAGTTCCTCAAGAAGCACGAAGTGGGACAAAGCTCAATGTAGCGCATCTAAGGACATTTGGATGCATAGCATACGCTCACATACCTTCCGAATTAAGGAAGAAATTTGATGGCAGAAGTGAGAAATGTATTTTCACTGGATATAGTGAAACATCTAAAGCCTACAGCCTTTACAATCCAATCACCAAGAAATTAATTCTCAGTAGAGATGTAAAATTTCTGGAGAATCAATTTTGGAATGATTTAGAAAATCAGCAAATGGATAGTCAAAATCCATTGCTGCCAAGTTCTGAAAATGCAGAAAATGTAGGACAACAAGTACCTCAAACAATTCTTCCAAGATTGCAGGTACAAAGACAACCTGAAAATTCTCAGGATAACTCAAGTTCCAACAGAGAATCATTCTCTGACCCACAAAATCAGAGAACTCGAAGTTTGAGAGAAATTCATCAGCAGTTAGATGACTTTGAGCAATAGAACTGTTTTTCTTTAATGTCATATAAACCTACATCCTTTAAGGAAGCAACTAAGGAGCCACATTGGGTTCAATCCATGAACCAAGAAATTGACTCCATTGAGAAGAACAAGACATGGAATCTTGTTGATTTTCTAAGTCACAAGAAGAGTATTGGTGTCAAGTGGGTTTACAAAACTAAACTCAATGAAAAAGGGAAGATCGAAAAACACAAGGCAAGACTTGTTGCCAAAGGATTCTCACAACAACCTGGTAATGATTATGGTGAAATTTTTTCTCCAGTAGAAATATTAGACACTTTAAGGACTCTATTGGCCATAGCAGCCCAACAAAAATGGAAAGTATACCAGATGGATGTCAAGTCAGCATTCCTGAATGGTTTCCTAGAAGAAGAAGTTTATGTCAATTAGCCACCTAGATTTGAAGTCCAAGAGCACCCAACCAAAGTATATCGGTTGAAGAAAGCCTTGTATGGCTTAAATCAAGCTCTAAGAGCTTGGTACAATAGAATTGACACTTATATGATCAAAAGTGGTTTAATCAAAAGCTAAAATGACCCAACTCTTTACACCAAAACAGATCAGCACAGTAAAATTTTGATTGTATGTTTATATGTTGATGACATGATCTATAGAGGAAATCTTGAGTTAACAAATTTTAAACATGCTATGCAATCTGAGTTTGAGATGACAGATCTTGGCATAATAAAATATTTTTTAGGGATTGAGGTTCATCAATCAGCCAAAGGCATTTTTGTCTGTCAGCAAAAGTATGCAATAGACATCATCACAAGATTTCACATGGAAGAATGCAATCCAACAGAAACCCCCATACCACTAGACACAAAATTGAGCAAGAATGATGAAGGTCCTATAGTGGACTCTACCATGTACAAAAGTTTAGTAGGTAGTTTGTTGTATCTTACAGCAACTAGTCCTGACATTATGTATGCAGCTAGCCTTGTTTCCAGATTCATGGAATCACCAAAATATTCTCATTGGAAAATGGCGAAATGAATTCTGAGATATGTTGCAGGAAATCTCAATTTTTTCTCATGGTACACTAAATCCGATAGTAATCAACATTCTGGTTACACAGACAGTGATTTTGTAGGCAACCTAGATGACAAGAAAAGAACATCTGGCCATGTTTTTCAATTGGGCACGAACCTAATCTCATGGGCATCAAAGAAGCAACCAATTGTTTCAATATCTTCTGCAGAGGCAGAGTATGTAGCTGCTACCTCTGCTTCTTGTCAAGCTGTATGAATGAGAAGAATATTGAAAGATATGTCACATACAAAAAAGGATTAGAACTGAAGCTCTGATATCATGATACTATTGTGCTTCAGCTGAGGCTTCAGTTGAATTTACAATTTATCATGGTATTAGAGCTTCAGCTGTAAGCCTCTTCACACAGGCTAGAGAGAAACGCGATCCTTAAACAACACATTGCTTCATGGATCTTAAGAGCATGCGACACAATCTTTTCATAAGGATTGGAGAGTTGTCCATCGTAAAAGATCCTCGTAGGAAACTTCCACGAGGAAGCTGTCTGCTTATACGCTCAAAGAATCAGCGTAAGAAGCTCATGTGAGGTCGTAGAGCATACTATGCTCGAAATTTTTGAGGAGAAGGAAGCAGAGACTGAGAAAGAAGAAACTTTAAATTTTCTTGAACAATTTTCAAGAATCATCAAAGATTTACGAAGAAGAGTTGCAGGACGCAGGAAGCTGTGAAGAACTCGAAGAATTTGCTCAAAATCGTTAAAGATTATTGCAAAAGGCAGAATCATTTAAAGATTCTCATAAATCGCTCAAATCTGTCAAAGATTGCAGTAGAGATCAAAGAACTTGTGAAATTCTTTCAAATCTTTGAAAGATTCAGAAATGTTTCTTCCGCAGAAGAAAATCCTTGCAAATGCAACAAAGATTGCGTCTAAGGAGCAAAGAACGCATCTCATGTGAAAAGAATAGCCATTGAGGCTGTAAGGTTCATCCTGCGAATGGATCCAGAGTGGGAAACCAGTTCAAAAGGGACAAAGAGAGCACAAAAAAGGAAAAATAATTTCAGCTGTCAGATCTTGCGCAGAGGACCGACAATAGTTGGATCAGTGAGAAAGTGCATGAGGTTTAAGCCTCTGCAGCGCACAGGAGGAATTCTAACTTGTGAAGTCACGAAATCTCGACAAAACGTATCATGAAATCCCGAGAGGATTGTGGGCCATCCATCTCAGAGGACAGGTGGCATCAGATACAAGTGTCGTCAAATTGACATTTCGGAGTTCGCGGTTTTGAAAGACCATCGCAGCACAAGTTCAAAACTCGTGAAATCGTGATTCCCGAAATAGCGATAAGATCTCAGTCATCCATTTGTTTGGACACATGGTGGACATCAAGGAAACTGTCGGTGTTTCGACAACCGGAGTTCTCAAGTTGACAAAAAATTTGGCATCGCAAATCACAAAATCACGAAATGACGCGGACTGTCCATCTTGAGGGGACGCGTGTGTAAATCCAAGGACTCGGAAAAGTCCCGAAAGAGGAGAGTCCATCGGCACATCAGGATTCAACAAATCATGAATCTTGAGGACAAGAAGTACGAGCATTTCAAAACTCTGAAGTCTGAAATCCCGACAGGAGGAAAGCTCCATTGTGGGGCCCAGCTGACGTCATCTCGTCAAAACGAGGGATCAAGAATCTCCATGGGGAAACCGCCGAAGTAGACTTGAGCAGTCCATATATTGGGACATGTGGCGGAGATCAAAGGAATTGGGAAATTTCCCAAAAGCAAAGTGCCATTGGTAAACCAGAGATCAGGGAATCGAGGAGTCAGAAGAGCTCGTCATTAGGGTTCATGAAGTCTTGATTCATGATATCCTGATAAGATCTAGACCGTCAGATCATAGGAAGATCTGGACCGTTAAATCGTCCAAAAGCAATTTTTTGCATTTCGGCAATCTGAAAGGAAAAAAAAAACCGAAAATCCTGTAGCACTTTAACATTAAGGTGCATGGTCACATTGCACGGTCACTAAGGCCAATTCAAGGCCGATAAGATCTTTTTGGTCATCGTAAAATCGACGTTTCGGCCATCGAAGGTAAAATACGAAAATTTCCCTCTATTGTCATTGCAAATTTAATAAATAAATAAATAAATAAATACGGCATCGTCTATCTCTTTAGGACCAACTCAGGGTTCGATTCTTCAGGGAAACAATTACGAGTTTTGGTCTCTTTGGATGAGATCCTTCTTGCAAGCACAAGAGTGCTGGGAACCAGTGGATCTTGGATATGTGGAACCAGATCCAACAGCCCTGTCTTCCATGACAAATCCACAATGAATTGCTCAGGCAACACTGAGGAACAAAGAAAATAAAGCCAAATTTTGGATTCAAAATTCTGTGGATGACTCGATTTTTTCAAAAATCACAGGTTCTAGTACTTCAAAATATGCCTAGGACATCCTTAAATCTTCCTATCAAGGAAACGACAGGGTCAAAATAGTTAAACTGCAGACCTTGAGGACAAAATTCAAGACTTTAAGAATGACATAGTCCAAAAATGTGGATCAGTTCATGACCAGAGTCATGGGCATCGTCAACTAGATCAGACTAATTGGTGACACCATCACTGATCAACGCATTGTTGATAAAATCCTTAGAAGATTACCAAAGAAATTTGAAATGGTTGTAACAGCAATCCTTGAATCCAAGGTTCTGTCAAGTTTTTCAACAGATGAACTAATTGGTTCTCTGGTGACACATGAGACCAGACTACATCTCATAGATGAGTCAATCTCCAATGCTTTTAAAAATCAATTCTCCTTCAGTAGAGGGAGAGGTAGAGGAAGAAGCAGAGGTCAACAAGGAAGAGGGAATAATCAAAGTAACCGTCACTCCAGTGGATGCAATAGACAACAGTATCCGAATCAAAATTTCCAAGGTCAAAGACATCAACAACAAAATCAACATTAGAATTTCTAGCCTCAAAGAGGTAGAGGGAGAAGATCAAATGAAAAAACAAGCATACAACACTATTACTGCAAAAAGTATGGACACTATGAATCTGAATGCAGGAAGAAGCAAGAAGATCAACTCTTAGGCAGAGCACATGTGTCAAATCACACGGGAGAAAACTCAAGAGGTATGTTTCTTTCGTGTCACAACACTGAACAACAACCTAAAGATCTCTAGTTGTTGGATAGTGGATGCAACAATCACATGACAGGTAACAAAGAATTACTCTCATGCATTGATTCTTCAATCTCATCTGATATTACACCTTAAAATGATTATTTAGTCAAAGTTCAAGGAAAAGGAACGGTTCCTATTCTTACTAAACAGAATGTAAAGAAAGACATATACAATGTCTCTCATGTTCCAGATTTGAAACATAATTTGCTAAGTGTAGGACAACTCATTGAACATGGCTATAAGGTACTTTTTGAGGGAGCATCTTGCAAAATTTATGATGAAAAACCCAGCATAAAATTAATTTCTGAAATCCTTATGACTCCAAATAGGATGTTTCCCCTTACCCTCAGAACTACAAATCTGAGTCAACCATATGCATAGAGTGCATCAAACCTAAATGAAACAATGGTTTGGCATACAATATTTGTACATCTACCATTTCATAGCCTAAGTCTTCTTCAAAAGAAGTCCATGGTCAAAGGTCTTCCTATCTTTAAAGAGCAAATTCCCCCACGTGAATCTTGCATACTTGGAAAACATAAGAGAACTAGTTTTCCACAGTCTTCCAGTCAAGCCGAACATCATCTTGAACTTGTTCACACTAACCTATTTGAACCAATGCAAACAAATTCAATAGGTGGTAGCTTTTACTTTCTAATGTTTATTGATGATTTCAACAGAAAAATATGGATCTATTTTCTCAGACACAAGTCTGAAACTTTTGCAAAATTCAAAGAATTCAAGGAAGAAGCTGAAAAAAAAAGTGGCAAATATATCAAAGCACTCAAGTTAGATGGAGGAGGAGAATACAACTCCAAAGAAATTGCAAATTTCTGCAAATCACAAGGCATTATTATGCAAACAATAGCCAAGTATACTCCACAATAGAATGGAGTGGCTGAATGGAAAAATCAAACAATAATGAATATGGAAAGAACACTTCTCAAAGAGAAAAGTTTTTCAAATAGGTTTTGGGTTGAAGCAATATCATGCTTAGTTTATCTCTTGAATAGATCTCCAACCACAACTCTAAAGATGAAATTCCCTCAAGAAGCATGGAGTGGGACAAAACTAAATGTTGCACATCTAAGGACATTTGGATGCATAGCATACACTCACATGCCTTCCGAATTAAGGAAGAAACTTGATGACAAAAGTGAGAAATGTATTTTCACTGGATATAGTGAAACATCTAAAGCCTACAGGCTTTACAATCCAATCACCAAGAAATTAATTCTCAGCAGAGATGTAAAATTTATGGAGAATCAATTCTGGAATGATTCAGAAAATCAACAAATGGAAAGTCAAAATCCATTGCTGCCAAGTTATGAAAATGTAGAAAATGCAAGACAACAAGTACCTCAAACAATTCCTCCAAGATTGCAGGTACAAAGACATCCTGAAAATTCTTAGGATAACTCAACTTCCAACAGAGAATCATTCTCTGAACCACAAAATCAAAGAACTCGAAGTTTGAAAGAAATCCATCAGCAGTTGGATGATGTTGAGCAACACAACCCTTTTTATTTAATGTCATGTCAAGCTACATCCTTTAAGGAAGCAACTAAGGAGCCACATTGGGTTCAAGCCATGAACCAATAAACTGACTCCATTGAGAAGAAAAAGACATGGGATCTTGTTGATTTTCCAAGTCACAAGAAGAGTATTGGTGTCAAGTGGGTTTACAAAACTAAGCTCAATGAAAAAGGGAAGATCGAAAAACAAAAGGAAAGATTTGTTTCCAAAGGATTTTCACAATAAACTGGTACTGATTATGGTGAAAATTTTTCTCCAGTAGCAAGATTAGATACTATAAGGACTCTATTGGTCATAGCAGCACAACACAAATGGCAAGTATACCAGATGAATGTCAAATTAGCATTCCTGAATGGTTTCTTAGAAGAAGAAGTTTATGTCTAAGAGCACCCAGCCAAAGTATATCGGTTAAAGAAATCCTTGTATGGCTTAAAGCAACCTCCAAGAGCTTGGTACAACAGAATTGACAATTGTCTAATCAAAAGTGGTTTCAGCAGAAGTCAAAATGAGCCAACTCTTTACACCAAAACAAATCAGCATGGTAAAATTTTGATTGTATGTTTATATGTTGATGACATGATCTATACAGGAAATCTTGAGTTAACATATTTTAAACATGCCATGCAATCTGAGTTTGAGATGACAGATCTTGGCATAATGAAATATTTTTTAGGGATTGAAGTTCATCAATCAGCCAAAGGTATTTTTGTCTATCAGCAAAAGTATGCAGCAGACATCATCAAAATATTTCGCATGGAAGGATGCAATCCAACAGAAAACCCCATACCACTAGGCAGAAAATTGAGCAAGAATGATGAAGGTCCTACAGTGGACTCTACCCTGTACAAAAGTTTAGTATGTAGTTTGTTGTATCTTACAGCAACTAGGCCTGACATTATGTATGCAGCCAACCTTGTTTCCAGATTCATGGAATCACCAAAAGATTCTCATTGGAAAATGGCGAAACAAATTCTAAGATATGTTGTAGGAACTCTCAATTTTGGCTTATGGTACACTAAATCCGATAGTAATCAACTTTTTGGTTACACAGATAGTGATTTTGCAGGCATCCTAGCTTACAGCTGAAGCCTTTTGATCGGAGGTTGGCGAGACAAGAATTCAAATGTCTCATCTAACGAAGTTCTAAAATCACTGCAAGAAAGCAACAAACTTGGTTTCAGTGAAAGAGATGGGTAAATACGAAATTTCCTTCTGTTTTTTCTGCAAAAAAAATTTAAAATATGGCGTCGTCTATCTCTTTAGGACCAACTCAGGGTCCGATTCTTCTGGGAAAGAATTACAAGTTTTGGTCTCTTCAGATGAGATCCTTCTTGCAAGCATAAAAGTGTTGGGATCCAGTGGATCATGGATATGTGGAACCGGATCCAACAGACCTTGCTGCCATGACAAATCAACAGAAAATTGCTCAGACGACTCAAAGAAACAGAGAAAATAAAGATAAATTTTGGATTCAAAACTCTGTGGATGATTCAATTTTCTCAAAAATCACAGGTGCCAGTACTTCAAAACAGGCCTAGGACATCCTTAAATCTTCCTAACAAGCAAATGACAGGGTCAAATCAGTTAAACTGCAGAGCTTGAGGACACAATTTGAGACTTTAAGAATGACAGAGTCCGAAAATGTGGATCAGTTCATGACCAGAGTCATGGGCATCATAAACCAGATCAGACTGACTGGTGAAACCATTACTGATCAACGAATTGTTGAGAAAATCCTCATAAGTTTACCCAAGAAATTCGAAATGGTTGTAACAACAATCCTTGAATCCAAGGATCCGTGAAGTTTTTCAATAGATGAACTAATTGGTTCTCTGGTGAAACATGAAACCAGACTGCATCTCACAGATGAGTCAATCTCCAATGCTTTCAAAACTCAATTATCCTTCAGCAGAGGGAGAGGTAGAGGAAGAACCAGAGGTCACCAAGGAAGAGGGAGAAATCAAAGTAACCCTCATTCCAGTGGAGGTAACAGACAACAGTATTCGAATCAAAATTTCCAAGGTCAAAGACATCAACAAAAAAATCAACATCAGAATTTTCAGCCTCAAAGAGTCAGAGGGAGAAGATCAAATGATAGAACAAGCATACAATGATATTACTGCAAAAAGTATGGACACTATGAATTTGAATGCAGGAAGAAGCAAGCAGATCATCTCTCAGGAAGAGCACATGTGTCAAATCACACAGGAGAAAACTCAAGAGGTATGTTTCTTTCGTGTCACAACACTGAACAACAACCTAAAGATCTCTGGTTGCTGCATAGCAGATGCAACATTCACATGACAGGTAACAAAGAATTACTCTCATGCATTGATTTTTCAATGTCATCTGATATTACACTTGGAAATGATTATTTAGTCAATGTTCAAGGAAAAAGCACTGCTCCTATTCTTACTAAACAAAATGTAAAGAAAGACATATACAATGTCTATCATGTTTTAGGATGTTTCCCCTTACCCTCATAACTGCAAATCTGAGTCAACCATATGCACAGAGTGCATCAACACTGAATGAAATAATGGTTTGGCATACAAGATTTGGACATCTACCATTTCAGAGCCTAAGCCTTCTTCATAAGAAATCCATGGTCAAAGGTCTTCCTATCTTTAAAGAGCAAACTCCCCCATGTGAGTCTTGCATACTTGGAAAACATAAGCGAACTAGTTTTCCACAGTCTTCCAATCAAGCCAAACAACATCTTGAACTTGTTCACACTAACCTATTTGGACCAACGCAAACAGATTCAATAGGTGGTAGCTTTTACTTTCTAACGTTTATTGATGATTTCAGAAGAAAAATATGGATCTATCTTCTCAGACAGAAGTCTAGAACTTTTGCAAGATTCAAAGAATTCAAGGAAGAAGCTGAAAAACAGAGTGGCAAATATATCAAATCACTCAGGTTAGATGGAGGAGTAGAATACAACTCCAGAGAATTTGCAAATTTCTGCAAATCACAAGGTGTTATCATGCAAACGACATTCATATATACTCCACAACAGAATGGAGTGGCTGAAAGAAAAAATCAAACAATAATGAATATGGCAAGAACACTTCTCAAAGAGAAAAATCTATCAAATATTATTTGTGTTGAAGCAGTAGCATACTTTATCTTTTGAATAGATCTCCAACCACCAGTCTAAAAATGAAAGTTCCCCAAGAAGCATGGAGTGGGACAATGCTCAATGTAGCACATCTAAGGATATTCGGATGCATAGCATACGCTCACATACCTTCTGAATTAAGGAATAAACTTGATGACAAAAGTGAGAAATGTATTTTCACTGGATATAGTGAAACATCTAAAGCTTATAGGATTTACAATTCAATCGCCAAGAAATTAATTCTCAGCAGAGATGTAAAATTTCTGGAGAATCAATTCTGGAATGATTCGGAAAATCAGCAAATGGACAGTCAAAATCCATTGCTGCCAAGTTCTGAAAATGCAGAAAATGTAGGACAACAAATACCTCAAACAATTCTTCCAAGATTACAGGTACAAAGACAACCTGGAAATTCTCAGGATAACTCAACTTCCAGCAGAGAATCATTCTCTAAACCACAAAATCAGAGAACTCGAAGTTTGAGAGAAATCCATTAGCAGTTGGATGACTTTGAGCAACACAACCTTTTTTCTTTAATGTCATGTCAACCTACATCCTTTAAGGAAGCAACTAAGGAGGCACATTGGGTGCAAGCCATGAACCAAGAAATTGACTCCATTGAGAAGAACAAGACATGGGATCTTGTTGATTTGCCAAGTCACAAGAAGAGTATTGGTGTCAAGTGGGTTTACAAAACTAAACTCAATGAAAAAGGACAGATCGAAAAACACAA
>ML783703.1:222628-331159 GCA_009831015.1 Picea engelmannii
AAGATTAGACACTGTAAGGACTCTATTGGCCATAGCATCACAACACAAATGTCAAGTATACCAGATGGATGTCAAGTCAACATTCTTGAATGGTTTCTTAGAAGAAGAAGTTTATGTCGATCAACCACCAGGATTTGAAGTCCAAGATAACCCAACCAAAGTATATCAGTTGAAGAAAGCCTTGTATGGCTTAAAGAAATCTCCAAGAGATTGGTACAACAGAATTGACACTTATTTGATCAAAAGTGGTTTCAGCAGAAGTCAAAATGAGCCAACTCTTTACACCAAAACAGATCAACACGGTAAAATTTTGATTGTATGTTTATATGTTGATTACATGATCTATATAGGAAATCTTGAGTTAACAAATTTTAAACATGCCATGCAATCTGAGTTTGAGATGACAGATCTTGGCATAATGAAATATTTTTTAGGGATTGAGGTTCATCAATCAGCCAAAGGGATTTTTGTCTGTCAGCAAAAGTATGCAACATACATCCTCAAAAGATTTCACATGGAAGGATGCAATTCAGTAGAAACCCCCATACCACTAGGCACAAAATTGAGCAAGAATGATGAAGGTTCTACAGTAGAATCTACCCTGTACAAAAGTTTAGTAGGCAGTTTGGTGTATCTTACAGCAACTAGGCCTGACATTATGTATGCAGCCAACCTTGTTTCCAGATTCATGGAATCACCAAAAGATTTTCATTGGAAAATGGTGAAACGAATTCTGAGATATGTTGCAGGAACTCTCAATTTTGGCTTATGGTACACTAAATCCGATAGTAATCAACTTTCTGGTTACACAAACAGTGATTTTGCAGGCAGCCTAGATGAAAGGAAAAGCACATCTGGACATGTTTTTCAACTGGGCACGAACCTAATCTCATGGGCATCAAAGATGCAGCCAATTGTTTCAATATCTTCTGCAGACGCAGAGTATGTAGTTGCTACCTCAGCTTCTTGTCAAGCTGTATGGCTGAAAAGAATATTGAAAGATATGTCACATACAGAAAGTGATCCAACTCCTATTTTCTGTGACAATACATCAACAATTGCTCTATCTAAAAATCATGTGTTTCACAAGAAAAGAAAACACATTGACACTCGTTTTCATTTCATACGCGAGCTAGTCAATAATGGTGATATTGCACTACAATTATGTGGTTCTAGAGATCATCTTGCTGATATCTTTACAAAGTCACTGGGAAAATCCGTTTTTGATTTTCAGAGACAACACTTAGGCATAATCAGTGCTGATGATTGTAACTATTGAGTTGAAGAGGGAGTGTTAAATATAATGTAACCTCAACAGTCTGACTGTACACTGCCAGCTGTCCTGGCCAGCTGTACTTACTATTCTTGTTTTTCTTGAGCCTATTTAGCTCAACTATTTCCCTTTACATTGTAACTTTGTTTTTGCACTCTTCTTCATACATTTGAATATACTATTTTCTGTTCTATCTTCCTCTCTTCATTTCTCTTTGCTTGACAATTTATCATTCACAGGCGCAACACGCAAATACTCGATTTCACACAGGCATAATCAAATTAGTGTAAACATGTACAAATCACGGGAAAACAACTCCAACGAACACTTCATCTTGGATTTGCAAAGAGGTAGCGCTTTAACCACTGCAAAATGTTAAGGTAGCGGGAAGTAGAGCCAATGTGTCAATGTATGGCAGTATCTTGAGTCGGATCTGTGCAGCGTTCCTCTGCTCCATGCATCACTCCATAGAGGGGAAAACCGCAACAATCTCCAAAAGCCTCCAGCTCTAGCACCCTTGAAATTTGATGGAGATAGCAAGGGACAACACTCCATGCAGGCAATCGGTGGATACTTAACAGGCTTCAGTGTCCCTTCACGCGGGCTCACACGCATTCACAAGAAGGCAGTCGCGCGACTCTCCTATGGTAGCTGATAATATACGTTACAAAAATCACTCCACATAGGGAAAGCCACGATTATTTACACTTCATTCGGTTTGCAGGGACAGCGCATCCGATTTCTGTTTATTTCAGATCGCGCACAACAACCTCAAATATACTCCAAATGCAGACAATGCGTGTGTTACACAACATACAACAAACCCTGGTCTCTCTCACTCGCAACCCTCTTCACCGTCCACGGCTAACTCACATCACAATTGCATAGTTAAAAGATGGCAAACAGTTTGTGTACGTGCCAAAAACAAAAGAGACTGATAAACGACAACTCAACTCCCTTACGCTCACGTCTCTCTTCTCCTGAGCTCTGATACCAAACTAAAAACTGAGAAAGATCAATCTCAATAATAGTGAGGTCACAAGGTCACATCACAATTGAGTCTATCCTCACACAATCTATTATATTAATCTATTATATTAATTTGATAAATTGCTTACAATTATATAGATTAGGATAGTCCATAACAATCTCCTGTAGATTTGAAAACCACTCAAACATTATTCTAACTTACAATAGAAATCTCTTCTAACAATTACCTAAATATAACATTTCAACATTAATATATAACACTCGCCCCTTATCCAAAACCCTAGCTCCATTTTTATTCCTTTGGCCATTCAGTTTGGCTTTCCTTACTCCTAACCTGATCTTATACCTAGCAAATTTATGTGGAATTGCTTTTCATCTTATTCTGTGAACTTTTCAAGATCTCTAGTTTTTTTCAACTAAAGAGATAATGTTTCAGTAATTTTATTATTAATAGCGGAACACACGTACCTCTAGTAATAATTCTGGAAATCGTTAGTCGCAATCCAGTAAAGGTGACAGATCCTACAGAATAAAGAATAAATCGAGGAGCCCAAATCCTCTTAAGAGAATTACTGGGAAACACAGGGAAAATCAGTCAAATGCCAAATGACAGTTAGCATCTCCACAGAACATAGGGACCCCTCCAGATACATGTCATACACACCATTTCCAGAAATCAACTGGGACAAGATAAAGGAAGCCTGATTGCGTTTACCCCAATGATAGAAGTCTATATACCAGTTTTAAGCCAATGAAGTGCGTGTAGCACACAAAAAACACCTCGTCAAAATAGATTCCTCCCTACAAAACTAAATACACGATTGCTAATCTATTGACATTGAAAGGCTTCTTAACCAAACGCGTGTTGGAGTTGTTTGTTTGTAATCAGATCAGAACCTATAGTAAATTGTTTGTAAAATTTATAAAAAAATTATCTAAGCACTAGATAGATAGTAAATTATTGGTAAAATTTATTAAAAAAAAAGATCTTCACACTTGATCTATCCCGTTGCAGCTTGGAGTTGTTTGTTTGTCATCGGATCAGAACCTATAGTAAATTATTTATAAAATTTATATTAACACTGGATCTATCAATTTGAGAAAGTGTAGTGAATTATTTATTAAAAACATTATCTTAACACTCGAACTATCCAGTTGAAAAAGTGTAGTAAATAATTTGTAATTATTTCTATGAGAAAGTGTAGTAAATGATTTATAGTTATTTCTACCTAACAGTGGATTTATCTTTGCATCTTATTGTTAATATGCATCTAAGCTAGTTTAAGTATGGGGCAGGTAGGTAGAAATGAGAGTAACTGGTTTTCATTTATCCATGATGAGTGTCAATCGAAATATTTTAATCCTCTACCTTCAATGGTTTCATTAACGTTCATCGTAGACCTATGAGGGTTTCACAAACGTATGAGGATTTAGATGGATTTGGATTATGAGGTGAATGGCACTGTGTATAGACAGATGGTGGGTAGTCTGAATTATCTCACCTCAACTAGACCTGATATTTCATATTCTGTGAGTGTGTTAAGTCAATTCATGGTGAAACCTCATGAAAGCCATTGGAATGCAACAAAGGCAGTACTCAGGTATTTAAAAGGTACACTTGATTATGGTATTAAGTATACTGATGCATCTGATGTTGAGTTAACAGGTTATTTAGATTTTGATTGGGATAACAATCTGGATGATCTAAGATCAACCTCTGGATATGCATTTAGCATTGGATCCAGGGTTGTTTCATGGAGCAGTAAAAAGCAGCCTATTGTATCTTTGTCCTCTATCGAAGCAGAATATAAAGCCTTGTGTGCAGCAACTTGTGAAGCTGTTTGGTTAAGAAGACTTCTTCAAGATGTTGGAAAAGAACGAAAGGAACCTACGATGATCAGATGTGACAATCAAAGTTCAATCAATATTGCGAAGAATCCGATTTTTCATGCAAGGGCAAAGCATGTTGAAGCTCAGTATCATTTTGTTCGAGAAAAGTTGCAGTTAAATGAAATAACTCTTGTGTATTGTAATACTAGTGAAAATGTTGTTGATATTTTCACTAAGCCTCTTGGAAAGATTAAGTTCGAACTGTTTAGGGAGATGTTAGGTGTAGAAGTCAATCCATTCTCCATTAAGGGGGAGACTTGGAAATAATGGAGAAAGTGCTAGTAGTAAGTGCTAGTAATAAGCGCTAGTTGTAACCGCCAGTTAGAAGAGTCAGTTCTTAGTTAAGAGTCCAGTCGTATTTGGTTTGCATGTAACCGACTCGGGAGAGTCTTTTCCTATATAAAGATGTAATCCGTATTCATTGAATAATGTGAAGTGAGTGTAGCCTCACTGTGGTGTTTTGCTCAGATATTTTATCTGTTGTTAATATGCATCTAAGTTAGTTTAAGTATGGGGTAGGTAGGAAGAAATGAGAGTAACTGGTTTTCATTTATCCATGATGAGTGTCAATCGAAATATTTTAATCCTCTACTGTCAATGGTTTCATTAACGTTCATCGTAGACCTATGAGGGTTTCGCAGACATATGAGGATTTAGATGGATTTGGATTTTCATGGACTGTATAAAGGTAGTGTTAAGATGGATCCAATCTATTCTAGTAAGAACAATTGGTAGAGATGTGAGTAACAGTCCATCATCTATCCAAGAAGAATCTGAATAAAAATACTCCGAGCATCGACATATGTAGGAAAGGGTTTCATGAATTTTCTTATGTACAAATTGAATGAGGAGGGGTGAATTCAAAAAAATCGTGCCTTCATGAACTCAGCAGAAACACACGAAAACAGAATACAGGACAAAACTCAAGAACTGCAACTCTAAAACTTCTTAATGCATTCATTGCTTAGGACAAAACTCATGAACTACGGCTCTAAAAATTCTTAATGCATTCATTTCTTATGGGGAGATAGTTAAATACACCAAACTTACTAATAATAGAACTCGGAGAACTCAACTCTTCCATATTTACACTAACTGAAACTATTCTCCCCCTCTCTAAACTCAAAACTCCCCAAAAATAACTAACTAAAGTAATTACTATATTTCATCACTCCCCCTTAATTACAATATCTAACAATTAACACTAACTCTAACATTATCACTAACCATGTCACCTTGACAATTAACACTCTCTCTACACGCTCACAAAATTGATAACATGATGGTCTATCTGTTTAAGTCTCATCTAGGCTTACAACACTCCACATCAACTAAAAACACTTGTTTTACCTTCTTTACCTCATGCTGGTACATAGCATGTACTCTCTATGCTTTACAAGTTTTATCTTCTTTTTGCTCGAAACTTTATATGTTGCATAAATTTTCATATTTTTCAACTTCAACTTTTTTTTCAATATTTTTTCATCATCTTGGTCATGTTCATCTAGTTGGTTTTGAGCATTTGCTCGTAATTTAGATATTTCTAATTGAACACTTATGTCAAACTTTGTAAGATCAAGAACATCTTCAATTTCTTTAATCTCCTCTTCCACTATTGAAATAACTTTAACAACTTCGATGTTTATCTTCATTTTTTATGTTCCTTATTGATCTCCTCTTCCACAGTTGAAATAACTTTAACAACTTCGATGTTTATCTTCATTTTTTATGTTCCTTCTTCTACTACAGTTATGGTATCTTTTCCATAATGTATCTTTTCCATAACCAGTTTCATCTCTGTCATAGTTGGGCTTTGCAAGCCACTCCTCAAGAAAAGTTAATTGAACATAAAATTCAACATTCATTGTAACCTCATTCATGTTTTCAAGAATTTTTGTTGCTAGATTCTCCTCACATTTTCCTACCGGTGCAAAGGTAGTTTCATTTTCATATTCAATTTCAATTTTATCATCCATATGTGTATATACACAGTGGAATTTTTTTATGATATTCATGATTTCCATATCATACAAAGTCACATTTTTCTTCCACAATTTCATGAACAAATTTCTCTACAATGTTTAGGACAAGCAATCTCCATATATTTTTTATTTTCTTTTACTTTAGTTGGTTCTTGCACAACTTCTTCAGTCATCTCTGTAGTGACAAATTCTTCTACTTCTTCTGTGACAACAATCACTTCATCAACAACTACAACACTATAACACAACTTGATGTTGATTTCTCTTTCTCCCCCTTTCACTATATGTATGTCATCTCCATAATATCCTAAATCTCTTTGGACCTAGTTGTTACTACAAATTTGGGAAGAATGGTCTCATCTACCCTTTATTGAATGCCAGAGAATGTTGTTGCATCATTTTTCTTGTTTTCTATGAGTTGATCCATATGATATTGAATCATGGTTACATAGGCTTCATTTGAAAATTCTTTAAAAATATTCAACACAATATTTCATAAATCTTAATAGCCATCAAATTTACCAAGTAATCTAGGAGGTGGTGGCAGATGAAAATAGCTTCTAATATCCATCAAATTTAGTCAAATTCAGCAGAAAATGTCCATCGCCTATATGCACTGTATTGGAAAATGCATCTTTTAGAAAATACATAATCCTAACTTCTTATACAACTCTCTTGAGTGTGCAAGGAAACTAATTGAAGTGGTGCTTTTTTAATATGTTTGAACCAAATGCCGAAGTCTTTAACTTTGACTATGAATTTATACAAAGAAACCCTAAAAACGCTTCCGTTTTTATTTCTTTATGGATGCCAAAAAAATTAAAAAATCTCATGGGCCTCCTTATAAACCTCCAAATATACCACGACTTCCCTTCTATTGTGTGCCTCCTTTAAAATTAAAATAATGAAATATATACCACAATTCTCCTTCTATTAGGCCTCCTTTAAAATCAAAATAATGAAATATGTAACACTAAACAACACTTGTGCAAATTTGAATGCCTATTATGTACCAAAGTTCAACGCCTACTATCCCTTCTCCTGCACTTTCAGTAGAAGAGGGTTGTCAAATGTTTTTCAATATCATGCATTCCACAAGCTGGATTTTCATGCTCATGCTTCTCTACACGGTGGGCAGCGTGGGAAATAGAAATTGATGCGACTATCCCTTATTCCAGTGAACGACGACGAACTCCTCTCGATTTCTTTTTGTTGTCTTGACCGAGGCGCTACCCTGCCATCACTCTAGCTTTGATATTTTGCACGTTATGCGATTTGCTTTCTTCAACATAGCTTTGATACCAATTTAGGAGGAAGGGGAGAGTTCCTGACGGCTACTATTGTATAAACTCTTTCACGAACGTACAGAACCAAAACAAAGACGAACACAAAAACTGCTACTCTAAAATTTTTAATGTGTTTCATTACTCGTGGAGAGACAGTGGAATACACTAAACTTACTAATAATAAAACTCAGAAAACTCAACTCTTCTGTAGCTTTCTTCAACTAACTAGAACTAATTGAAACTCTTCTACGACTCTCCAAAGCAAGAAAAGCTATCATGTTCAAGACTTTCCTTTTATAGGGTATAATCAATGGGAGGAGGGTCAAATTCCTTCATAATGCTGTTATGTTTCTTAATACTATTATGCTTGACACTAATACTTCGGAGAAGTGGATTATCTAATTCACAAACATTGTTCCTAATTTTCAAAAGTAACTAATTCACAAAGAATGACTTGTGCTAAGTTTAATTCCCCTTCATGTTAAAATAAAAATAATGCACAGAGATGAAATATTTTGTAAATTTTTTATTGGTTTTATTAGTTATGGGTTACTAAGGTTTTATATTTTCAACATATACATAAGGTATCATATGTCAATTGGGTTTAGTCCAAGTGCTTGTGAGGAATGATTGTTATCTTCAAGGAATGATTGTTATCTTTGTCACCTAGATTTAACTAGGACATGATTATCTCAAAATGAATATATTGTTGTAATAGATTTGAGCCTTTTTATTTA
Source organism: Picea engelmannii (assembly GCA_009831015.1). Classification (NCBI taxonomy): domain Eukaryota; kingdom Viridiplantae; phylum Streptophyta; class Pinopsida; order Pinales; family Pinaceae; genus Picea; species Picea engelmannii. The sequence continues at coordinate 230,787 of ML783703.1, forward strand.
TAAGTGACCTTATACCTCAAAGATTTATGGTTTACTCTAAGTATCATCATACCATCCTTAAAATAAATATATTATAAATAAAATCATCCTTAACATAAATATATATTATAAATATATTTTTGGGATTTTAAACAAAGAATACATTGTGTTAAATATATTATAAATACATTTGTATGTTCTTGGGATTTAAAAGAAGAATAATCTGTTGTTCCGAAGAAGCATAAAAGATAGATATATTTAATTGAAAATATTGAACACGATGAGATCAATCGATATTACATCAACCAACTTGCTTCTATGGCATACATGGGTTTATAACAACTCTTCACAGTTTATTAAAGTGATTACATTTATGTGTATACATAAATTGGGTGATTTGTTTCAACAATAAACTATTTAAAGGAACCATTAAATCTATTAAAATCCATAAAATTGTGGAAAATGGTTGACATATCTCAACAATCTTCATCTTCACAACATTTTACCTAAATATAATGTTTAGTTTATTCATCACCTATGTTGGAAGCCAAAGAGAAGTCAAGCACCATTGCATCTTCTCTAATAACAATGGCTTTGTGAACAAATCTTTGTGATTTACCGGAGTTTTGACTTTCTTAGGGATCATTGGACCTCCAACATGTCTTCCAAAATGATGCTTGGAGACATATCTTGAGGTAAATATCATTTTATCCAACAAACCTATAAAATATATATTACAATTACTATAGACTAAACCACTGAAACCATGATATGTGACACTTGTGCCTCTAAAACTTTGAAGCACCCATTTCGTTGTTTTACCTAAATTTTCCATGTGTCTGACAACATCAACTGGATGTAAAATATATGGTCTTAACCATTTCATCACATACAATAGACCTCCTACTGAAATGGCATACAATATATGAGAAGTAACATTTTCTTCTTTATAAACAAGACCTAAACTTGAATAAAATGTATAATGGAAAGAAACAAGGATATTAGTAGGTTTCACAATACTCATACTGAACTTTATAAGTATCAATTTCTATTGTGATAACCACAACTTACCATGTATATCGTCTATGTGTACTTCTGTCGTCAAAATTTGTTTTGTTTCTCCTTATCCTTCATCTAAAATGTCATGTCCAATTGAGCCTTTATCTCACTGATGTCAACCATGCTTTGGATTGCAACGAAAATATCATCAACATAGTGAATATACTATTAACAAAATAGTCATACTTACCCCTTGAAAAGTTTTGGCTCACCATGAAGGATTCAATCCTCTTGTACAGTTGCATTGATACCATTAGGCCATACAATGAATCCTAGAGCATGGAAAAAAATCTACCGTTATGATTTTGAACTAACCTTATTGGTTGTTCCATACATATTATATCTCTTTTATTGACGATCTTGTGGGAAGTAGGATCCCACATATTACATCCCTTTACACCATCATAAATTGTAGAGTTATAAAACAAACCAGAATTCAGAAACAAAGATTCTAAGTCTGGAAGTGATTTACAACTTACCAATACCTGCAAGTATTTCTTGACCATATGACCTTGTTGCTTCTTCCATAAAATGGAAGATACATCTGTCACCTCAGATTTGACTTCAATATTGTCTTCTATCTTGTAAAGATTATCAACCTTTGTTTCATTCATCACTACTAAACTTCCTTTCGACACTTCGAGTGCTCGACCTTGACCTGTATACTTTTATCCATCATAATCCAAAACCCCTACTGAAATCAAATTTAACTTAATCCTAGGTACATATATAACCTCCATTACCTCTCTAACAATACCATCGAACATCCTGATTCTAATATTTCCAACCCCAACAGTTTTACAAAGATTACCATTTCCCATAAACACTATACCCTCATCAATAGATTGGTAAGAAATGAACAAGTTTCTATGTGAGCACATGTGGTGGGAGGCACTAGAATCTAATTGTCATTCTTCATGATATCGTAAGCTACTAGAAATGGATAAAACTTCACGAGTCATACCTGAATTTGTTGCAGTGAAATTTTCTTCCTTTGTAGAGTTCTCCTCAAATTCTTTTATTTTACAACAATCTTTCTTGAGATGTCATATTTTTCCATATTACCATCTTTTTTCTCTACGCTTTATGTCTCTTAACTTAGATCGTGAAGAACTTCTATGATTTTTCTCTTTGGGATGACCTTTGATCACCATCGTCTTTGAAGTTAAGATTTCTTGACTAGATTTTCTCTTCATCCCCTTAGCCCACAAGGATCACACAACAAAGTTATAATATGAAACATTTGTTGAGCTAAATCTAATAGAGGTAACTAAATTATCCAAGACTCAGGATACGAACACCATAGTGTAATAGTCTTATCTCGATCTTCGAGTTTAACTTCCATGCTAGTAAATTGACCTATAAGGGTATTAAAGGTATTTAAATTAGCAGTAACTTTGGTACCTTCTTTCATTCGCAAACTGCATAATTTCTTCTTTAAGTAGGTTTTGCTAGTCAAGGTCTTTGTCATATACATACTTTCCATCTTACTCCATAATTCCCTTGTTGTATCCTCTCCTATGATATTAAACATAACTTCATCTGCCAAACATAGACGAATGGTAATGAGTGTTATGACATCCATATCTTCTCATTCCTCATTTTTCATGTTGGTCGGTTTCTTTGTCCTTCCTACCAACGCCTTTTGCAACACTTATTGCAGAAGGAAATATGACATCTTGACCTTCTATAGTTTAAAATTGTTCTTCCCATTAAATTTATCGATCTCAAATTTTGAACTCTACACCTTTTCCATTAACAAAAATCTCCCAACACTATTGATAATAAACTGAGCTTTTAAAAAAGAAGGAATAATATTATAGTTCAATATTGAACCCAAAAAAAAATTAGTTAAAAAATTAGTTAAAAGGTTTTTCAAAATCATAACCTTTATTAAAAAAAATAAAAAAATATCCACCTTTTAAATAATTAATTACGCCGAAAGGTTTACACCTATTGACAATAGGCAGATTTAATAAGGGTTTAGTGCTTAATAAGTTTTCTATGGACAAGATTAAATATGGCTGGAATATTCTTAGTAGTCACACAAAATAAATGGCTGTGATTTCACCGTTTATGTGTTTACATTTTTACATTTACCTAATCATATTTAAAAATTACTTTGATAGCTAACTGATTGCCACATAAGTGATTAACAAAAAATAAAATATTAACACCACATAAATGAAGCCCAANGATTAAATATGGCTGGAATATTCTTAGTAGTCACACAAAATAAATGGCTGTGATTTCAATCATTAACTTCCTAGCTATTATAAAGACATCAGTTTCTGTGTTTACTTTTTTACATTTACCTAATCACATTTAAAAATTACTTTGATAGCTAACTGATTGCCACCTAAGTGATTAACAGAAATTAAAATATTAACACCAGATAAATGAAGCTGAACCTTTTATTTGTTAATCAATAATAAAATTTAATATATTCTTTTAAGAATTCTTTTCATCTTATCAACCTTTCGGCGTTGATCAACCACAATTATGTGACTGTGCTAGTACCTAGTGACATGAGTTTACATGACTTTCACAACATTATCGCTCTACCTGCTTGTCATGTAGTGCGATGATCTCCTAGTTATCGTGCCCCCAAAACGTTCAACCAAAAAAACTCACTATTTCCCTACATTGGTTGGAGGATGCTCCGCCATAATTATGCACAGTGCATCTAAGATGCTCATGTATCAATTTATAGAGCGCGTCTCCCTCTGGACGCTCCTAAACGCTCTCACACTAGGCGTGTCTCCGACTACAAAAAATCAATTTCTCAAGTGTTAGAGCGGGGAACGCTTGTCCAACACTTCGTAGGGGGTGTCTGCGTAGGAAATAACACTCTCGTGTAACGAAATTGTGAACCAGCTCTCAGATCCACTTTCCACACTCAGATATACTCGACTCGCTTGGATAACATACTCTGATAACACTGTTGTGTACCAATACCACTGTTGTGTAGCAGAAGCATAAAAGATAGATATATTTAATTGTAAATATTGAACAGGATGAGATAAAAGGAAACATCTACGGGATAGTGATATTCAGTTTATTTATTGTTCAAGGGAGATATTATATCAACCAAATTAGGCTTATCATTTACTTTCTCACACTCTTGGTTCTATGAGCATACATACTCTTGCTTTTATGGACATACATGGATGATTTATAACAGCTATTAATAATCTGAATACATTAATGTTATCCAGAAATTGAGTGATTTGTTTCAACTAAAAATTGATTTAAAGGAACCACTAAATCTATTAAAATACACAAAATTGTGGAAAATGGTTGGCATATCTCAACATAATTACGCCGAAAGTTATCTCGAAAGGCGTACACCTATTGACAATGGGAAGATTTAATAGGGGTTTAGTGCTTAATAAGTTTTCTATGGACATGATTAAATATGGCTGGAATATTCTTAGTAGTCACACAAAATAAATCGCTGTGATTTCAATCATTAACTTCCTAACTAATATAAAGACATCCGTTTATGTGTTTACTTTTTGACATTTACCTAATCATATTTAAAAATTACTTTAATAGCTAAGTGATTGCCACTCAAGTGATTAACAGAAATTAAAATATTAACACCAGATAAATGAAGCTCAACAGTTTATTTGTTAATCAATAATAAAATTTAATATATTATTTTAAAGATTCTTTTCATCTTATCAGTCTTTCTGCGTTGATCAGCCACAATTATGTGGCTGTGCTAATCAATATTACAATCTAGTGGCTTGATTAATTTTATACATGACACGTTGATATCGGTACCATACATAGAATTGATAGATGATCACCGCTGTTATCGACGGCATCAACACTGTGTTTTCAATTTCCTGTTGTGGCAATAGAAAGCTATCCGATTCATGGCTCTCCTTTCATCTGGCCCTATATTTTCCGCAACCATCAACAACATAGCACCGAGACCTGGTAGCATGATTCTTTCCACAGGATATGTAGCGGATCCATTTTCTCCAGAGTTGATCAGAGGATTGAGATTGAATATGAATCCTGGTCGAAGTAGACCGCTAATATCAATCGATGAGATAATTGAGCTTGAATATGAAAACTGGTTGAAGTATACCACTGATTTCAGATATACAATAACAGATCTAAATTCATCACTAGTCAATGTTTGGAATATTGTAATTACTCCAGCTAATTAAAGATGAGTTGTAGAGATTCACTCTAGATAGTTTTTCTCTATATATTTATTCAAAATTATTGATGCAGACACTCACCTTTAGGGGATTTCTGTACTCAACAACAGAATCAGAACATAAAAGGACAAAATATATAACTTTGAATCACAAAACAGTCCCGTCCTTATTACATGGCCAAACTTGAACTCGGAAAGAAAAATAAATTAAAAGAAAAAAAACCCTATAAATTCACTCCTCCTACAACTTAGACGAGTGTGACAGATCACAAAGAAAATTGGAATAACGAGCCTAGAACTGACAGATAGGGTCAGTCAGATGCAGAATGTGGCGGATGCTCTGGATCAGTTATCTTAGGTTTTCCTAGAGTAAATGATGCTTATTTAAATTCGTTTGTGGAAGCAATGCGTTTATCTGAATATTGAAATTTACAAGATGTAGCTCATGCTTATGATTAAATTATGTTAATGAATTTATACAGCTGTAACCATTAGTAATATGTTGCTCCCTTGATCAAATTGATATCAAAGCAAGGTTTAAGGCAATCTTTTCCAGTTTAGTTGAGTAAATGGTTCCCGACAGTCAAGGGGATTTTGTTTAGGTGTCTATTTCCTCCACAGGTCTCATATCCCAGAAACCCTGAGTGCGACCGCGACCAGGGCACGGAGCGTATTTTTTTCACGCAACAAAAAAACAACGAACTCTAATGCCGCGACCGTGAATTATTAGTAAGATTCTGAATTTGGTTTTGGCTTCTCCAGCTTCTATAAATTTTTCGTCTTTTAGAATCGAATTTAAGGATTTTGGGTGTTGTGTCCCCACGTTTTGATTTGTCTTCGGGTTGAGCACTTATGTATACTGCTCGTTGAAAAGTATTGGAATAGTCTTGTGCATTTTATCTAGGATCAGAATCACTCTAGGGTGTTTTGTCTAGTGTTTCTACAGTGGAAAGTTTACTTACTGAAGGTTAAAGATGATTTTGTGATTACTTGGTTCGAAGGGTAATTATCAATTTCCATGAGTGTAATCCAATTGTCGTGATTGCCGGAGTTCTAAACTGTAAGTATTTTCTAGGATATGGTTTTGAATATTTTGAGTAACATATTTTTTTATTTATTGATAGTTAAAAAAAAATGGTTCAAAGTAGTAGAAGTCTTACGCTGCCACAATTTCGATTTTACACAAGTAAAGCAAGAAACTTCACAAGCCAAAAATTGTATTGGAAACAAATTTAGAGGAAGAGGATTGACATTTTGTGATGAATTTGACCAAATTTTGAGTTATCAACATGGATTTCGATAACACTTTTTATTTACCACCACCTCCTAGTTTCTTTGCTAAACATTATGATTTTTGGGTCACTAATATGGGAACCAAACTATGCACAAAATATTTTTGGAATATTATATTGAATGGGTTTGAATAACCTTGAAATCATGAAGCCTAGGATGCCATGATAGAAGATGACAAGGATCGGCTCATTGGAAACAAAAAGGATTATGTAGCAGCATTATCTCTCATTCAACAAGGCTTGGATGAGACCATTCTTCCCCATATTGCAGCAACAACCAAGTCCAAAGAAGTTTGGATCTTGAGATGGCATCAAGTGAATGGAGGAGAAACATCGATTAATATCAAAGTGATCCAGGTGGATATTGGTGGCCACCCACCTTTTCTGACTGGCTCAAAACAGTTTTCTGGCAAATTTGGCAATTTACTATTTTTAGCGTTTTTAAACTTCCGAGGCCATTTTGAGGGCACAAATGAAGGTTTTTCGAGATAGAGGTTCTCAATAATAGCTAAACGCATGATTGAGCCCCCAAAATGAATCTCCTTGATGATATCTTTCCAACGAGCTATCATACACCTAAAATGGAGATCGTATGCAAAAGTTACGACCCCGAGAAGTTGATGTACTAACTTACCCAAACACGACCCACATGACTTTTGGCGCTTCATCTCCTAGGGTTAATTTTTTGGATGTCTAGGACTTTTGGATTTCCTATTTATTGTAAAAATGCCTTCAGAGCCTCATTGTAATCATCTTCTTGTGAATGCGAGTTTCCGTCACATCTCTTCTCAGAGATAAGCTGCCACTATTCTATCGAGTCTTTCACTTTGTATTTTATAGTCTCTGTACATTTATTTCATTAATAGAAATCGTGTATTACTGTATATCTATGTTTATGGTTGCATCTCTGATATATTTTTGTTATATTATTGAATATCTGCGATATCTCTATGCATTTCTTTATTATATCTCCGATCTCATTTCGTGCCAAAAATAATCTGAATCAGTGGTTTCAAAGCAGGCTGTTCTTGGTTGTTTTTTTCAGTGTATGTCCCCGACGAGGTTTGAGTATAGAAAGTTTGGTATCGAGCTTATCTCTCTTAAATACAATCTCTCTCGCACACCCAAGAAACCCTCAATGGAAGAAGAAAAGGAAAATGACGGACCAGATGATCCTATCAGTTTATTTCTTGAGCAAGCTCTCATGTGACAGAGAGATGAAATGATGGAGAATTTTTCCCACATCCTTCAATGCCTCCCGATAGCAACAAGTGCATCTTCATAAAGTGACCACTTTGAAGGCACCTCGCCTTTCAAGGTACAAGTTAATTTTGAAATTCTTGTATTTGAAGGACAAATAGATGAAGAAGTGTTAGACAAATGGTTAAATCTGCTATAAGCTTATTTTTCTATTCACAAATTTCTCGACAAAGAAAATATCACCTTCGCACTCCTTAAAGCTCTCCCCCATGTCAAACATTGGTGGGAAACTTATTGGGAACAGATTTCCACAGAGGAGTCTGAAATATATGGGGTCGATACCACTTGGGATTTTTTTGTGGATGTTGTAAAGGAACAATATTACCCTATTGGAAACTATATGGACCAGTACATGAGATGGAACACACTGTGGAAAGAGAGGGGCCAAGCAGTTCCAGAGTTCACCAATACCTTTCATACCTTGCGCACCAAGCTGGGTATCAAAGACTCTGAATGACATTTGGTTTTGAAATACCATGGGGCTCTACAAAGTTATATCCAAACTGAAATGGATTTTCTGGACATCTCATCACTCGGTGATGCCTATCAATATGCTATTAAAATCGAGAAAAAATTTAAGCACCAGAACAAATGGGATTTTGGTTCTGCAAATCCGCAACAACCAAAGTATGAAAAAGATGTCCCTAACAAACAGTCTCCCGAAAACTAGTCCAAGCCACATGAAAAGAAGGGTTACAGGAAGAAAAAGAAGCACACCGAAAAATGGTGCGATTTCCACAAAATCGACTGACACAACATCGATGAATGTCGCTCAAAACAGTCATTTGTAGCCGAGATCAAAGATAAGGAGCCGAACCATGATTCGGAATATGATTATGAAAATACTGGTAAAGGACAGATCATTAACGCAAACAACACTGTTATTGTCATGATCATAACAATTCAACCAGAAGAACCAATAGATCTTGAAGAAGAGGAGCACCTATCTCATTCACAGATGTGGTTGAAGGGGAGCCCGTTACATTTTATTGTTGATAGCGGAAGCCATAAGAACCTCATCTTAGCAAAGGTCGTCAAATAGTTGGGATTGCCGACAACACCACACCCGCAGACATACAACATCAGATGGCTTCGCCAAGGACGAGATTTTTGTGTAAGCCAACAATGTTGATTGTCATATGGCATCCAAACCTTCAAGGATGAGGTATTATGTGATGTTTCCCCACTAGATGCCTACGATGTTCTCTTGGGACAACCATATATGTGGAAGCACCATGTTGTTTATGAGTCTCGACATCGCAGTGTCATTGTTTCTCTAAGTGATCATCTCTACATAATATGAGAGGTAGTTCCGACTACTATTCCACCTAAAAAGTGTCACAAGGTAGTATCTCATACTGAAAAATTCAACTTCTTCACAATCTGTTCAAAATGGGAACACAAGGACACTGCAACCACTACAGCTTCCCCCCAAGCACGTTCTATCCAACAGAAGGAGGTCGACAAGGTTGCACCAAAGCGAAAATATTTCATATGCACACCATCCTCTCATGTAACCCGACTTGTTGAACAACATTAGCCTCAACAGGCTCATGACATGCTTCTACAAACTGAGCAACACGACATATCCAGAAAGGCAAGCAGCTCACCAACATGCAAATTCAACAAACACTTTTTCCTCTCCCCTGGGAACTTAACACAATGGATACCATTTATTCCTAAGGAGGGAGGATTTATCTAGGTGTATATTGATGGCCACCCACCTTTTCCAACTGGCTCAAAGCAATTTTCTAGCAAATTTGGCAATTTACTATTTTTAGCAGTTTTTAACTTCCGGGGCCATTTTGAGGGCCCAAATGAAGGTTTTTTGAGATCGAGGTTCTCAATTATAGCTAAATGGATGATTGAGCCCCCAAAATGAATCTCCTCTATGATACCTTTCCAACGGGCTATAGTACGCCTAAAACGAAGTTCGTATGCAAAAGTTATGACCCCAAGAAGTTGATGTACTAACTTACTCAAAAAGGGTCCACATCACTTTTGGCGCTTCATCTCCCAAGGTTAGGTTTTTGGATGTCTAGGAATTTTTGAATTCCTGTTTATTGAAAAAAGGCCTTCAGAGCCTCATTGTAATCATCTTCTTGTGAATGTGAGTAGTCTTCACATCTATTCTCAGAGATAAGCTGCCACCATTCTATCGAGTCTTTCACTCTTTATTTTACAGTCTCTGTACATTTATTTCATTAATAGAAATCATGTATTACTGTATATCTATGTTTATGGTTGCATATCTGATATATTTATGTTATATTATTGAATATCTGTGATATTTTTGTGCATTTATTTATTATATCTTCGATTTCATTTCGTGCCGAAAATAATCTGGATCAGTGGTTTCAGAACAGGTTGTTCTTGGTCCTTTTTCTAAGTGCATGTCCCCGAAGAGGTATGAGTATAGAAAGTTGGGTCTTGAGCTTGTATCTCTTGATGGAAATCGTTCTCACACACCCAAAAAACCCTCAATGGCAGAAGAAAAGAAAAATGACGGAGCAGACGATCCTATCAGTCTATTGCTTGAGTAAGAGCTCATGCAACAGAGGGAGGAAATGATGGAGAATTTTTCCCGCATCCTTCAACACCTGCCGATAGCAACAAGCGCATGTTCATCAACTGGCCACTTTGGAGGTACCTCACCTTTCAAGGTATATGTTAATTTTGATATTCATGTATTTGAAGGACAAATAGTTGTAGAAGCCCAAGACAAATGGTTAAATATGCTAGAAGGTTATTTCTCTATTCACAAATTTTTCGAGAAAGAAAAGATCACCTTCGCACTCCTTAAATCTCTCCCCCATGTCAAACATTGGCGGGAAACTTATTGGGAGCAGAGATCCCCAGAGGAGTCTAAAATATATGGGGCCGATCCCACTTGGGATTTTTTTGTGGATGCAGTAAAGGAACAATATTACCCTATTGGCAACTATGAGGACCAGTACATGAGATGGACCACACTGTGGCAAGAGAGTTTCCAAGTAGTTTCGGAGTTCACCAATACCTTCCATACCTTGCGCACCAATTTGGGTATCAAATACTCTGAACGACATTTGGTTCTAAAATACCGTGGGGATCTACATAGATACATCCAAATTGAAATGGATTTTCTGGACATCTCATCACTCGGTGCTGCCTATCGATATGTTGTTAAAATCAAGGAGAAATTTAAGCACCATAACAAATAGGATTTTGGTTCTGCAAATCTGCAACAACCAAAGTATGAAAAAGACGTCCCTAACAAATAGTCTCCCAAAAACCAGTCCAAGCCACATAAGAAGAAGGGTCACAGGAAGACAAAGAAGGACACCGTAAAATGGTGCAATTTCCACAAAAGCCCCTTTCACAACAAAGATGAATGTCGCTCAAAATAGTCATTGGTGGCTGAGATTAAAGACAAGGAGCCGAACCCTGATTCAGAATCTAATTATAAAAATAATGGTAAAGGACAAATCATTGATGCAAACCCCACTACTATTGTTGCGACAACAACAATTCAACCAGAAGAACCAACAGATCCTGAAGAAGGGAAACGCCTTTTTCATTCACAAATGTGGGTGAAGGGGACCCCGCTGCATTTTATTGTTTATAGCGGAAGCCAAAAGAAGTTGATCTCAGCCATACAACATCGGGTGGCTTCGCCAAAGACTAGATCTTCGTGTCAGCCAACAATGTTGATTGTCATATGGCATCCAACCCTTCCAGGATGAGGTATTATGTGATGTTTCCCCTCTAGATTTCTGTGAAGTTCTCTTCGGACAACCATATATGTGGAAGCACCACGCTGTTTATGAGTCTCAACCCTGCAGTTTCATTGTTTCTCTAAGGGGTCATCTCTACAGAATACCAGAGGTAGTTTTAACTACTGTTCCACCTAAAAAGTGTCGCAAGGTAGTATCTTATACTGCAAAATTTAGCTTCTTCACAATATTTTCAAAATGGGAATAGAAGGACACTGCAACCATTACAGCTTCGCCCTAAGCACCTTATATCCACCATAAGCAAGTCAACAAGGTTGTAGCAAAGAGAAAATATTCCTTCTGCACACCGTCCTCTCATGTGGCTTGACTTGTTGAACAGCCTCAGCCTCAACAGGTTCATGACAGACTTTCACAAACTGAGCAACGTAACGTCTTCAGAAAGGCAAGCAGCTCACCAAAATGCAGATTTAGCAAACGCTTTTTCCTCTCCCCTGGGAAATCAACGTAATGGAGACCATTTCTTCCTAAGGAGAGATGATTGATCTAGGTGGATATTGGTGGCCACCCACCTTTTTCAACTAGCTCAAAACAGTTTTCTGGCAAATTTGGCAATTTACTATTTTTAACAGTTTTTAACTTTTGGGGCCATTTCGAGGGCCCAAATGAAGGTTTTTCGAGATAAAGGTTCTTAAATATTGTCAAAGGCATGATTTATCCCCCAAAATGAATATTCTCGATGATACCTTTCCAACGAGCTATCATACGCCTAAAATGGAGATTGTATGCAAAAGTTACGACCCCAGTAAGTTGATGTACTAACTTACCCAAATGGGGCCCACATGACTTTTGACGCATCATCTCCTAGGGTTATTTTTTTGGATGTCTAGGAATTTTGGCATTCCTATTTATTGTAAAAATTCCTTTATAGCCTCATTGCAATCATCTTCTTGTGAATGTGAGTAGACGTCACATCTCTTCTCAGAGATAAGCTGCCACCATTTTATCGAGTTTTTCGCTCTATATTTTACAGTCTCTGTACATTTATTTCATTTTTAGAAATCATGTATTACTGTATATCTATGTTTATGGCTACATATCTGATATATTTCTGTTATATTATTGAATATCTGCGATACCTCTGTGCATTTCTTTAGTATATCTCTGATCTCATTTCCTGCCGAAAATAATCTAGATCAGTGTTTTCAGCGTAGGTTGTTCTTGGTCGTTTTTTACAGTGCATGTCCCCGACGAGGTATGAGTATAGCAAGTTGGTTCTCGAGCTTGTCTCTCTTGAGGACAATCTCTCTCACACACCCAAGAAACCCTTAATGGTGGAGTAAAAGAAAAATGACGGAGCAGACGATTCTATCAATCTGTTGCTTGAGCAAGCTCTCACTCGATAGAGGGATGAAATGATGGAGAATTTTTCCCACATCCTTCAATGCCAGCCGATAGAAATAGGTGCATATTCATCAAGAGACCACTTTGGAGGTACCTTGCTTTGCATGGTACAAGTTAATTTTGATATTCCTATATTTGAAGGACAGATAGATGAAGAAGCCCTAGACAAATGGGTAAATCTACTAGAAGGTTATTTCTCTATTCACAAATTTTCAAACAAAGAAAAGATCACTTTCTCACTCCTTAAATCTCTCCCTCATGTCAAACATCGGTGGGAAACTTATTGTGAGCATATTTTCATGGAGGAGTCCAAAATATATGGGGTCGATCCCACTTGGAATTTTTTTGTGGATGCGGTAAATGAACAATATTACCATATTGGAAACTATGAAGACCAGTACATGAGATGGACCACACTGCAGCAAGAGAGGGGCCAAGCAGTTCCAAAGTTCACCGATACCTTCCATATCTTGTGCACCAATCTAGGTATCCAAGACTCCAAATGAAATTTGGTTCTAAAATATCGTGGGGCTCTACACAGATACATCCAAACTGAAATGGATTTTCTGGACATCTCATCACTCGGTGTTGCCTATCGATATGCTGTTAAAATCGAGAAGAAATTTAAGCACCAGAACAAATGGGATTTTGGTTCCACAAATATGCAACAAACAAAGTATGACAAAGACATCCCTAACAAACAGTCTCCTGAAAAAAAGTCCAAGCAATACGAAAAGAAGGGTCACGATAAGACAAAGAAGGACATCGAAAAATGGTGTGATTTCCACAAAAGCCCCTGACACAACATCAATGAACGTCACTCAAAACAGTCATTGGTGGCCGATATCAAAGACAAGGAGGTGAACCATGAGTCAGAATCTGATTCTGAAAATAATGGTAAAGGACGGATCATTGATGCAGGCCCCACTGCTATTGTCGTGACCACAACAATTCAACCAGAAGAACCAATAGATCCTTAAGAGGGGGAGTTCCTTTTTCATTCACAGATGTGGGTGAAGGGGACCCTATTGCATTTTATTATCGTTATTAGAAGCCGAAAGAACCTCATCTTAGCAGAGGTCATCAAACAGTTGGGATTGTCGACAACACCATACCGGCAACCATACAACATCGGGTGGATTCTCCAAGGACGAGATCTTCGTGTCATCCAACAATGTTTATTGTCATATGGCATCCAACCCTTCAAGGATGCGGTATTATGTGATTTTTTCCCACAACATGTATGTGATGTTCTCTTGGGCCAACCTTATATGTGGAAGCGCCACGTTGTTTATGAGTCTCGACCCCTCAGTGTCATTGTTTCTCTAGGGGGTCATCTGTATAGAATACCAGAGGTAGTTCTGACTAATGTTCCACCTAAAAATTTCTACAAGGTAGTATCTCATACTCCACATTTAGCTTCACAATCTATTCAAAAAGGGAACAGAAGGACACTTCAACCACTACAGCTTCAGCCCAAGCACCTTCTATCCAACAGAAGGAGGTCCACAAGGTTGCAACAAAGTGAAAATATTTCTTCTGCACACCATCCTCTCATGTAGAAATGTTTTTTGAATATCCTTAGCCTCAACAAGTCCATGATAGACTTTCACAAACTAAGCAGCTCGATGCCTCCAGAAAGGCAAGCAACTCACCAAGATGCAGATTCAACAAACGCGTTTTCCTCTCCCCTGGGATCTCAACGCAATGGATACCATTTATTCCTAAGGAGGGAGGATTGATCCAGGTGGATATTGGTGGCCACCCACCTTTTCCGACTTGCTCAAAATAGTTTTTTGGCAAATTTGGAAATTTACTATTTTTAGCAATTTTTAACTTTCGGGGCCATTTTGAGGGCTAAAATGAAGGTTTTTCAAGATTGAGGTTCTCAATAATATCTGAAGGCATGTTTGAGACCCAAACATGAATCTCCTCGACGATACCTTTCCAACGAGCTATTGTACTCCTAAAATGGAGATTGTATGCAAAAGTTACAACCCTGGGAAGTTGATGTACTAACTTACCCAAACGAGGCCCACATGAATTTTGGTGCTTCATCTCCTAGGGTTAGGTTTTTGGATGTCTAGAAATTTTTGCATTCCTGTTTATTTTAAAAATTCCTTCAAAGCCTCATTATAATCATCTTCTTGTGAATGCGAGTAGCGATCACATTTCTTCTCAGAGATAAGTTGCAACGATTCTATCGAGTCTTTCACTTTGTATTTTATAGTCTCTGTACATTTATTTCATTAATAGAAATCATGTATTACTCTATATCTGTGTTTATGGTTGCATCTCTGATATATTTCTGTTATATTATCGAATATCTGTGATATCTCTGTGCATTTCTTTATTATGTCTCTGATCTCATTTCATGCCGAAAATAATCTGAATCAGTGGTTTCAAAGCAGGATGTTCTTGGTCATTTTTTTTCAGTGGATTTCCCCGACAAGGTCTGAGTATATCAAGTTGGGTCTCGAGCTTGTCTCTCTTGAGTAAAATTGGTCCCACATACCCAAGAAACCCTCAATGGCAGAAGAGAAGAAAAACAATGGAGTAGACGATCCTATCAGTCTGCTGCTTGAGCAAGCTCTCACATGATAGAGGACCGAAATGATGGATAATTTTTCCCACATCCTTCAACCCCTGTCGATAGTAATACGTGCATCTTCATCAAGCGTCAAGAACAATATTACCCTATTGGAAACTATGAGGACCAGTACATGAGATGGACCACACTGCGGCAAGAGAGGGGCCAAGTAGTTCTGGAGTTCACCAATACCTTCCATACCTTGCGCCCCAAGATGGGTATCAAAGACTCTGAATGACATTTGGTTCTGAAACACCGGGGGGTTCTACACAAATACATCCAAACTGAAATATATATTTTGGACATCTCATAACTCTGTGTTGCCTATCAATATGTTGTTGAAATCGAGCTGAAATTTAAGCACCAGAACAAATGGTATTTTGGTCCTGCAAATCTGCAACAACCAAAGTATGACAAAGACATGCCTAACAAACAGTCTCCTGAAAACTAGTCCAAGCCACATGAAAAGAAGGGTCACAGGAAGATAAAGAAGGACACTGGAAAATGGTGCGATTTCCACAAAATCCCCTAGCACAACAACGATGAATGTCGCTCAAAATAGTCTTTGGTGGCCAAGATCAAAGACAAGGAGCTGAACCGTGATTCAAAATCTGATTCTAAAAATACTAGTAAAGGACAGATCATTGACGCAGACCCCACTACTATTGTCATGACCACAACAATTCAACTAGAAGAACCAATAGATCTTGAAGAGGGGGAGTGCCTTTTCTTTCACAGATGTGGGTGAAAGGGACCCCGTTGCATTTTATTGTTGATAGCAGAAGCCATAACAACCTCATCTTAGCAGAGGTCATCTGTGAAGACCTCCTCGTTACGAAAACAATTTGGATAACAGGTGCAATTTTTTTTTTTGTTTAAGGTGTGTGCACGCATGTAAAGAGGAAATAGACACACTTGACTCTACGTCGCCACCCGACGACTAACAAGACGCGACCACGATGATCACAACAAGAATACATAGGTGCACCATAAGTAACTGCAAGGATTATTGACCATAGACATAAGGCGCACAACAGGTAACCACAACATAAACTACGTACGGGGTTATGAACAATACGAGCACAGAAGGAAGAATCCATGGTAGTAGAGTTTACTATTTCTGCACAGGAAAGCAGGGCGTTTAATCTTAGTTCTCTCCTTTGGAGAGAGAGAAGGACAGATAGGCTCCTAGCCAACTGCTCAGGCAGAAACTAGTAATCTCCATCAGGTGTGTCGCAAGAGTGGAAACCCTGCCTTTAAAGGGCCCGAGACTCTTGATACGACACTGGATTCTTTACACATAAAAAATCACACACACAGAAATCTTGGAAAAAAATGGAAAAATACAACGATCCACGATAAAAGTAAAACTGACCACCCGCCCGTCCTACCCTGCAAGGTTAGAACGTCCAAGACACATAATCAATGTTCAAGCCCAGGTTCCCATCGATTTTAACCATTTAAGGTCTCAGGGCTAGCAACTGTTCTGAGGAACATGGAGGTGTCTACATCCAGCCTGACACAAGCAGACCACGGCAAGAAAATAGTACATCCAAGCACAACAATGATTAAACGAGCAACCCCTCCCTCTACGGAAAGCACCCGACCTAAGGAACTCAGATAACGACCAACCAAAATTAAGACAAGGCGTTGTCTATGACTTAACTATGATTGAATACAAACCAACTACTTCATTTTAAAAATTCATTAATCGACGAGTTATCCAACCTTAAATAATGTAAAATTAAGTAATTGCAATCCCCATTACCCAAAGACTAAATGTACTTGGTTCCAAGACAGTGCATTTTATATGTGTACAATTTCAACAAATTCAACCACATTCCCACAATGGTATCAACAATATCCCTTTAAGTGACCTTGCAAATAAATATCTATCACTTTACACCTTGGCCTTAAATTAAGTTATAATATAGAAGATAAAGGATAATGCGAAATGGATAATACAATCACCTTACATATTGAATGTTATCTATGACAAGCATTAACCTAACCATAACGATAGCCACCTCCACATTAACCGTCCATAATTATTATCACTAATCTTATCGCTCCATCCCCTTATCACTTTCATAACAAATGGCATGACATTAACCTTTACCAGGTGCATTAACAATAAGATTTACATTACATGATTACTAATAACGAAAGGAACTATAAATACAAGACCATAAATGAACATATAGATACCCTTATACGAGTAGCATTGCCATTAAAAAATAATTATAGATTCACTGGAATTGAATTGTAATTTGTCGAACAAGAAAATTCACATAAAAGTATAACAATAAGAGAAACAGTAAGGTTATTAAGTTGTAAGACACTTAACTGAATTAATTTAAAATTTCAGTAACATATCTAAAATGAATGACATCTTTTCATTTAATATTTCCATAACATTACAAATAGTTAACGTTCCAATTACGTGTTAACAATTCCAATACATCTTGTTACCATATATTAACATTCCTTGCTTATCATTAACCTCAATTAAAACATTGACTAAATAAATAGCGTGCTATTGTTAATCGCTAACTAAATAGTAATTGATGATAAGGAATTGTTACCTAGATTAAGGTAGAGTGCCCTTATGAAAAGAAAGTAGATTGTTGTTTATAGACAAAAGCAAAAACGAGGTAAAATGTTGTGTGAAATGTTTAACCAAAGGGGTTTTCCTTGATTACCATAAAGCAGAATGCTATTAAGAATGCTTAACGAAAGAGTTGTAATTTGTTGGGTGAAAAGTTAACATGGAGTGATTTACCCTTTTAACATAAAGTTAAAAGGGTAAATCGCTTTCTGTTATTTACACATGTTCCTTTTTTTTTAATGAAAACTAAAATAGTAAAGTAAATCTCTTTCTTTTATTCTTTTTAGGAGAGCTAAACTCATAAGAACGAAAACAAGAAAAGGTTCTTTTATCTGACGGCTGCTAAATGACCCTGTTAAGCAATCGGCCTCAACTGACATCTAAACAAATTCCTCCCACACATTTTCTGGTCCAGTGTTTTAATAAAAAAAAAACGAATAACAAGGAAGGATGCTGTTAGAAAATGAAAACGGTTTCAGTCAGAGGCAAGCATGCTCGGCTAGTGGAGCACGCCGAAATCAAAACTACTAAATCCGTCCATACTAATGGTTATTGCTATAGCAGCGAGGGAGAAAAAGGTGGTTCAACAATGAAATCCATTAAGGCACGACATCAGATGATGGACAAGCGGTGCCCCAACGCTCAAACGAACCCACCTGGTCGCCATTAAAGAATGGAGGAGTCGCTGGGCAATCACCAGGCTAGAATTATGTTGCAGAAATTGGCAAGGAGAAGGGTAATCGATCCGTAGACGCACCCAACTGAGGCAATAATGCCCAACCAGGAAAGTAACATGTTATCACTTTCGAAGGAACAAAGGTCAATTCACAAGGTACAGGTTTAAATGAATCGTTGTTGGCCTGCGGGGGTTCATGTTGGAAACCAGAGACATAGTGCTAACCGCCTTCGACCAGAGTCGAGGCTTGGTCAGCTGATCACAGATTTTAAAGAATTCACTGTTGAAGGGCGAACTCAACTCCTAGCCATCATACCAGAATTTAAATCGTTTTGAAATGAAGGTTTTCACCGTTGGATTGTAAAAAGAAAAGGGGTCAGATAAATTAGAAAGGGTTTCCAGAAGGGTAAGTAGCGACTATAATAATGACACTCACCACAAGATAATTACACATAGTAACATTAAACCAAGATCGCACTGCATCCATGTAATTACCTTAATAAAATATAATTGTAACAATGATTGTCCATAGGGTGAAAAACTTCCCTCAATAAATTTATCACGGTTATACCGTATTCAAAATATTTAGCTAGCAAGAGTGACGCAGAAGCATACAGATTCAACCAAGGAACAACCAAGCCACCCGAACGCGGATCACGGTAATTGTGGGCAATCGATCAAAGGGCATAAGAACAGGACAAGATTTATCCATTATTTTTGTGTAGAGGAAAAATTTCAGAAGGCCATCAAGAAACAATTGCAAAATTCAGTCACTCATCTAAGCTTAGATGCAGAGAAGATTTCTCCAGGCATGCTCAACGCAGTCCAAAAAGTAGAACTATAAGAACGTCCAATGAGATGAGAAGGCGAAGTATAATGAGATAGCATTAGATATAGAATCATGTCGAGTTATGTAAAAGAAAAACAACTTGCCACCAAAAAATTATGCAGAAAAAGAAATGCTACAGGACGCAAGGCAACTCTCAGTCATGGGAAGCTATAGAGGTAGTCGTTTAATGATGAATATGCAATAGATTAGTAGCGAGATTTATCTCCCTTCTTTTTTTTTATATCAAAATCATGATTACAACAACTAAGTTAATTTTTTTCTCACAATACAATCATAATTGCCGTAGTAACTAAACATGCATTCTACTCTACCAAATAAAATCATACGTTTGCCTCAACACCGTCCCTGAGTGTCGTCCGCGCTCTATTTCGCTCCCGCTCATCGACCATAGAGACCTCACCAGTACCTCCCATCCAATCGCCAGGGGTACTCTTCTTCCCCCTTAGCCCCCCGAGCCGCAAAGTGGCCACACAAGATCTAGAAGATAAGTCTAGATTCTCAGCTTGCCTCGCAAGGCTGAGCTACCACTCCAATCTGAGCTGAGAAAAACCCAACTCCTCACAAGCAATCAGTCAAGGCACAATCCGGCAGCGTAACGTTACGCTAACCGTTCCTCCCTTTCTTCCTCATCTTCCCCTTCTTTTATAGAAATTTGAGACCCACCTACTTTCCCTAAATCACTATTAATTTAAGTTTTAATGACAATCCTCTAAAAATTCTCTTCCGTCCAAGTGTCACTCATCCCCCACGTTTCTCCAAAATTATTTTCTCAAAAAAAAAAATTAAAAGACTCATTTCCCTCACCCACCTAGACTCGCTCCTAAAATTACTCCTATGTGTTCCTAGATCCCCTTACATGCTTTTAATAACTTTCCCTAAAATGAAGTTGCTAAATTTAGTTCAATTTAGTAAGTCCTTAATTGATGATTCCTTTTTTCTCTTTACCCTATGTCCCCTACTTTCCTTTATTATGTTTTCTTTATTACAAGTTTCCCTATTTCTATTACTTATTCCTTTCCTTTTTTTTTTTTTAAACCAAAGGATAAATGCGCTAATTAATCTTTTCATTTTATTTTTAAAATCATAACTTTTATACTCCCACACTTTAAATAATTTTAATTCTTCTTTATAATTTAAAAAACCATGGGTTTCAATTAATTTATCTCCCTCATTACTTTACCCCCCCTTAGTTTAAGAAGACTTTAACTATTACTTAGGAGGGTTTTAGTTTGCGTCCTTATGTTTATTTATGTAGGGTCTTTTTCTTAAGGCTAAACAAAATTTTATCTTAGAGATGTTTTAAATTTAGGTTTAGATTTGAACAGGGCGACAATTGATTAGGTTAGTCGTTTCAAGAATTTCTTAAGGCATTAAGGTCTTAGGGTCATCTAGGCTTGTCTCATCATCATATTCAATGCGACGTGCCCTTCAGGATGCACTACGTGCTCCAAGGGTGCCATTCTCCTCAATCATTGTTGTTGCGCGACGTGCCCTTCAGGATGCACCACGTGCTCCAAGGGTGCCACTCATCAACTTATGTTTCTTTTGCACGACGTGCCCTTCAGGATGCACCACGTGCTCCAAGGGTACCACTCGCTGACTTGACTGATTGGTAGACATCTATAACCCCTGGAGTCAACACTCCGCCAAGTCAACTTGTGGGAGACTAAGGGCTCTAAGAAATAAGGCCCCTGCCTTATTGCGTGCCCCTTAGAATCATCGTGAGCGACTGTCACAGTCTGCCCTCACAGCATCGTGGATCCCCTCGAACTAGGTAATCCTTAACCTACAATTCGAGCCACGACGGGAGTGCTACTAGGCTGTGGCAGGGCTGTTGTCCACACCTCTCCCTTAACCTCTCTGGAAATTGTGTGTGGCCTCTTTACTCCATATGTGAGTCTGGTCGGCAAGCTATCATCAGCCTGCATCATCAACCATCATGTCAGAACATGTCAACAACAGATCATCAAATCAATAAAATATCATGGTAAATAAATCAACTCAAATAGCACACTCCCTGACTCAATCTGGAGTCCAAGGGGTTCCTTCGATGCCTCTGCATCCTCCAGGTCAAAAACCCTACACACTCAATAAAACTGATTCAATAGCACCTGTTTATATCAAAGAAGTAAAACAACATGTCATCTATCATAATGTATCATCATCAAGGATAAATTTTTTATCATCATAAAAATCCAGATCAAGTTTTCTAAGTCCACCAGGGCGAGATATTACATACAAACTTGGTCCAAACTTCGTCCCGAAGTTTCTGAGTATAAATGCCGAAATAAATGTACCACGATAACATAAGTACCACAGTATCATAAGTCTATCTTTCAAACAAAAATGGAAATTGTTGGCTCATATCATATGCGTCCTCCTAGGTCGTCGAGTGCGGACTATAACTCTCCCACTGGACCTTGACTTGATCTACCATTCGACGTCATAACTGTCGAACGCGATGATCTAATATGCAGACTGGCTCAGCCATGAGCACTCCCTCATCCGATACCTGCAAGGAACTCATGTCAATCATGTGCATAGGATCACTAATATAATGTCTCAAAACAGATACATGAAAAACATCGTGCATACACCTCAAAGAATCAGGAAAGGCTAGTCGATAGGCCACGGGCCCCTTTCTCTCCACAATCTCGAAAGGTCCCACGAACCTAGGAGAGAGTTTATCTCCCTTTCCAAACTTTATCGAACTCTTATGCGGTTTAATCTGCAAGAAGACTTGATCGTCAACCTCGTAACTACAGTCGACTCGGTGCACATCGACATAACTCTTCTGTCGATCCTGCGCTTCTTTTATCCTTTGTCTTGTGGTTTGAATTTGTTCTTCCATTTCTTGGATGGCTTCTGGTTCCACTAGGACCCTATCCTCAATCCTATCCCAACTCAAGGGCATCTGACACGGTCACCCATAAAGAAACTCAAAAGGTGCCATCTTAATGGTGCTCTGGTAACTGTTGTTGTAAGCGAACTCTACTAGAGACAAGAATTCCTCCCAATGCTTTTGTTGGTCCATCACGTACATGCGCAACATGTCTTCCAAGATTTGGTTCGTACATTTTGTCTGTTTGTCCGTCTCTGGGTGATACGCAGTACTAAAGTTAAGTTGGGTCCCCAAGGCCTCTTGGAAACTCATCCAAAATCGTCCCGTAAACACCGATCCTCGATCGGATATAATATTTTTAGGCACTCCATGCAGCCTCACAATCTCACTGATGAAAACTCTCGCTATGTCAGGTGCCTGATATGTCATATGCATAGGAATAAAGTGAGCACTCTTCGTCAGAGTGTCTACTACTACAAAAATCGAGTCGTGCCTCCTTTCTGTCAGTGGCAATCCAACAATAAAATCCATCGATATAACTTCCCATTTTGATTCTTGAATGGCATGTGGTTGAAGTAATCCTACCGGGTGTCTATGTTCAGCCTTCACCTGCTGACACTCTAGACATCTAGCCACAAAGTTGACTATGTCGGCCTTCATTCCTTTCCAGAAGAATAAGGGTTTAAGGTCTGCCCTCATCTTAGTAACTCCTTGGTGAGCCATGTAAACTACTCTATGAGCCTCGCTCAGGATCAACATCCTCAACTCGTCATTTGGCGATACATAAATCCAACTTCTAAACCTCAATAAACTATCACTATCAAATGAATATTCCTCATATCATGGTACCATCATTGTGTTTTGTCCAATAAAATCCTGGCCTTTTTTGTACTAGTCATCATCACGCTGTAAAGTGAGAATCTTCTCACGTAGATTCGTTTGAAGAGGTAAGACCGAAAATATGTGTGGCCTTCGACTCAAATCATCCGCCACTCGGTTCATTGTTCCCTTTATGTAAGTAATCTCGAAGTCGTAGTCGCTAAGCAATTTTGACCAACGTCGTTGTCACGCGTTCAGGTCACTTTGCGTAAAAATGTGTTGTAGTCCACAATGATCAGTATTTAATTCAAATTTTCGTCCAACAAGGTAGTGTCTCCAAACCTTCAAGGCATATACAATGGCTAATAACTCCAAATTGTGCGCCACATAATTCTCCTCATGCCTTCTCAATTTTCTCGAAATGTAAGCAATCACTCATCCATCTTGCATCAAGACTCCGCCTAAACCTTCCTTGGATGCGTCAGTGCATACCAAGAAGTTTGCGTCCATGTCAGGTACATTTAGTATCGGCGTTGTTGTCAACAACTCTTTAAGCCTCCGAAACACTTCCTCGCATTTCTCTGTCCAAACAAACTTCTTGCTTTTCTGCTGCAATTCCATGATCGGATTTGCTATCTTTGAAAATTCCTTGACAAACCGTCGATAGTATCCTGCTAAACCCGTAAAACTACACACTTCTGTGACATTCGTCAGCGCATGCCATTCCATAATATCCTCAACCTTGGTTAGATCCATAGCGATACCTTCGTCGGAGATGACATGCCCTAAGTAGTGAATCCTCGATTGATAAAAAGAGAACTTGGACAACTTCCCATATAATTTGTGCTCTCGCAAACACTGTAGTACCAAGCACAAGTGCTCACCATGCTCCTTCGTCTTATGAAAGTAGATCAAAATATCATCAATGAATACTTGGACGAACTTGTCCAAGTACTCGCGAAACACCCCGTTCATCAAACTCATGAATACCCCTGGGGTGTTTGTCAGTCCAAACGGTAAAACAATAAACTCCTAATGTCCAAATCTTGTCTTAAAGGCGGTCTTAGGGACATCATCCTCCTTGATCCATAGTTGGTGATACCCTGATCACAAATCAATCTTGAAGAACACCGTCGCACCCTTCATTTGATCGAACAGATCATCAATTCTTGATAAGGGATACTGATTTTTTATCATAGCCTTGTTTAGTTGACGGTAGTCAATAAAAAGCCTCCACAATCCATCCTTCTTCCTATGAAAATAACTGGTGCACCCCACGGTGACACACTAAGGCGTATCATTCCTAGGTCCAACAACTCCTTCAGTTGCATTTTCCACTCTTGCAACTCTGGGGTCGACATCTGATAAGGTGTTCTTGCTATCGGTTCGGTCCCCGGTTTCAGGTCTATAGTAAACTCCAATTCTCTTTCCGATGACATCCTAGGTAACTCCTCTGGAAATACGTTCGCAAACTCCTTCACCACTGGAAGGTGTTCTAGACCTTCCGCCACTCCCTTTTTGTTTAGCACGAGGATCGCATAAATCTTGCACCCCTTGCACATACTCTTCCATAACTGTAAGGAAGAGATGACCCTCAAGGATACTCCCTGGTTCCATCCTATGATCACACGTCTCTGTCCTTCATCATTGACCAAGCTCAACCGTTTCGTCTTACAGTTGAGTATCACCTCATGCGATTCCAACCAATCCATACCAATCACAACGTCGTAAGATCCTAAGATCGTGACGTACAAGTTGACCCTCATGACAAACTCTCTCAAGTTAAGGGCACAGCCGTAACCTTTCCTCCAACCTTCTGTTTGGCTCCATAATACATCTCTATGAAGCTAAACTCGTCCTGTTCGACTGCCTTTACCTTAATACTTTTTAGCATTGCACCAGAATGAAACTCTTAGTAGCACCTGGGTCTATCAAAATACTAAGGGTCTGGTCAGCGAAAGTACCTGTCGTCTCGAGCATAGTTGACTGGTGCTCTGCCTGGCAGTTATTCACCGTTGCGTGAATCTAGTGGGCCTTGTCCATATCTCCCACTGTAGCGGGTCTGGCTGATCCGGATGCCCTGGTCCTCTCCATACGACAGTCGCGCTGGTAGTGTGGCTCCCCACATGTCCAACACCCCTTCTTCGGCCCAGTAGTCCTGGTACCCGAAGTAGAAGATGACGGCGCACAGGCCTGGAACCTTGGTCTGCTCTACTAAACAGGCCTAAATTGCTGCTACTGTAGGCGACACTGCTGCTGATGCTGGGGCCCCCGATAAGGTGTCCGCTGCTGACATGGCAGTCATCTAGGTGTAGTGAAAGTGGATCATTTCTGGAAGCCACGATATCCCAGCGTATGCCTCGTTAGTGTCTGATGCTGCGGTGTGCCAGATGAACCCTACCCTGCAGGTCTCACTGGAGTCCTGGTCTGACCCCCACTGATAAGTTCCTCCTCTGCTATGAGGGCCTTTTGGACAACATCGTGCAAGGTTTGAGGCATCAAGATCCTAACCTTTGCACGCAGGCTTCCGTTAAGGCCAAACATGAACCGGTTGACCTTGAGCTTCTCAGTGTTCAGGTGCAGAGCATACCGGAGAAGCTCCACAAAACGTACCTCGTACTCGGGCACCATACGACCTCCCTGTCATAATGCATTGAACTCATTGAGTTGACGCTCAATGAATTCCTTTGAAATATACCTCTCTCGGAACCGTTCCTCGAACAGTTCCCATGACAGATCTTCGACGGTCATGTTCAGTTGCGGTAGTAGTGTCTTCCACCATAGAAGAGCACTCCCCTTCAGTTGAAAGACCGCCATGTGGACCTTCATGTTGGAGGTATAATCGCGAAGTGCGAAGCACATCACCATATTCTCCAACCGTGCCTCAGTCGCTGTGTCTTCCGGGGCACCAAAGAACTCAGGAAATTTAACCTTCTCGAGTTCACAGTGAATGCTACCTGTAACGGCCGGTGCGCATGGTGGAACCTCAGCAGGTGCCGACGCTCTGGCCTCATCTCTATCCAATCGGCTGATCAACGCCTCAGACATGCGCTGAAAAGATCTCATCATCCCCACGACATCTCCAACTGTGATCTGCTCCCATTCGAAAACCTACTTGCCTCCCTTGGGGTTAGACCCCTCAGGCGTGGATGCTACTGGAGGCGTCACGCCTCCTCCCCTAGTGCCCCGTCATCTGCCTCCGCGGCGTCCTCTAACCATGATTTCCTGCATGCACACAATCAACTCGATCAACAACAGTATAATAAAATCAATCGTGACAACGAAAGTCGTAGTGAATCCCAAGTCGCGGGTCGAACCGGCTCTGATACCATATGTTACAACCTCCTCGTTACGACAACAATTCGGATAACAGGTGCAATTTTTTTTTTTTTTTAAGAAGTGTGCGCGCGTGTAAAGAGGAAATAGACACACTTGACTCTACATCGCCACCCGACGACTAACAAGACGCGACCACGATGATCACAACAAGAAGACATAGGTGCACCATAAGTAACTACAAGGATTATTGACCATAGACATCAGGTGCACAACAAGTAACCGCAACATAAATGACATACGGGGTTATGCACAGTACGAGCATAGAAGGATGAATCCATGATAGTAGAGTTTACTATTTCTTCACAGGAAAGCAGGGCGTTTAATCTTAGTTCTCTGCTCCGGAGAGAGAGAAGGTCAGATAGGCTCCTGGCTGACTGCTCAGGCAGAAACTAGTAATCTCCGTCAGGTGTGTCGCAAGAGTGGAAACCCTGCCTTTAAAGAGCCTGAGACTCTTGATACGGCACTGTATTATTTACACAGTAAAAATCACACACACAAAAATCTTGGAAAAAAATGGAAAAATACGACGATCCACGATAAAAGTAAAAATGACCACCCGCCCGTCCTACCCTACAAGGTTAGGACCTCCAAGACACATAATCAACGCTCAAGCCTAGGTTCTCATCAATTTTAACCATTTAAGGTCTCAGGGAAGGCGACTGTTCTGAGGAACATGTAGGTGTCTACATCCCGCCTGACACAAGAAGACCACGCCAAGAAAATAGTACATCCAAGCACAACAATGATTAAACGAGCAACCCCTCCCTCTACGGAAAGCACCCGACCTAAGGAACTCAGACAACGACCAACCAAAATTAAGAGAAGGCATTGTCTATGACTCAAATATGATTGAATACAGACCAACTACTTCATTTTAAAAATTCATTAATCGACGAGATATCCAACCTTAAATAATGTAAAATTAAGTAATTGCAATCCCCATTACCCAAAGACTGAATGTACTTGGTTCCAAGACAATGCATTTTATATGTGTACAATTTCGACAAATTCAACCACATTCCCACAATGGTATCAACAATATCCCTTTAAGTGACCTTGCAAATAAATATCCATCACTTTACACCTTGGCCTTAAATTAAGTTATAATATAGAAGCTAAAGGACAATGAGAAATGGATAATACAATCACCTTACATCTTGAATATTATCTATGAAAAACATTAACCTAACCATAACGATAGCCACCTCCACATTAACTGTCCATAATTATTATCACTAATCTTATTGCTCCATCCCCTTATCACTTTCATAACAAATGGCATGACATTAACCTTTACTAGGTGCATTAACAATAAGATTTACATTACATGATTACTAATAACGAAAGCAACTATAAATACAAGACCATAAATGAACATATAGATACCCTTATACGAGTAGCATTTCCATTTAAAAATAATTACAGATTCGTTGGAATTGAATTGTAATTTGTCGAACAAGAAAATTCACATAAATGTATAACAATAAGACAAACAGTAAGGTTATTAAGTTGTAATACACTTAACTAAATTAATCTAAAATTTCAGTAACATATCTAAAATGAATGACATCTTTTCATTTAATATTTCCATAACATTACAAATAGTTAACGTTCCAATTACGTGTTAAAAATTCCAGTACATCTCATTACCATATATTAACATTCCTTGCTTATCATTAATCTCAATTAAAACATTGACTAAATAAATAGCTTCCTATTTTTAATCGCTAACTAAATAGTAATTGATGATAAGGAATTGTTACCTAGATTAAGGTAGATTGCCCTTATGAAAAGAAAGTAGATTTTTTTTTATAGACAAAAGAAAAAACGAGGTAAAATGTTGTGTGAAATGTTTAACCAAAGGGGTTTTCCTTGATTACCATAAAGCAGAACGCTGTTAAGAATTCTTAACGAAAGGGATGTAATTTGCTGGGTGAAAAGTTAACATAAAAGGGTAAATTGCTTTTTGTTATTTACACAGGTTCCTTTTTTTTTTATGAAAACTAAAATCGTAAAGTAAATCGGTTTCTTTTATTCTTTTTAGGAAAACTAGACTCATAAAAACAAAAACAAGAAAAAGTTCTTTTATCTAACGGCTGCTAAATGACCTTGTTAAGCAATTGACCTCAACTGACATCTAAACAAATTCCTCCCACGCATTTTCTGGTCCAGTGTTTTAATAAAACAAAACCGAATAACAAGGAAGGATGTTGTTAGAAAATGAAAATAGTTTCAATCAGAGGCAAGCACGCTTGGCTAGTGAAGCACGCCGAAATCAAAACTGATAAATCCACCCATACTAATGGTTATTGCTACAGCATCAAGGGAGAAAAAGGTGGTTCAACATTGAAATCCATTAAGGAACGACATGATATGATGGACAAGCGGTGCCCCAACGCTCAAACGAAACCACCTGGTCGCCATTAAAGAATTGAGGAGTCGTTGGGCAATCACCAGGCTAGAATTACGTTGCCGAAATTGGCAAGGAGAAGGGTAATCGATCCGTAGACGCACCCGACTAAGGCAATAATGCCCAACCAGGAAAGTAACATGTTGTCACTGCCGAAGGAACAGAGGTCGATTCACAATGTACATGTTTAAATGAATCGTTGTTGGCCTGCGGGGGTCCGAGGTGGAAACCAGAGACAGCACTAACCACCTTCGAGCAGAGTTGAGGCTTGGTCAGCTGATCACAGATTTTAAAGAATTCACTGTTGAAGGGCGAACTCAACTTCTAGCCGTCATACAAGAATTTAAATCGTTTTGAAATGAAGGTTTTCGTCGTTGGATTGTAAAAAGAAAAGGGGTTAGATAAATCAAAAAGGGTTTCCAGAAGGGTAAGTAGCGACTATAATAATGACACTCACCACAAGGTAATTACACATAGTAACATTAAACCAAGATCGCACCACATCCATGTAATTACCTTAATAAAATATAATTGTAACAATGATTGTCCATAGGGTGAAAAACTGCCCTCAATAAATTTATCACGATTATACCGTATTTAGAATATTCAGCCAACAAGAGTGATGCAAAAGCATACAGATTCAACCAAGGAACAACAAAGCCACCCGAACGCGGATCACGGTAATTGTGGGCAGTCGATCAAAGGGCATAAGAATAGGACAGGATTTATCCATTATTTTTGTGCAGAGGAAAAATTTCAGAGGAAGGCCATCAAGAAACAATTGCAGAATTAAGTCACTCATCTAATATTAGACGCAGAGCAGATTTCTCCAGGCATGCTCAACGCAGTCCAAAAAGTAGAACCTTAAGAACGTCCAACGAGATGAGAAGGCGAAGTATAATGAGATAGCATTAGATATAGAAGCATGTCGAGTTATGTAAAAGAAAAACAACTTGCCACCAAAATTTTCTGTAGAAAAAGAAATGCTACAGGACGCAAGGCAACTTTCAGTCAAGGGAAGCTATAGAGGTAACTGTTTAATGATGAAGATGCAATAGATTAGTAGCGATATTTATCTCCCTTTTTTTTATATCAAAATCATTATTACAACAACTAAGTTAATGTTTTTCCCACAATACAATCATAATCGCCGTTGTAACTAAACATGCATTTTACTCTACTAAATAAAATCATATCATTCCCTCAATTTAATCCTCGAGTGTCATCCACGCTCCATGCCGCTCCCGCTCCCCGACCATAGAGACCTCACCGGTACCTTCCAGCCAATCACCAGGGGTACTTTGCTTCCCCCTTAGCCCCCCGAGCCACAAAGGGGCCACACAAGATCCAGAAGATAAGTCTAGCTTCTTAGCTTGCCTCGCAAGGCTGAGCTACCACTCCAATCTGAGCTGAGAAAAACTCAACTCCTCACAAGAAATCAATCAAGCCACAATCCGGTAGCGTAACGTTACGCTAACCATTCCTCCCTTTCTTCATCTTCCCCTTCTTTTATAGAAATTTGAGACCCACCTACTTTCCCTAAATAACTATTAATTTAAGTTTTAATGACAATCCTCTAAAAATTCTCTATCCTCCAAGTGTCACTCATCCCCCACGTTTCTCCAAAATTATTTTCTCAAAAAAAAATTTAAAAGACTCATTTCCCTCACCCACCTAGAGTCGCTCCTAAAATTACTCCTAGGTGTTCCTAGATCCCCTTACATGCTTTTAATAACTTTCCCTAAAATGAAGTTGCTAAATTTAGTTCAATTTAGTAAGTCCTTAATTGTTGATTCCTTTTTGCCTTTTACCCTATGTCCCCTACTTTCTTTTATTATGTTTCCTTTATTACAAGTTTCCCTATTTCTATTATTTATTCCTTTCCTTTTTTTTTCTTTTTTTTTTTTAAACCAAAAGATAAATGTGCTAATTAATCTTTTCATTTTATTTTTAAAATCATAACTTTTATACTCCCACACTTTAAATAATTTTAATTCTTCTTTATAATTTAAAAAACCATGGGTTTCAATTAATTTATCTCCCTCATTAATTTACCCCCCCTTAATTTAAGAAGACTTTAACCATTACTTAGGAGGGTTTTAGTTTTCGTCCTTATGTTTATTTCTGTAGGGTCTTTTTCTTAAGGCTAAACAAAATTTTATCTTAGAGATGTTTTAAATTTAGGTTTAGATTTGAACTGGGCGACAATTGATTAGGGGAGTTGTTTCAAGAATTTCTTAAGGCGTTAAGGTCTTAGGGTCATCTAGGGTTGTCTCATCATCATCTTCAATGCGACGTGCCCTTCAGGATGCACTACGTGCTCCAAGGGTGCCACTCGCCTCATTCGTTGTTGTTGCGCGACGTTCCCTTCAGGATGCACCACGCGCTCCAAGGGTGCCAATCGCCAACTTATGTTTCTTTTGCGCGACGTGCCCTTCAGGATGCACCACGTGCTCCAAGGGTGCCACTCACCGGCTTGGCTGATTGGTGGACATCTATAACCCCTGGAGTCAACACTCCGCCAGGTGAACTTGTGAGAGACTAAGGGCTCTAAGGAATAAGGTCCCCGCCTTATTGCACGCCCTTTAGAATCATCGTGAGCGACTGTCGCAGTCTTCCCTCATGGCATCGTGGATCCTCTCAAACTAGGTAATCATTAACCTACAGTTCAAGCCACGGTGGGAGTGATAGTAGGTTGTGGCAGGGCTGTTGTCCACACCTCTCCCTCAACCTCTTTGGAAATTGTGTGTGGCCCCTTTACTCCATATGTTAGTCTGGTCGGCAAGCTATCGTCATCCTGCATCATCAACCATCATGTCAGAACATGTCAACAACAGATCATCAAATCAATAAAATATCATGGTAAATAAATCAACTCAAATAGCACACTCCCTGACTCAATCCGGAGTCCAAGGGGTTCCTTCGATGCCTCTGCATCCTCCAGGTCAAAAACCCTACACACTCAATAAAATTGAGTCAATAGCACATGTTTATATCAAAGAATTAAAACATCATGTCATCTATCATAACGCATCATCATCAAGGATAAATGTTTTATCATCATAAAAATCCAGATCACTTGCGAGCAAGTGTCCTCAAAGAAAAAGTTTTCTAAGTGCGTCAGAGCGGGATGTTACATCGTCAAACAGTTGGGATTGTCGAAAACACCACACCCGCAACCATACAACATCGAGTGGCTTCTCGAAGGAAGAGTTCTTCGTGTTAGCCAACAATGTCGATTGTCATATGGCATCCAACCTTTCAAGGATGAGGTATTATGTGATGTTTCTCCACTAGATGTCTGTGATGTTCTCTTGGGCCAACCATATATGTCGAAGCATCGTGTTTTTTATGAGTCTCAACCCTGTAGTAGCATTGTTTCTCTAGAGGGTCATCTCTACAGAATACCATAGGTAGTTCCAACTACTGTTCCACCTAAAAAGTGTTGCAAGTTAGTATCTCATATTTCAAAATTCATCTTCTTCACGATCTGTTCAAAATGGGAACAAAAGGACACTACAACCACTACAGCTTTGCCGCAAGCACCTTCTATCCAATAGAAGTAGGTCGACAAGGTTGTAGGAAAGAAAAAGGATTCCTTTTGCACACCATCCTCTCATGTAGCCTGACTTTTTCAACATCCTTAGCCTCAATAGGTTTTTGAGAGACTTCGACAAACTGAACAATGTGACGTCTCCAGAAAGGCAAGCAACTCACCAAGATGTCGATTTAGAAAACACTTTTTCCTCTCTCCCATGAACTCAACACAATGGAGAACATTGCTTCCTAGGGAGGGAGGATTGATCCAGGTGGATATCAATGGCCACCCACCTTTTCCAACTTTCTCAAAATAGTTTTCTGGCAAATTTGACAATTTACTATTTTTAGCAGTTTTTAACTTCCGGGGCCATTTTGAGGGCCCAAATGAAGGTTTTTTGAGATCAAGGTTCTCAATGATAGAAAAATGAATGATTGATTCCCCAAAATGAATATCTTCAACTATACCTTTCCAACGAGCTATCATACACCTAAAACGGAGATCGTATGCAAAAGTTACGACCCCAGGAACTTGATGTACTAACTTACCCAAACGGGGCCCCCATGACTTTTGGCGCTTCATATCCTAGGGTTAGGTTTTTGGATGTCTAGGAATTTTGGCATTCATGTTTATTGTAAAAAGGAATTTATAGCCTCATTGTAATCATCTTCTAGCGAATGTGAGTAGCCGTCACATCTCTTCTCAGAGATAATCTGCCACCATTCTATCGAGTCTTTCACTCTGTATTTTACAGTCTCTATACATTTATTTTAGTAATAGAAATTGTGTATTACTATATATCTATGTTTATGGCTGCATCTATAATATATTTATGTTATATTATTGAATATCTGTGATGTCTCTTTGCATTTCTTTATTATATCTTCGATCTCATTTCATGCCAAAAATAATCCAGATCAGTGGTTTCAGAGGAGGTTGTTCTTGGTCATTTTTTTAGTGCATGTCCTCGACAAGGTCTGAGTATAGAAAGTTGGGTCTCGAGCTTGTATATCTTGAGGAAAATATCTCTCGCACACCAAAGAAACCCTCAATGGCGGAATAAAATAAAAACGATGAAGTAGACGATCCTATGAGTCTGTTGCTTGAGAAAGCTCTCATGCGACAGAGGGACGAAATGATGGATAATTTTTCCCACGTCTTTCAATGCCCACCGATAGAAACAGGTGCATATTCATCAAGCAACCACTTTGGAGCCACGTCGCCTTTCAAGGTACACATTAGTTTTGATATTCCTATATTTAAAGGACAGATAGATGCAGAAGCCCTAGACAAATGGTTAAATCTTCTAGAAGGTTATTTCTCTGTTCACAAATTTTTCGACAAAGAAAGGATCACCTTCGCACTCCTTAAACTTATTGGGAGAAGAGTTCCATAGAGGAGTTTGAAATATATGGGTTCGATCTCACTTGGGAGTTTTTTGTGGATGTGGTAAAGGAACAATATTACCCTATTGGCAACTATGAGGACCAGTACATGAGATGGAGCACAGTGCAGCAAGAGAGGGGCCAAGCAGTTCTGGAGTTCACCAATACCTTCCATACCTTGCACACCAAGCTGGGTATTATCATTGTTATATGGCATCCAACCCTTCAAGGATGAGGTATTATGTGATGTTTCCCCACTGGATGTTTGTGATGCTCTCTTGGGCCAACCATATATGTGGAAGCGCCACGTTGTTTATGAGTCTCGACCCCACAGTGTGATTGTTTCTCTAGGGAGTCATCTCTACAAAATAAAGAGGTAGTTCTGACTATTGTTCCACATAAAAAGTGTCGTAATGTAGTATCTCATACTAGAAAATTCAGCTTCTTCACAATTTGTTCAAAATGGGAACAAAAGGACACTGCAACCACTACAGCTTCGCCCCAAGCACCTTCTATGCAACAAAAGCAGGTCAAAAAGGTTGTAGTAAAGTGAAAATATTCATTCTACACACTGTCCTCTCATATATCCCATCTTTTTGAGTAGCCTCAGCCTCAACAGGTTTGTGACAGACTTTCACAAACTGAGCAGCGTGACATCTCCATAAAAGAAAACAATTCACCAAGATGCAGATTCAACAAACGCTTTTTCCTCTCCCCCATGAACTCAATGCAATGGATACCATTTATTCCTAAGGAAGGAGGATTTATCTAGGTGGATATCGGTGGCCACCCACCTTTTCCCACTGCCTCAAAACAATTTTTTGGCAAATTTGACAATTTACTATTTTTAGGAGTTTTTAATTTTTGGGGCCATTTTGAGGGCCCAAATGAAGGTTTTTCAAGATTGAGGTTCTCAATGATATCCTAATGCATGTTTGAGACCTGAAAATGAATATCCTCGACGATACATTTCCAACGATCTATCGTATTCCTAAAACAAAGATCGTATGCAAAAGTTACGACCCCAGGAAGTTGATGTACTAACTTACCCAAATGGGGCCCACATGACTTTTGGCGCTTCATCTCCTAGGGTTACGTTTTTGGATGTATAGGAATTTGGCATTCTTTTTTATTGTAAAAATTCCTTCAAAGCCTCATTGTAATCATCCTCTTACAAATGCGAGTAGCCATCACATCTTTTCTCAAAGATAAGCTGCCACCATTCTATCGAGTCTTTCACTCTATATTTTACAGTCTCTGTACATTTATTTCATTAATAGAAATCATGTATTACTGTATATCTGTGTTTATGGTTTCATCTCTGATATATTTTTGTTATATTATTGAATATCTATGATATCTCTGTGGATTTCTTCATTATGACTCCGATCTCATTTCGTGCCGAAAATAATCCAGATCAGTGGTTTCAAAGCATGTTGTTTTTGGTCATTTTTTTTGAGTGCATGTCCCCGACGAGGTTTGAGTATATCAAGTTGGGTCTCGAGCTTGTCTCTCTTGAGGACAATTTCTCTCACACACCCAAGAAACTCTCAATGGTAGAATAAAATAAAAATGATGGAGAAGACGATCCTATCAGTCTGTTTCTTGAGTCTTCATCAAGCATCCACTTTGGAGGCACCTTGCCTTTCAAAGTACAAGTTAATTTTTATATTCTTATATTTGAAGAACAGATAGATGCAGAAGCCCTAAACAAATGGTTAACTCTGCTAGAAGTTCATTTCTCTGTTCACAAATTTTCTGACAAAGAAAAGATCACGTTCACACTCCTTAAAGATCTCCCCCATGTCAAACATTGGTGGGAAACTTATTGGGAGCACCAAACTAGGTATCAAACACTGCAAACGACATTTGGTTCTGAAATATCGGGGGGCTCTACACAGATACATCCAAACTGAAATCGATTTTCTGGACATCTCATCACTCG
The DNA here is from genome assembly GCA_009831015.1 of Picea engelmannii. Classification (NCBI taxonomy): domain Eukaryota; kingdom Viridiplantae; phylum Streptophyta; class Pinopsida; order Pinales; family Pinaceae; genus Picea; species Picea engelmannii. The sequence goes on from ML783703.1 coordinate 266,670, forward strand.
GTGTTGGCTATCGATATGCTCTTATAATCGAGCATAAATTTAAGCACTAGAACAAACAGTATTTTGGTTCTGCAAATCCACAACAACCAAATTTTGACAAAGATGTCCCAAACAAACAGTCTCCCGAAAACCAATCCAAGCCACATGAAAAGAAGGGTCACAGGAAGACAAAGAAGGACACCAGAAAATGGTGTGATTTCCACAAAATCCCCTGGCACAACCCCGATGAATGTTGCTCAAAACAATCTTTGGTGGCCAAGATCAAAAACAGGGAGCCGAACCTTGATTCAGAATCTGATTCTGAAAATACTGGTAAAGGACAAATCATTGATGCAGACCCCACTGCTATTGTTGCGACTGCAACGATTCAACTAGAAGAAGCAACAGATCCTGAAGATTGGGAGCGCCTTTTTCATTCACATATTTGGGTGAAGAGGACCCTATTGCATTTTATTGTTGATAGCGGAAGCGAGAACAACCTCATCTCACCAGAGGTCATCAAACAGTTGGGATTGTCGACAACACCACACCCGCAACCATACAACATTGAGTGGCTTCACCAAGGATGAGATCTTTGTGTCAGCCAACAATGTCAATTGTCATATGGCATCCAACCCTTCAAGGATGATGTATTATGTGATGTTTCTCCACTAGATGTTTGTAATGTTCTCTTGGGGAAACCAGATATGTGGAAGCGCCACGTTGTTTATGAGTCTCGACCCCGCAATGTCATTGTGTCTCTAGAGGGTCATCTCTACTGAATACCAAAGGTAGTTCCAACTACTGTTCCATCTAAAAAGTGCTGCAAGGTAGTATCTCATACTGCAAAATTCAACTTCTTCACAATTTGTTCAAAATGGGAACAGAAGGACACTGCAACCACTACAGCTTCGCCCCAAGCACCTTTTATACAACAGAAGAAGGTCAAAAAGGTTGCAACAAAGTGAAAATATTCCTTATGCACACCATCCTCTCATGTAGCCCAATTTGCTGAACAACCTAAGCCTCAACAGGTTCGTGATAGACTTCTACAAACTGAGCAGCACGACGTCTCCAGAAAGGCAAACAACGCACCGAGATGCAGTTTTAGCAAATGATTTTTCTTCTCCCCCGGGAAATCAATGAAATGGAGACCATTTCTTCATAAGGAGGTAGGATTGATCCAGGCGGATATGGATGGCCACCCACCTTTTCCGACTGGCTCAAAACAATTTTCTAGCAAATTTTAGCAATTTACTATTTTTAGCAGTTTTTAACTTTTGGGGTCATTTTGAGGGCCCAAATGAAGGATTTTTGAGATAAAGGTTCTCAATGAGATCCAAAGGAATGATTAAGACCCCAAAATGAATCTCCTCAATGATACCTTTCCAATGAGCTATGATACGCCTAAAATAAAGATCATATGCAAAAGTTACGACCCCGGGAAGTTGATGTACTAACTTACCCAAACAGGGACCACATGACTTGGGGCCCACTCGCATTCATGTTTATTATAAAAAGGCCTTAGGAGCCTCATTTTAATCATATTCTTGAAAATGTGAGTATCCATCACATCTCTTCTCATAGATAAGCTACCACCATTCTATCGAGTCTTTCACTCTGTATTTTATAGTCTCTGTACATTTATTTCATTAATAGAAATTGTGTATTATTGTATATTTGTGTTTATGGTTGCAGCTCTGATATTTTTCAGTTATATTATTGAATATCTGTGATATCTCTGTGCATTTATTTATTATATCTCCAATCTCATTTCGTGCCGAAAATAATCTGGCTTAGTGGTTTCAGAGTAGGCTTTTCTTGACCATTTTTTTCAGTGCATGTCCTCGAGGAGGTCTAAGTATAGAAAGTTGGTTCTCGATCTTGTCTCTCTTGAGGAAAGTCACTCTCTCACACCCAAGAAACCCTCAATGGAGGAAGAAAAGAAAAATGACAGAGCAGACGATCCTTTCAGTATGTTTCTTGAGCAAGCTCTCACACGACAGAGGGACGAAAGGATGGAAATTTTTTCCCACATCCTTCAACGCCTGTCGATAGCAACAGGCGCATCTTCATCAAATGGCCACTTTGGAGGCACCTCTTTCAAGGTACATGTTAATTTTGATATTCCTGTATTTGAAGGATAGATAGATGAAGAATCCCTAGACAAATGGTTAAATCCGCTAGAAGGTTATTTCTTTGTTCACAAATTTTTCGACAAAGAAAAGATCACCTTCGCACTCCTTGAATCTCTCCCCCATGTCAAACATTGGTGGGAAACTTATTGGGATTAGAGTTCTATAAAGGAGTCTAAAATATATGGGGCCGATCCCACTCGGGGTTTTTTTGTGGATGCGGAAAAGAAACAATATTACCATATTGGCAACTATGAGGACTAGTACATGAGATGGACCACACTGCGGCAAGAGAGGGGCCAAGAAGTTCTAGAGTTCACCAATACCTTCCATACCTTGCACATCAAGATGGGTATCAAAGACTTCGAATGACGTTTGGTTCTAAAATACTATGGAGCTATACAAAGATACATCCAAACTGAAATGGATTTTCTGGACATCTCATCACTCGGTGTTGCCTATTGATATGCTGTTAAAATCGAGCAGAAATTTAAGCACCAAAACAAACAGGATTTTGGTTCTGCAAATCTGCAACAAGCAAAGTATGACAAAGATGTCCCTAACAAATAGTCTCCTGAAAAACAGTCCAAGCCACATGAAAATAAGGGTCATGAGAAGACAAAGAAGGACATTGGAAATGGTGCGATTTTGACAAAATCCCCTGGAACAACACCGATGAATGTCACTCAAAACAGTCATTGGTGGTCGAGATCAAAGATAAGGAGCCAAACCCTGATTCAGAATCTGATTCTAAAAATATTGGTAAAGGAAAGATCATTAACGCAGACCCCACTGCTATTGTCGCGATCACAACAATTCAACCAGAAGAACCAATAGATCCTAAAGAGGGGAAACACCTTTTTCATTCATATTTGTGGGTGAAGGGCACCCTGCTGCATTGTATTGTTGATAGTGAAAGACAGAAGAACCTCATCTCAACAGAGTTCGTCAAATAGTTGGTATTGTCAACAACACCACACCCACAACCATACAACATTGTGTGGCTTCGCTAAGGATGAGATCTTCGTGGTAGCCAACAATGTCGATTGTCATATGGAATCCAACCCTTCAAGGATGAGGTATTATCTGATGTTTTCCCACTAGATGTTTGTGATGTTCTTTTGGGCCAACCATATATGTGGAAGCGCCATGTTTTTTATGAGTCTCGACCCTGCAGTGTCATTGTTTCTCTAGGGGGTCATCTCTACAGAATACCATAGGTAGTTCCTACTAATATTCCACCTAAAAAGTGCCACAAGGTAGTATCACATACTCCAAAATTTAGCTTCTTCATAATCTGTTCAAAATGGGAACATAAGGACACTACAACCACTAAAGTTTTGCCCAAAGCACATTCTATCCAACTGAAGTAGGTCAACAAGGTTGCAGCAAAGAGAAAATATTCCTTCTGCACACTGTCCTATGATGTAGCCCAAATTGTTGAACATCCTTAGCCTCAACAGGTTCATAAAAGACTTCCACAAACTGAGCAGCGCGACATCTCCAGAAAGGCAAGCAGCTCACCAAGATGCAGATTCAACAAACTCTTTTTCCTTTCCCCCAAGAAATCAATGCAATGGAGACCATTTCTTCCTAAGGATGGAGGATTAATCTAGGTGGATATAGGTGGCCACCCACCTTTTCTGACTGGCTCAAAATAGTTTTCTGGCAAATTTGGCAATTTACTATTTTTAGCAATTTTTAACTTCTGGGGCCATTTTCAGGGCCCAAATGAAGGTTTTTAGAGATCAAGGTTCTAAATGATATCAGAATCCATGATTGATCCCCCAAAATTAATATCCTCAACGCTACCTTTCCAACAAGCTATCATACGCCTAAACTGGAGATCCTATGCAAAAGTTACGACTGTAGGAAGTTGATGTACTAACTTACCCAAACGGGGCCCACATGAATTTTGGAACTTCATCTCCTAGCATTAGGTTTTTGGATGTCTAGGACTTTTGTCATTCCTGTTTACTATAGAAATGCCTTCAGAGCCTCATTGTAATCATCTTCTAGCGAATGTGAGTAGCCGTCACATCTCTTCTCAGAAATAAGTTGTCACCATTCTATTGAATCTTTCACTTTGTATTTTACAGTCTCTGTACATTTATTTCATTAATAGAAATCATGTATTATTGTATATCTATTTTTATGGTTGCATATCTCATATATTTCTGTTATATTATTGAATATCTGTAATATCTCTTTGTATTTCTTTATTATATCTCCGATCTGATTTCGTGCCGAAAATAATCTGGATCAGTGGTTTCAGAGAAGGATGTTCTTGGTCATTTTTTTCAGTGCATGTCCTCGACGAGGTCTGAGTATAGCAAGTTGGGTATCAATCTTGTCTCTCTTAAGGAAAATCACTCTCACACACCCAATAGACCCTCAATGGCGGAAGAAAATTAAAATGACGAAACAGACGACCCTATCAGTCTGTTGCTTGAGCAAGTTCTCACGCGACAGAGGGACGAAATGATGGAGAATTTTTCCCACATCCTTCAACACTTCCCGATAGAAATAGGTGCATATTCATCAAGCGACCACTTTGGAGGCACATCGTCTTTCAAGGTAGAAGTTAATTTTTATATTTCTGTATTTGAAGGACAAATAGATGCAAAAGCCCTAGACAAATGGTTAAATCTGCTAGAAGGTTATTTCTCTGTTCACAATTTTTTTGACAAATAAAAGATCACCTTCGCACTCCTTAAAGCTCTCCCCCATGTCAAACATTGGTGGGAAACTTATTGGGAGTAGATTTCCATAGAGGAGTCTAAAATATATGGGGTTAATCCCACTTGGGATTTTTTTGTGGATGCGGTAAAGGAACAATATTACCCTATTGGAAACTATGAGGACCAATACATTAGACGGAACACTCTACGGCAACAGAGGGACCAAGAAGTTCTGGACATCACCAATACCTTCCATACCTAATGCACCAAGCTAGATATCAAAGACTATGAACAACATTTGGTTCTGAAATACCATGGGGATCTACATAGATACATCCAAACTGAAATGGATTTTCTAGACATCTCATCACTTGGTGTTGCCTATCAATATGCTATTAAAATCGAGAAAAAAATTAAGCAACCAAAAAAATGGGATTTTGGTTCTACAAATACGCAACAACCAAAGTATGACAAAGACGTCCCTAAAAAATAGTCTCTCGAAATCCATTCCAAGCCACATGTAAAGAAGGGTCATGGGAAGACAAAGAAAGACACCGGAAAATGGTGCGATTTCCACAAAATCCCCCGGCATAACACCGATGAATGTCGCTCAAAACAGTACTTGGTGGCCGAGATAAAAAACAAGGATCCGAACCTTGATTTCAAATCTGATTCTGAAAATACCAGTAAAGGAAAAATCATTGACATAGACCCCACCACTATTGTCATGACTGCAACAATTCAACCATAAGAACCAACATATCTTGAAGAGGGGGAGCAACTTTTTCATTCACATATATGGGTGAAGGGGACCCCGCTACATTCTATTTTTGATAGCAGAGGCCAGAAGGACCTCATCTCAGCAAAGTTCGTCAAACAGTTGGGATGGTCGACAAAACCACACCCGCAGCCATATAACATCGGGTGGCTTTGCCAAGTACGAGATCTTTGTGTCAACCAGCAATGTCAATTTTCATATGGCATCCAACCCTTCAAGGATGAGGTATTATGTAATGTTGCCCCACTAGATGTCTGTGATGTTCTCTTGGGCCAACCATATATGTGGAAGCGCCATGTTGTTTATGAGTCTCGACCCCGTAGTGTCATTGTTTCTCTAGGGGATCATCTCTAAAGAATACCAGAGGTATTTTCAACTACTGTTACACCTAAAAAGTTCCACAAGGTAGTCTCTCATACTGCAAAATTCATCTTCATCACAATCTGTTCAAAATGGGAACAAAAGGACACTGCAAACACTACATCTTCGCCCCAAGCACCTTCTATCCAATAGAAGCAGGTCGACAAGGTTGCAACAAAGCATAAATATTCCTTCTACACACCATCCTCTCATGTACCCTAACTTGTTTAATAGCCTCAACTTCAACAAGTTCATGACAGAATTTCACAAACTGAGCAATGCGACGTCTCCAGAAAGGAAAGCAGCTCACCAAGATGCAGATTCAACAAACTCCTTTTCCTCTCCCTTGGGATGTCAACGCAATGGATGTCATTTCTTCCTAAGGATGGAGGATTGATCTAGGTAGATATCGATGGCCACCCACCTTTTCCCAATGGCTCAAAACAATTTTTTGGCAAATTTGGCAATTTACTATTTTTAGCAGTTTTTAACTTCTGGGGCCATTTTGAGGGCCCAAATGAAGGTTTTTCGAGATCGAGGTTTTCAATGATAGTCAGAGGCATAATTGAGACCCCAAAATGAATCTCCTCGATGATACCTTTCTAATGAGTTATCGTACGCCTAAAATAAATATTATATGCAAAAGTTACGACCCCAAGAAGTTGATGTACTAACTTACCCAAACGGGGCCAACATGACTTTTGGCGCTTCATCTCCTAAGGTTAAGTTTTTGGATTTCTAGGAATTTTAACATTCCTGTTTATTGTAAAAAGGACTTCAAAGCCTCATTGTAATCATCTTCTTGCGAATGCAGGTAGTCATCACATCTCTTCTCAGAGATAAGTTGCCACCATTCTATCGAATCTTGCACTCTGTATTTTAAAGTCTCTGTACATTTATTTCATTAATAGAAATCTTGTATAACTGTATATCTACATTTATGTTAGCATCTCTGATATATTTATGTTATATTATTGAACATCTGTGATATCTCTGTGCATTTATTTATTATGTCTCCGATCTCATTTCGTGCTGAAAATAATCTAGATCAGTGGTTTCAGAGCAGGCTGTTCTAAGTCATGTTTTCAATGCGTGTCCCTGACAAGGTCTGAGTATATCAAGTTGGGTTTTAATATTGTCTCTCTTGAGGACAATCACTCTCGCACACCCAAGAAACCCTCAATGGAAGAAGAAAATAAAAACGACGGAGCAAACGATCCTATCAATTTATTTCTTGAGCAAGCTCTCACGCGACAGAGGGCCGAAATGATGGAAAATTTTTCCCACATCCTTCAACTCCTGCCAATAGCAAAAGGTGAATATTCATCAAGCATCCACTTTGGAGGCACCTCTCCTTTCAGTTACAAGTTAATTTTTATATTCCTGTATTTGAAGGACAGATAGATGCATAAGCCCTAAACAAATGGTTAAATCTTCTAGAATGTTATTTCTCTGTTCACAATTTTTTTGACAAAGAAAATATCACCTTCGCACTCCTTAAATATATCCCCCATGTCAAACATTGGTGGAAAACTTATTGGTAGCAGAGTTCTATAGAGGAGTCTGAAATATATGGGGTCAATCCCACTTGGTATTTCTTTTTCGATGCGGTAAAGGAACAATATAACCCTATTGGCAACTATGAGGACCAATACATGAGATGGACCATAGTATGGCAAGAGAGGGGCCAAGCATTTCCATAGTTCACCAATACCTTCCATACCTTGCGCACCAAGCTAGGTATCAAAGACTCTGAATGACATTTGGTTCTGAAATACCGAGGGGCTCTACATAGCTACATCCAAACTGAAATGGATTTTTGGACATCTCATCACTTGATGTTGCCTATTGATATGTTGTTAAACTCGAGAATAAATTTAAGTACCAGAGCAAACAGTATTTTGGTTCTACAAATCCGCAACATCCAAAGTATGACAAAGATGTCTCTAACAAAAAGTCTCCAAAAAACCAGTCCAAGCCACATGAAAAGAAAGGTCAAGGGAAGACAAAGAAGGACATCGAAAAATGGTGCGATTTCCACAAAATCCCCTGGCACAACACCGATGAATGTCGCTCAAAACAGTATTTGGTGGCCGAGATCAAAGACAAGGAGCCGAACCCTGATTCAGAATCGGATTCTGAAAATACTGGTAAAGGACAAATCATTGACGTAGACCCCACTGCTATTGTCCCGACTACAACAATTCAACCAGAAGAAACAATAGATCCTGAAGAGGGGGAGTGCCTTTTTCATTCACAGATGTGGCTGAAGGGGGCCCTATTGCATTTTATTGTTGATAGTAGAAGCTAGAACAACCTCATCATGGCAGAGGTTGTCAAATAGTTTAGATTGTCGACAACACCACACCCGCAACCATACAACATCGGGTGGCTTTGCAAAGGACGAGATATTCGTGTCAGCCAACAATGTCGATAATCATATGGCATCCAACCCTTGAAGGATGAGGTATTATGTGATGTTGCTCCACTAGATGTCTATGATGTTCTCTTGGGACAACCATATATGTGGAAGCGCCACGTTGTTTATGAGTCTCGAACCCGTAATGTCATTGTTTCTCTAGAGGGTCATCTCTACAGAATACCAAAGGTAGTTCCAACTACTGTTCCACCCAAAAAGTGTCGCAAGCTAGTTTTTCAAACTGTAAAATTCAACATCTTCAAAATCTATTCAAAATCGAAACAGAAGGACACTGTAGCCACTACAGCTTCGCCCCAAGCACCTTTTATCCAACAAAAGAAGGTCGACAAGGTTACATCAAAGTGAAAATATTCCTTCCACACAATGTCTTCTCATGTAGCCTGACTTTTTGAACAACCTCAACATCAACAGACTCTTGACAGACTTCTACAAACTGAGCAGCGCGACATCTCCAGAAAGGCAAACAACTCAACAAGATGCAAATTCAGCAAGCACTTTTTCTTCTCCCTCGGGAACTCAATGCAATGGAGACCATTTCTTCCTAAGGAGGGAGGATTGATCCAGATGGATATCAGTGGCCACCCACCTTTTCTGACTTTCTGAAGACAATTTTTTGGCAAATTTGTCAATTTACTATTTTTAGAAGTTTTTAACTTCCAGGGTCATTTTGAGCGCTCAAATGAAGGTTTTTATCGATCGAGGTTGTCAATGATTTCCAATGGAATGATTGAGCCCCCAAAATGAATATCCTTGACGATACCTTTCCAATGAGCTATCATATGCCTAAAACAAAGATCATATGCAAAAGTTACGACCCCGGGAAGTTGATGTACTAACTTAACCAGATAGGGCCCACATGACTTTTGGTGCTTCATCTGCTATTGTTAGGTTTTTTTATTTCTAGGACTTTTGGAATTCCTATTTATTGTAAAAGATCCTTCATAGTCTCATTGTAATCATCTTCTTGCGAATGAGAGTAGCCGTCACATCTCTTCTCAGAGATAACCTAGTACCATTCTATCGAGTCTTTCACTCTGTATTTTACAGTCTCTGTACATTTATTTCATTAATAGAAATCGTGTATTACTGTATATCTGTGTTTATGGTTACATCTATGATATATTTCTATTAAATTATTGAATATTTGCAATATCTCTGTGCATTTATTTATTATATCTCTGATCTCATTTAATACCGAAAATAATTTGGATCAGTGGTTTCAGAGCAGGTTGTCATTGGTCATTTTTTTCAGTGCATGTCCCCAACGAGGTATAAGTATAGCAAGTCGGGTCTCGTTCTTGTCTCTCTTGAGGAAAGTGGATCTTTTCTTTTCTTTTGAAGAAAATAAAAACGATGAAGCAGGCAATCCTATCAGTCTGTTGCTTGAGAAGGCTCTCACGCGACAGAGAGACGAAATGATGGAGATTTTTTCCCACATCCTTCAATGCTTGTCGATAGAAACAGGAGTATATTCATCAAGCGACCACTTTGGAGGAAAATCGCCTTTCAAGGTACAAGTTAATTTTGATATTCTTGTATTTGAAGGACAGATAGATGCACAAGCCCTAGACAAATGGTTAAATCTGCTAGAAGGTTATTTCTCTATTCACAAATTTTTCAACAAAGAAAATATCACCTTTGCACTCCTTAAAGTTGTCCCCTATGCCAAACATTGGTGGGAAACTTATTCAGAGCAGATTTCAACAAAGGAGTTTGAAATATATGGGGTAGATCCCATTTGGGATTTTTTTGTGGATGCGGTAAAGGAACAATATTACCCTATTGGCAATTATGAGTACTAGTACATGAGATGGACCACACCGTGACAAGAGAGGGGCCAAGCAGTTCTAGAGTTCACCAATACCTTCCATACCTTGTGCACCAAGCTAGGTATCAAAGAATTTGAATGGCATTTGGTTCTGAAATACTATGGGGCTATACACAGATACATCCAAACTCAAATAGATTTTATGGACATCTCATCACTCGATGCTACCTATTGATATTCTATTAAAATCAAGCAAAAATTTAAGCACCAGAACAAATGAGATTTTGGTTCTACAAATATGCAACAACCAAAGTATGACAAAGACGTCCCTAATAAAAAATCTCCCAAAAACTAGTCTAAGTCACATGAAAAAATGGGTCACGGGAAGACAAAGAAGGACACCGGAAAATGGTACGATTTCCACAAAAGGCCACGGCACAACACCGATGAATGTCGCTTAAAACCATCATTGGTGGCTGATAGCAAAGACAAGGAGATGAACCCTAATTCAGAATCTGATTCTGAAAATATTGATAAGGATAGATCATTGACGCATACCCCACTGCTATTGTCTTGACCGCACCAATTCAACCAGAAGAACCAACAGATAATAAAGAGTGGGAGAATATTTTTCATTCAAAGGTGTGGGTGAAGGGGACCCCATTGCATTTTATTGTTGATAGCAGAAGCCATAAGAACTTCATCTCAATAGAGGTCGTCAAACAGTTGGGATTGTTGACGACACCACACCCACAACCATACAACATCAGGTGGCTTCGCCAAGGACGAGATCTTCGTGTCAGCCAGCAATGTTAATTTTCATATGGAATTCAAGCCTTCAAGGATGAAGTATTATGTGATGTTGCCTCACTAGATGTCTGTGATGTTTTTTTGGGCCAACCATATATGTGGAAGCGCCACGTTGTTTATGAGTCTCGACCCCACAATTTCATTGTTTATATAGGGGTTCATCTCTACAGAATACCAGAGGTAGTTCCTACTACTGTTCGACCTAAAAATTGCTACAAGGTAGTATCTCATACTGCAAAATTTAGCTTCTTCACAATCTGTTCAAAATGGGAATAGAAGGACAATACAACCGCTTTATCTTTGCCCCAAGCACCTTCTATCCAACTAAAGTAGGTCGAGAAGGTTGTAGCAAAGAGAAAATATTCCTTATGCACACCTTCCTCTCATGTAGCCTGACTTGTTGAACAACCTCAGCCTTAACAGGTTCATGATAGACTTCAACAAACTGAGCAATGCGACGTCTCGAGAGAGGCAAGCAGCTCACCAAGATGCAGATTCAGCAAACGTTTTTTCCTCTCCCCCGGGAGTTGAATGCAATGGATACCATTTCTTCCTAAGGATTGAGGATTGATTCATATGGATATTAGTGGCTACCCACTCTTTCCAACTAGCTCAAAAAAGTTTTCTGGCAAATTTGGCAATTTACTATTTTTAACAGTTTTTAAATTCCAAGACCATTTTGAGGGCCCAAATGAAGGTTTTTTGAGATAGAGGTTCTTAATGATAGCAGAAGGCATGATTGATATCCCAGAATGAATATACTCAATGATACCTTTCCAACGAGCTATCATACACCTAAAATGGAGATCGTATGAAAAAGTTACGACCCCAGGAAGTTGATGTACTAACTTACCAAAACGGGGCCCACATGGCTTTTGGCGCTTCATCTCCTAGGGTTAGGTTTTTGGATATCTAGGAATTTTGGGATTCCTGTTTATTGTAAAAATTCCTTCAGAGCTTCATTGTAATCATCTTCTAGCGAATGCGAGTAGCCGTCACATCTCTTCTCAAAGATAAGTTGCCACCATTCTATCGAGTCTTCCACTCTGTATTTTACAGTCTATATACATTTATTTCATTAATAGAAATCATGTATTACTGTATATCTGTGTTTATGGTTGCATCTCTGATATATTTATGTTATATTATTGAATATTTGCAATATCTTGTTGAAGTTATTTATTATATCTCCGATCTCATTTCGTGCTGAAAATAATCTGGATCAGTAGTTTCAAAGCAGGCTGTTCATGGTCATTTTTTTTCAGTGCATGTCCCGGACGAGGTTTGAGTATAGCAAGTTCGGTCTCAAGCTTGTCTCTCTTCAGGAAAATCACTCTCACACACCCAAGAAACCCTCAATGGAGGAAGAAAAGAAAAACGATGAAGTAGACGATCCTATCAGTCTGTTGCTTGAGAAAGCTCTCACGCGACAGAGGGACGATATGATGGAGAATTTTTCCCACATCCTTCAATGCATGCCAATAGAAATAGGTGCATATTCATAAAACGGTCACTTTGGAGGCATGTCTCCTTTTAAAGTACAAGTTAATTTTGATATTCCTGTATTTGAAGCACAGATAGATGAAGAAGCCCTGGACAAATGGTTAAATCTACAAGAAGGTTATTTCTCTGTTCACAAATTTTCCAACAAAGAAAAGATCACCTTCACACTCCTTAAAGCTCTCCCCCATGTCAAACATTGGTGGGAAAATTATTGGGAGCAGAGTTCCATAGAGGAGTCTGAAATATAAGGAGTTGATCCCACCTAGGAATTTTTTGTGGATGCAGTAAAGGAACAATATTACCCTATTGGCAACCATGAGCACTAGTACGTGAGATGGACGACACTGCAGCAAGAGAGGGGCCAAGTAGTTCCAGAGTCCACCAATACCTTCCATACCTAGCTCACCAAGATAGGTATCAAAGACTCTGAATGACATTTGGTTTTGAAATACCGTGGAGCTCTACACAGATACATCCAAACTGAAATAGATTTTCTGGACATTTCATCACTCAGTGTTTCCTATTGATATGCATTTAAAATCGAGCAGAAATTTAAGAACCAGAAAAAATAGGATTTTGGTTCTGTAAATACACAACAACCAAAGTATGACAAAGACATCCCTAACAAACAGTCTCCCGAAAACCATTCCAAGCCACATGTGAAGAAGGGTCACAAGAAAACAAAGAAGGACATTGGACAATGGTGCGATTTCCACAAAAGCCTTTGGCACAACACCGATGAATGTCACTCAAAATAGTCATTGGTGGCCGATATCAAAGACAAGGAGCTGAACCTTGATTCAAAATCTGATTTTGAAAATACTGGTAAAGGAAATATCATTAACGCAAACCCTACTGCTATTCTCACGACCGCAACAATTCAACCAGAAGAACCAACATATCTTGAAGAGGGAGCGTGAATTTTTCATTCATAGATGTTGGTGAAGGGGACCTCGCTGCATTGTTTTGTTTATAGCAGAAGCTAGAAGAACCTCATCTCAACAGGGGTCATCAAACAGATGGGATTGTCGAAAACACCATACCCGCAGCCATATAACATCGGGTGGCTTCGCCAAGTATGAGATCTTTGTGTCAACCAACAATGTCAATTGTCATATCGCATTCAACCCTTCAAGGATGAGGTGTTATGTGATGTTGTCTCACTAGATGTATGTGATGTTCTCTTGGGATGACAATATATGTGGAAGCACCACGCTGTTTATGAGTCTCGACCCCTCAGTGTCATTGTTTCTCTAGGGGGTCATCTCTACAGAATACCAAAGGTAGTTTCGGCTACTGTTTCACCTAAAACATGCCACGAGGTATTATCTCATACTGCAAAATTCAACTTCTTCACAATATGCTCAAAATGGGAACAGAAGGACACTGCAACCACTACATCTTCGCCCCAAACACCTTCTATCCAATAGAAGCAGGTCAAAAAGGTTGCAACAAAGAGAAAAGATTCCTTCTACATGTATTCCTCTCATGTATCATGACTTGTTGAATAGCCTCAACCTTAACAGGTTCGTGACAAACTTTCACAAACTGAGCAATGCGACGTCTCCAGAAAGGCAAGTAGCTCACGAAGATGCAGATTCAGCATACACTTTTTCCTCTCCCCCGAGAAGTCAATGAAATGGATACCATTTATTCCTAAGGAGGGAGGATTGATTCAGATGGATTTCGGTGGCCACCCACCTTTTCCCACTGGCTCAAAACAATTTTTTGACAAATTTGGCAATTTACTATTTTTAGTAGTTTTTAACTTTCGGGGCCATTTTGAGGGACCAAATGAAATCTTTTCGAGATTAAGGATATAAATGATATATGTGGGTAGGATTGACACCCCAAAATGAATATCCTCAATGATACCTTTCCAACAAGCTATCATACGCCTGAAACAGAGATCGTATGCAAAAGTTACGACCCCGAGAAGTTGATGTACTAACTTACCAAAACAGAGCCCACATGAATTTTGGCGCTTCATCTCCTAGGGTTAGGTTTTTGGATGTATAGGAATTTTGGAATTCCTATTTATTGTAAAAAGGCCTTTATAGCCTCATTGTAATCATCTTCTTGCGAATACGAGTAGCCGTCACATCTCTTCTCAAAGATAAGTTGCCACCATTCTATCGAGTCTTTCGCTCTGTATTTTATAGTCTCTGTATATTTATTTCATTAATTAAAATCATTTATTATTGTATATCTTTGTTTATGGTTGGATCTCTTATATATTTCTATTATATTATTGAATATATGTGATATCTATGTGCATTTCTTTATTATGTCTCTGATCTCATTTCGTGCCAAAAATAATCTGGATCAGTGGTTTCAAAGCAGGTTGTTCTTGGTTGTTTTTTCAGTGCATGTCCCCAACGCGGTCTGAGTATATCAAGTTGGGTCTTGATCTTGTCTCTCTTCAAGACAATCGCTCTCACACACCCAAGAAACCCTCAAAGATGGAAGAAAATAAAAATGATGGAGCAGACGATCATATGAGTCTGTTGCTTGAGCAAGCTCTCACGCAACAGAGGGCCGAAATGATGGATAATTTTTCCCACATCCTTCAATGTCTGTCGATAGAAACAGATGCATCTTCATCAAGCGTCCACTTTGGAGGCACCTCATCTTTTAAGGTACAAGTTAATTTTAATATTCCTGTATTTGAAGGACAATTAGATGCAGAAGCCCTAGACAAATGGTTAAATCTGCTATGAGGTTATTTCTCTGTTCACAAATTTTTAGACAAAGAAAAGATCACCTTTGCACTCCTTAAATCTCTCCCCCATGTCAAACATTGGTGCGAAACTTATTGGGAGCAGAGTTCCATAGAGGAGTCTGAAATATATGGGGTCGATCCCACTTGGGATGTTTTTGTGCATGTGGTAAAGGAACAATATTACCCTATTCGAAACTATGAGGAGCAGTACATGAGATGGACCACACTGTGACAAGAGAGGGTCCAAGCAGTTCCGAAGGTCACCAATACCTTCCATACCTTGCGCACCAAGCTGGGTATCAAATACTCCGAACGACATTTGATTCTAAAATATCGGGGGGCTCTACACAGATACATCCAAACTGAAATGGATTTTCTAGACATCTTGTCATTCGGTGTTGCCTATCGATATGTTGTTAAAATCGATCAGAAATTTAAGCACCAGAACAAACAGTATTTTGGTTCTGCAAATCCACAACAGTCAAAGTATGACAAAGACGTCCCTAAAAAATAGTCCACTGAAAACCAGTCCAAGCCACATGAAAAGAAGTGTCACGAGAGGACAAAGAAGGACACTGGAAAATGGTGGGATTTCCACAAAAGCCCCAGGCACAAATCCGATGAATGTTGTTCAAAACAGTCTTTGGTGGCCAAGATCAAAGGCAAGGAGTTGAACCTTGATTCAGAATCTGATTCTGAAAATATTGGTAAAGGACAGATCATTGAAACATACAACATTGCTATTGTCGCAACCACAACAATTCAACTAGAAGAACCAACAGATCCTGAAGAGGGGGAGAGCCTTTTTCATTCACAAATGTGGGTGAACGGGACCCCGCTGCATTTTATTGTTGATAGCGGAAGCCAGAACAACCTCATCTCAGCAGAGGTCATCAAATAGTTGGGATTGTCGATAACACCACATAAGCAACCATACAACATCGGGTGGCTTTTCCAGGGAAGAGATCTTCATGTCACCCAGCAATGTCGATTGTCATATTCCATCCAACCCTTCAAGGATGAGGTATTATGTGATGTTGCTCCACTAGATGTCTGTGATGTTCTCTTTATCCAACCATATATGTGGAAGCACCATGATGTTTATGAGTCTCGATCCCATAGTTTAATTTTTTCTCTAGAGGGTCATATCTACAAAATACTAGAGGTAGTTCCAACTAATGTTCTACCTAAAAAGTGCCACAAGGTAGTATCTCATACTACAAAATTCAGCTTCTTCACAATCTATTCAAAATGGGAACAGAAGGACATTGCAACCACTACAGCTTCGCACCAAGCACCTTTTATCCAACAGAAATAGGTCGACAAGGTTGCAACAAAGTGAAAAGATTCCTTCTACGCAGCATCCTCTCATGTAGCCTGATTTGTTGAACAGCCTCAGCCTCAACAGGTTTCTGATAGACATCTACAAACTGAGCAACGTGACCTCTCTAGAAAGGCAAGCAGCTCACCAAGATGTAGATTTAGTAAACGATTTTTCTTCTCCCCCGGGAACTCGACGCAATGAAGACCATTTCTTCCTAATGAGGGAGGATTGATCCAGGTGGATATCGGTGGCAACCCACCTTTTCTGACTGGACCAAAACAATTTTCTGGAAAATTTGGCAATTTACTATTTTTAGCAGTTTTTAACATTCAGGGTCATTTTGAGGACCCAAATGAAGTTTCTTTGAGATCGAGGTTCTAAATGATATCCAAATTGATTATTTGTCCCCCAAAATGAATCTCCTCGATGATACCTTTCCAAAAATCTATCATACGCCTAAAACAAAGATCATATGCAAAAGTTACGACCCTAGGAAGTTGATGTACTAACTTACCCAAACGGGGCCCACATGACTTTTGGCTCTCCATCTACTATTGTTAAGTTTTTTGATGTCTAGGACTTTGGGCATTCCTGTTTATTGAAAAAGGCCTTCAGAGCCTCATTGTAATCATCTTCTTGCGAATGCAAGTAGACGTCACATCTCTTCTCAGAGATAAGCTACCACCATTCTATAGAGTCTTTCACTCTATATTTTACAATCTCTGTACATTTATTTCATTAATAGAAATCGTGTATTGTTGTATATCTGTGTTTATGGTTGCATCTTTGATATATTTCTGTTATATTATTGAATATCTACGGTATCTCTGGGCATTTATTTATTATATCTCCGATCTCATTTCATGCTGAAAATAATCTGGATCAGTGGTTTCAGAGCAGGTTGTTCTTGGTCATTTTTTTCAGTGCATGTCTCTGACGAGGTCTGAGAATATAAAGTTGGGTATCGATCTTCTCTCTCTTGAGGATAGTCTCTCTTGCACAACCAAGAAACCCTCAATGGAAGAAGGAAATAAAAATGACGGAGTAGACAATCCTATCTGTCTGTTGCTTGAGAAAGCTCTCATGCGACAAAGGGATGAAACAATGGAGAATTTTTCCCACATATTTCAATGCCTTCCGATAGCAACAAGAGAATCTTCATTAAGCGACCACTTTGGAGGCACCTAGCCTTTCAAGGTACACGCTAATTTTTATATTCCTATATTTGAAGGATAGATAGATACAGAAGCCCTAGACAAATGGTTAAATCTACTAGAAGGTTATTTCTTTGTTCACAAATTTTTTGACAAAGAAAATATCACCTCCGCACTCCTTAAAGCTCTCTCCCATGTCAAACATTGGTGAGAAACTTATTGGGAGAAGAGTTCCATAGAGGATTCTGAAATATATGGGGCTGATTCCACAAATTTTTTGACAAATAAAATATCACCTTCGCAGTCCTTAAAGCTCTCTCCCATGTCAAACATTGGTGAGAAACTTATTGGGAGCAGAGTTCCATAGAGGATTCTGAAATATATGGGGCTAATCCCACTTGGGATTTTTTTGTGGATGCGGTAAACGAACAATATTACCCTATTGGAAACTATGAAGACAAATACACGAGATGGATGACACTGCGACAAGAGAGGGGCCAAGTAGTTCCAAAGTTCAGCAATACCTTCCATACCTTGTGCACCAAGTTGGGTATCAAAGACTCCAAATGAAATTTGGTTCAGAAATACTCTGGGGCTATACATAGATACATCCAAACCAAAATGGATTTTCTGGACATCTCATCACTCGATGTTGCCTATCGATATGCTGTTAAAATAGAGTAGAAATTTAAGCACCATAACAAATGGTATTTTGGTTCTGCAAATAAGCAACAACCAAAGTATGAAAAATACATCGCTAACAAATAGTCTCCTAAAAACTAGTGCAAGACACATGAAAATAAGGGTCATGGGAAGACAAAGAAGGACACCAGAAAATGGTGTGCTTTCCAAAAAATCCCCTGGCACAACATCGATGAATGTCACTCAAAACAGTCATTGGTGGTTGATATCAAAGACAAGGAGCCAAACCCTAATTCAGAATCTGATTCTTAAAATATTGGTAAATGATAGATCATTGACTTAGACCCCACTACTATTGTCATGGCTGCAACAATTCAACCAGAAGAACCGACAGATCCTGAAGAGGGGGAGCACCTTTTTCATTCACATATGTGGGTGAAGGGGACCCCGTTGCATTTTATTCTTGATAGAAGAATCCATAAGAACCTCATCTCAGCAGAGGTCATCAAACAGTTTGGATTGTCGATAACACCACACCCACAACCATACCCACAACCAACAATTTCATTTGGCATATGGCATCCAACCCTACAAGGATGAGGTATTATATGATGTTTCCCCATTAGATGTATGTGATGTTCTCTTGGGCCAACCATATATGTGGAAGCCCCATGTTATTTATGAGTCTCGACCCCGCAGTTTCATTGTTTCTCTAGGGGGTCATCTCTACAGAATACCATAGGTAGTTCCAACTACTTTTCCACCTAAAAAGTGCCACAAGGTAGCATCTCATACTGTAAAATTCATCTTCTTCAGAATCTGTTCAAAATGGGAACAAAAGGACACTGCAACGACTACAACTTCACCGGAAGAACATTCTATCCAACAGAAGCAGGTCGACAAGGTTGTAGAAAAGAGAAAATATTCCTTCTATACACCATCCTTTCATGTAGCCCAACTTTTTAAATATCCTCAGCCTCAACAGGTTCATGACGGACTTCCACAAACTAAGCATCGAGACGTCTCCAGAAAGGCAAGCAACTCACTAAGATGCAGATTCAACAAACTCTTTTTCCTCTCACCTGGGAACTCAACGTAATGGATACCATTTCTTCCTAAGGAGGGAGGATTTATCTAGGTGAATATCGATGGCCACCCACCTTTTTTAACTGGCTCAAAACAATTTTCTCGCAAATTTCACAATTTACTATTTTTAGCAGTTTTTAACTTTTAGGGCCATTTTGAGGGCCCAAATGAAGGTTTTTCAAGATAGAGGTTCTGGAAAATAGATGAATTTATGATTTATCCCCCAAAATGAATCTCCTCGATGATACCTTTCCAACGAACTATCATACTCCTAAAACAGAGATCGTATGCAAAAGTTACGACCCTAGGAAGTTGATGTACTAACTTACCCAAACAGGGCTCACATGACTTTTGGAGCTTCATCTCCTAGGGTTAGGTTTTTCGATGTCTAGGACTTTTGGAATTCCTGTTTATTGTAAAAAGGTGTTTAGAGCCTTATTGTAATCATCCTCTTGTGAATGCAAGTAGCCATCACCTCTCTTCTTAGAGATACATTGCCATCATTCTATCGAGTCTTTCACTCTGTATTTTACAGTCTCTGTACATTTATTTCATTAAAGGAATTCGTGTATTACTGTATATCTATGTTTATGGTTGCATCTCTGATATATTTCTATTGTATTATTGAATATCTGCGATATCTATGTGCATTTCTTTATTATATCTCCGATCACATTTCGTGTCAAAAATAATCTGGATCAGTGGTTTCAGAGCAGGCTGTTCTTGGTTGTTTTTTTCAGTGCATGTCCCCGACGAGGTCTGTGTATAGAAAGTTGGGTCTTGAGATTGTCTCTCTTGATGAAAATCTCTCTCACACACCTCCGAAACCCTCAATGTTGGAAGAAAATAAAAATGATGGAGCAGACGATCAAGAGACCACTTTGGAGGCACATTGTCTTTCAAGGTACAAGTTAATTTTGATATTCTTGTATTTGAAGGACAGATAGATGCATAAGCCCTAGACAAATGGTTAAATATGGTAGAAGGTTATTTCTCTGTTCACAAATTTTTTGACAAAGAAAATATCACCTTCTCACTCCTTAAATCTCTCCCCCATGTCAAACATTGGTGGGAAACTTATTGGGAGCATAGTTCCACAGAGGAGTCTGAAATATGTGGTGTCGATCCCATTTGGGATTTTTTTGTGGATGCGGTATAGGAACAATATTACCCCATTAGAAACTATGAGGACCAGTACATGAGATAGACCATACTATGACAATAGAGGGGCTAAGCAGTTCCAGAGTTCACCAATACCTTCCATACCTTGCACACCAAGGTGGGTATCAAAGACTCCAAACAACATTTGGTTCTGAAATACTGTGGGGCTCTACAAAGATACATCCAAACTGAAATAGATTTTCTCGACATTTTATCACTCAATGTTGGCTATCGATATGTTGTTAAAATCGAGCAGAAATTTAAACACCAGAACAAACAAGATTTCAGTTCTACAAATCCGCAAAAACCAAAGTATGTCAAAGACATCCCTAACAAATAGTGTACTGAAAACCATTCCAAACCACATGAAAATAAGGGTCACGGGAAGACAAAGAAGGACACCAGAAAATGGTGTGATTTCCACAAAATCCCCTAGCACAACATCGATGAATGTCGCTCAAAATAGTCATTGGTGGCTGAGATAAAAGACAAGGAGACGAATACTAATTTCAAATATGATTATGAAGATACTGGTAAATGACAGATCATTGAAACAGACCCCACTTCTATTGTCACGACCACAACAATTCAACCATAAGAACCAACAAATCTTGAAGAGGGGGAGCACCTTTTTCATTCATACATGTGGGTGAAGGGGACCCCGCTACATTTTATTGTTGATAGAAAAAGCCAGAAGAACCTCATCTCAGTAGAGTTCGTCAAAAAGTTGGGATTGTTGACAACACCACACCCACAACCATACAACATCGGTTGGCTTCGCCAAGGACGAGATCTTTGTGTCAGCCACGAATGTTGATTATCATATGGAATCTATCCCTTCAAGGATGAGATATTATGTGATGTTTCCCCACTATATTTCTGTGATGTTCTCTTGTGACAACCATATATGTGGAAGCACCACGATGTTTATCAGTCTTGACCCCATAGTGTCATTGTTTCTCTAGGAAGTCATCTCTACAGAATACCAGAGGTAGTTCCGACTACTATTCCACCTAAACTGTGCCACAAGGTAGTATCTCATACTACAAAATTTAGCTTCTTCACAATCTCTTCAAAATGGGAACAAAAGGACACGACAACCACTACAACTTCACCCCAAGCACATTCTATCCAACAGAAGCAGGTCGAAAAGGTTGCAGCAAAGAAAAAATATTCCTTCTGCACAGCATCCTCTGATGTAGGCCGACTTTTTGAACAACGTCAGTCCCAACAGGTTCGTGACAGACTTCCACAAACTGAGCAGTGCGACGTCTCTAGAAAGGCAAGAAACTCACCAAGATGCAGATTCAACAAACGCTTTTTCCTCTCCCCCTGGAACTCAACGCAATGTATACCATTTCTTCCTAAGGAGAGAGGATTGATCCAGGTGGGTATCGGTGCCCACCCACCTTTTCTGACTAGCTCAAAACAGTTTTCTGGCAAATTTGGCAATTTACTATTTTTAGCAGTTTTTAACTTCCGAAGCCATTTTGAGGGCCCAAATGAAGGTTTTTCGAGATCGTGGTTCTCAATGATATTCAAAGGCATGATTAAGTCTCCAAAATGAATTTCCTCGATGATACCTTTCGAACGAGCTATCATACTTCTAAAACGGAGATGGTATGCAAAATTTACGACCTCGGGAAGTTGATGTACTAACTTGCCCAAACGGGGCCCACATGAATTTTGGCAGTTCATCTCCTAGGGTTAGGTTTTTAAATGTCTAGGAATTTTGGCATTCTTGTTTATTGTAAAAAGGCCTTCAGAGCCTCATTGTAATCATCTTCTTGTGAATGTGAGTAGTTGTCACATCTCTTCTCAGAGATAAGCTGCCACCATTCTATTGAATCTTTCACTCTATATTTTACAATCTCTGTACATTTATTTCATTAATATAAATTGTGTATTACTGTATATTTGTGTTTATGGTTGCATCTCTAATATATTTCTATTATATTATTGAATATCTACAATATTTTTGTGCATTTCTTTATTATATCTCTGATCTCATTTCGTGCCGAAAATAATCTGGATCAGTGGTTTCAGAGCTGGTTGTTCTCAGTCATTTTTTTCAGTGCATGTCCCCGACGAGGTATGAGTATAGAAAGTTAAGTCTTCATCTTGTCTCTCTTGAGGAAAATCTCTCTCTCACACCAAAGAAACCCTCAATGGTGGAAGAAAAGAAAAACGACGTAGCAGGCGATCCTATCAGTCTATTTCTTGAGCAAGCTCTCACCTGACAAAGGGACGAAATGATGGAGAATTTTTCCCACATCCTTCAATGCCTACCAATAGCAACAGGTGCATATTCATCAAGGGGCCACTTTGGAGGCACCTTGTGTTTCAAGGTACAAGTTAATTTTGATATTCCTATATTTGAAGGATAGATAGATGCAGAAGCCCTAGACAAATGGTTAAATCTGCAAGAAGGTTATTTCTCTGTTCACAATTTTTTCGACAAAGAAAAGATCACCTTCACACTCATTAAATCTCTCCCCCGTGTCAAACATTGGTGGGAAACTTATTGGGATTAGAGTTCCATAGAAGAGTCTGAAATATATGGGGTCAATCCCACCTGGGATTTTTTTGTGGATGCGATAAAGGAACAATATTATCCTATTGGAAACCATGAGGACCAGTACATGAGATGGACCACACTGTGGCAAGAGAGGCGCCAAGAAGTTCCGGATTTCACCAATACCTTCCATACCTTGCGCACCAAGTAGGGTATGAAAGAATATGAATGACATTTGGTTCTGAAATACCGTGGGGCTCTAGATAGATACATCCAAACTTAAATGGATTGTCTGGACGTCTCAACACTCAGTTTTGCATATCGATATGCTGTTAAAATCGAGCAGAAATTTAAGCACCAGAACAAATAGGATTTTGGTTCTACAAATCCACAACAACCAAAGTATGACAAAGACATCCCTAACAAATAATCTCCTTAAAACCAGTCCAATCCACATGAAAAGAAGCGTCATGGGAAGACAAAGAAGGACACCAGAAAATGGTGTGATTTCCATAAAATCCTCTGGCACAACAACGATGAATGTCACTCAAAACAGTCATTGGTGGTCGAGATCAAATATAAGGAGCCGAAACCTGATTCAGAATCTGATTCTGAAAAGACTGGTAAAGGACAGATCATTGACGCAGACCCTGCTACTATTGTCGCAACCACAACAATTTAGCCAAAAGATGCAACAGATCCTGAAGAGGGGGAGCCCCTTTTTCATTCATAGATGTGGGTGAAGGGGACGCTGCTAGATTTTGTTGTTGATAGCAGAATGTAAAAGGACTTCATCTCAACAGAGATCATCAAACAATTTGGATTTTCGACAACACCACACCCACAACCATACAACATCGGGTGGATTTGCCAAGGATGAGATATTCGTGTCAGCCAACAATGTCAATTGTCATATGGAATCCAACCCTTCAAGGATGAGATATTAAGTGATGTTTCCCCACTAGATGTCTTTGATGTTCTTTTGGGCCAACCATATATGTGGAAGCGCCATGCTGTTTATGAGTGTTGACCCTGCAGTGTCATTGCTTCTCCAGGGGGTCATCTCTATAGAATATGACAGGTATTTTCGACTACTGTTCCACCTAAAGAGTGTCGCAAGGTAGTATCTCATACTGCAAAATTCAGCTTCTTCACAATTTGTTCAAAATGAGAATAGAAGGACACTGCAACTACTACAGCTTCACCCCAAGCACCTTATATCCAACCGAAGCAGGTCAACAAGGTTACAGCAAAGAAAAAAGTTTCCTTCTACACACCTTCCTCTCATGTAACCTGACTTGTTGAACAACCTCATTCTCAACATGTTCGTGACAGACTTCCACAAACTGAGTAGTGCAACGTCTACAGAAAGGCAAGCAACTCACCAAGATGCAGATTCAACAAATGCTTTTTCCTCTCTCCTCGGAACTCAACGCAATGGAGAACATTTCTTCCTAAGGAGGGAGGATTGATCCAGGTGGATATCGGTGGACACCCACCTTTTCTGACTCGCTCAAAATAGTTTTCTGGCAAACTTGGCAATTTACTATTTTTAGCAGTTTTTAACTTCTGAGGCCATTTTGAGGGCCCAAATGAAGTTTTTTTTATATCAAGATTCTAAATTATAGTCAAATGCATGATTAATCCCCCAAAATGAATATCCTCTATGATACCTTTCCAATGATCTATCATACGCCTAAAACGGAGATCGTATGCAAAAGTTGCGACCCAGGAACTTGATGTACTGACTTACCCAAACGGGGTTGACATGACTTTTGGCGCTTCATCTCCTAGTGTTAGGTATTTGGATGTATAGGACTTTTGGAATTGTTGTTTATTGTAAAAAGGCCTTTAGAGCCTCATTGTAATCATCTTCTTGCGAATGCGAGTAGTCGTCACATCTCTTCTCAGAAATAACCTGCCACCATTCTATCGAGTCTTTCACTCTATATTTTACAGTGTCTGTACATTTATTTCATTAATAGAAATCATGTATTACTGTATATCTATGGTTATGGTTGCATATCTGGTATATTTATGTTATATTATTGAATATGTAGGATATCTCTATGCATTTCTTTATTATATCTCCGATCTCATTTCGTGTCGAAAATAATCCAAGTCAGTGGTTTCAGAGCAGGTTGTTCTTGGTCTTTTTTTTCAGTGCATGTCCCTGACAAGGTCTAAGTATGGCAAGTTGGGTCTCGATATTGTCTCTCTTGAGGACAATCTCTCTCACACACCCAAGAAACCCTAAATCATGGAAGAAAATAAAAATAACGAAGCAGATAATACTATCAGTTTGTTGCTTGAGCAAGCTCTCACGCGATAGAGGGACAAAATGATGGAGAATTTTTTCTAAATCCTTCAATCCCTATCGATAGAAATAGGTGCATGTTCATCAAGCAGCCATTTTGGAGGCACCTTGCCTTTCAAGGTACAAGTTAGTTTTGATATTCCTGTATTTGAAGGACAGATAGATGCAAAAGCACTAGACAAATGTTTAAATCTCCTAGAAGTTTTTTTCTCTATTCACAAATTTTTTGACAAAGAAAAGATCACCTTCAAACTCCTTAAATCTCTCCCCCATGTCAAACATTGGTGGGAAACTTATTGGGAGCAGAGTTCCACAGAGGAGTCTCAAATATATGGGGTTGATCCCACTTGAGATTTTTTTGTGGATGCGGTAAAGGAACAATATTACCCTATTGGCAACTATGAGGACCAATGCATGAGATGGACCACAATGTGACAAGAGAGGGGCCAAGCAATTCTATAGTTCACCAATACCTTCCATAACTTGTGCACCAAGGTGGGTATCAAATAATCTGAACGAAATTTGGTTATGAAATACCATGGGGCTCTACACATATACATCTAAACTGAAATGGATTTTTCGGACATGTCATCACTCGGTGTTGCCTATTGATATGCTCTTAAAATCGAGCAGAAATTTAAGCACCAGAACAAACAGGATTTTGGTTCTACAAATCCGTAACAACCAAAGTATGACAAATATGTCCTTAACAAACAATCTCTTGAAAAACAATCCAAACCACATGAAAAGAAGAGTCACGGGAAGACAAAGAAGGACACGGAAAAATGGTGCAATTTCCACAAAATCCCTTGGCACAACATCAATGAATGTCACTCAAAACAGTCACTGGTGGCCGAGATCAAAGACAAGGAGCCGAACCCTGATTCATAATTTGATTCTGAAAATAATGGTAAAGGACAGATCATTGACACAGATCCCACTACTACTGTCGCGACCACAACAATTCAACCAGAAGAACCAATAGTTACTGAAGAGGGTGAGTGCCTTTTTCATTCACAGATGTGGATGAAGGGGATCCTGCTTCATTTTATTGTTCATAGCGGAAGACAGAAGAACCTCATCTCAATAGAAGTCATCAAATAGTTGGGATTGTCGACAACACCACACCCGAAACCATACAACATCGGGTGGCTTCGCCATGGACGAGATCTTCATGTCAGCCAACAATGTTGATTGTCATATGGCATACAACCCTTTAAGGATGTTGTATTGTGTGATGTTTCCCCACTAGATGTCTGTGATGTTTTTCTTGGGCCAACCATATATGTGGAAGCGCCATGCTGTTTATGAGTCTCAACCCCGTAGCGTCATTGTTTCTTTAGGGGGTCATCTCTACAGAATACTAGAGGTAGTTCCAACTACTGTTCCACCTAAAATGTGTTGCAAGGTAGTATCTCATACTGAAAAATTCATCTTTTTCACAATCTGTTAAAAATGGGAACAAAAGGAAACTGCAACCACTATAGCTTCGCCCCAGGCACCTTCTATCCAACAATAGCAGGTCGACAAGGTTGTAGCAAAGTGAAAATATTTATTCTGCACACTATCCTCTCATGTAGCCCAACTTTTTGAATAGCGTCAGCCTCCATAGGTTCGTGACATACTTACTCAAAATGAGCAGCACAACATCTCCAAAAAAAGCAAGCAGCTCACCAAGATGCAGATTCAGCAAATGTTTTTTCTTCTCCCCTAGGAACTCAACGGAATGGAGACCATTGCTTCCCAAGGAGCGAGGATTGATCTAGGTGGATATCAGTGGCAACCCGCCTTTTCCGACTAGCTGAAAATAGTTTTCTGGCAAATTTGGTAATTTACTATTTTTAGTAGTTTTTAACTTTCGGGGCCATTTTGAGGACCCAAATGAAGGTTTTTCTTGATATAGGTTCTTAGTGATATCCAAAGGCATTATTGAGCCCCCAAAATGAATCTCCTTGATGATACCTTTCCAACGAGCTATCATACGCCTAAAACGAAGATCGTATGCAGAAGTTACGACCCCGGGAAGTTGATGTACTAACTTACCCAAACAGGGCACACATGAATTTTGGCGCTTCATCTCCTAGGGTTAGGTGTTTTTATGTCTAATACGTTTGGAATTCTCGTTTATTGTAAAAATTCCTTCAGAGCCTCATTGTAATCATCTTCTTGCGAATGCGAATATCCGTCACATCTCTTCTTAGAGATAAGTTGTCACCATTCTATCGAGTCTTTCACTCTGTATTTTACAGTCTCTGTACATTTATTTCATTAATAGAAATCGTGTATTACTGTATATCTGTGTTTATGGTTGCATCTCTGATATATTTCTATTATATTATTGAATATCTGTGATATCTCTGTGCATTTCTTTATTATATCTCCGATCTCATTTCGTGTCAAAAATAATCTGGATCACAAAGTCACAGAGCATTCTAGTTGTTGATGAAGTGATTGTTTTTTACATTAGTTCAAGTGGAAGAAGATAAACAAGACATGGAGACTGCACTTATACTCAACATTGCAAAGGTATTGGTTAAGGAAATTGCGGAAGAAAAATGTACCTCTATATGAGATGCACACCATGATCACGGTGAAGAATGTGAAAAGCAAAGTGTAGATACACATGAGGATGATGAAATTGAAGTTGAAAATGAAAATGAAACTGTATTCGCAATAGTATTTGAATGTGAGGATAATCTGATAACAAAAGTTGTTGAAGACATGAATGAGGATGCAATGAATGTTATATTTGATTAAGATATCGAATTAACATTTCTTAGGGAGTGGCTTGCAAAGACCAAGTAAGATGGAGATGAAAGTGGTCATGGAAAAAAAATTGTAATTGTAGGATGAAAAGGAATAGAAAAAATGAAAGCAAGGTTGTTGAAGTCCTTGTAGCAGTGGAGATGAAATAAAATGAAGATGTTTTTGATTTTAGACAGGTTGACAAAAATGTTCAATCGACATTGGCTGAAGTACAAACATATGTAGAAAAAGAACCAAATACAAAAGACAAAAAAGATGAGGATATATTGAAAAAAAACCGTAATAAAAATGAAGCTAAAGATGAAGAAAATGTATATAGAATATAAAGTTTGGAGCAAAAGAAAGAAAAAACTTTTAAAGTATAGACATGGAGATAGCTGCATGAGTAATGAGTATTAAATGAGGGAAAACAATAAATCACCATACCATCATGTTATGAATTTTGTAAGGATTGTAATGAAACTTAGACCAACAAACCATAATGTTATAAACTTTTTAAAGATTGTAATCTATATTATAATCCCATAGAGTCAAATGCAAAGCTCTAATGTATTCCAGCTAATTAATGTTTCTAGATTATTTTTGTTTATTATTAATAAATGTAGTTTTAAGAGTTATTTTAGGTTTCCAATATTTTTTTCAATATTTTTCTTAAAAAAAAATATGTGTATTTATATATGCATTTATAGAAATTTATGAACACTACTCGATTCTTTTGTTACTCATGAGTTTATAGGATTTTTTATATCTTTGCGTTTACAAAGTTGATAATGGAAAAAGGGAGTAGGCTAACTAGGGAACCCGTTTTCAGGAAAAAAAAAATGGGCCTGAATCCTCCTAGATTTTTAGAGTTTTAGGAGTAACCTGAGTTTTGCACAATCAAAGTTCCATGTATTTCAATTCCAAATTTTACCCCATTTTAAACCAACCAAAATGTTCAAAAAATCAATCAATGTTTTGGATTAACCAGAAGTTTAAAACCTTACCCAAAAGACATACCGAAATTCGTTATTTATCCAGTACAAATCGTCAGGACACAAAGGCTTATCCCAAACAAGCTAACCCAACAGATAACTAACAAAGTCAGAGGATAGTACGAGAACCCAAATCCTATCAAGCCACTAATTTGACGCTAAGATTTGGCAACATATAACCAGAGCAACCGTAGCCGAATAGATAATAAGTATCTCGACGGAACTTCATAATGCTGAACACGGAGGCCATTCAGAAAGATGCCACATACACCGTAGCCAGAAATGAAATGGCAGAGGATAAAATGGCCTCACGGGATTTAAACGCCGTCAAAGATGGAAGTCTATATACATTTTTTACGCCTTACGTGGTTTCGTTCCATTTCCTAATAATATTATTATAAACTTTGCGGAAGGCCTCTATATTGTTAGTTTTCTTTTAGAATGACCATATGTTGCTACTAATTGATGCACCAAACGATCGTAACGCTAAAGTTAGTGAATACAGAGACCTCTATATGTAGATAGTACACAACACAACTCGTTTTTTTTTTCCTTGCAAAACCGATACATGATTGTTGCTCTAAAATATTCAACTGCTAATTGAAATACACTAAAAATAGTCGTATGGTTGTACATTGACATTCGTAAGGTTGTCATAGCAAGCTAGAATTGTTTGCTAGTTGTAAAAGTATGTTTCAAAACTCTTTTGTAATGGAGTTATTTTGTTTTACGAAAACATTTTTTTTTTTGGAATTCTGTGATATAAATTTACATTAATTACTTTTTTTTGTTATTCAAAATTCATTTCTGAATGCATAAATAGATTTAGCATGCTGAAAAATTCTCAAGATTCTCAAATTTTACAGAAATAATTGTTTAAATATAAGAATCCAACAATTTCTCACCGGATTTTAGACAAATATTCTTGAAACAAATCTTCATTTCGTAGAATCTTTAATCTCTTGATTTATCCTTATACTCTCAAATTATCCCAAGACCACTCCTTTCAATGCTCTCATGATTTATCCTCCTACCCTAAAATTATTTGACTTTTGGACTTTTTAAGAGTTCTATGTCAGTACATGGCGAACACCAGCAGTAACATGATGTAAATTTCAACAAAAGGGACATGGGTAACACTAGCAGGAACATGTTGTATACAATGACATTCAACAAAAGAGAAAAGGTAGGGACAACAGCACGCATCCTCTACAACTCAAAATGATTTTATTATTAAAATATGAATGTCTTGCATGTAAATATATTATCATCATCACCGAGAATGTTTAACTGGTATGTTGTAGTTAAAACTTTTGCCAAATGTTGGAAATGTTAGGCAACGGAAGTATAAACGTTACAATATTTTAATGGCAAAGAAAATAGAACCAAGAACAAATTAGACAGAACAACAATCACACAATTAACACAGTGATTTACATGGAAATTTAATACAGGAAAAAACACTGATAATCAGTATTCTTATTATTCAAGGGAAAATCACCATAGAGAATGACACACATACAACCATCCTCTACTCTCTTCCCACTCATTGTGCTACACTACATTGCTTCTCGTTTTTTTCACCTCTATGGGTATGTTCCTATATGTAGCACCTATCAAATAGTTAGGCAAACTAATTACAATATTATCCACCCATTACAGAAATTGTTCACTGTAGTGTGCATGCATGCACATTATATTTTTATCCGATGTGCATGCAACCACATGTGAAATTTGTTGGCACATTTTCAAAAGACAACAATTTACTTGATATATCATGCCCAAATTTATTCATCACCTTTCCTACAAGTGGATAGAATCTAAGCACCATCATAGCTCCGCAACTTATTATTACGTGAACATGTCTCCATGATTCTCTCTAGTATGGACCATTCTTCCTCAATCAGTAACCTATCTTATAAACCGATCCACTTTTCTCATTTTGATACACTAGACTCTTAGTCAAATGCACAATACTTTGACCACCACAGAACACCCCATCCTGTACTTTTCCAAACCTACCCAATATATCCTTGCATTCTTGTAAGACATAACCCAAGGTAGGTCTCCTCTTTTCCAAATCTCTTGAATCATAACCGAAAACTAAATCATTGCAACCATTGTAAGGGATACTTCTGCTTTTGTGTTTGACGCATCCATTTCCATTCTCTTCACATGGTTTTTCCATGTGTCTACTAACAACACCAACAACATGTTAAATACTGACCATTTCCATCGCAATCATCATCACCCATTTCCATTCTCTTCACCTAGTTCTTCCATGTGTCTAATGAAAACACCAACTACATATGAAATGATGACCATTTCCCATCGCAATAATCAAAATTCCTACTACCATATGATAGTAGAGACATATAACCCTTTTCTTCTTAATTAGTTAGGACATAAACCTGAAGAAAACTTGTAAGGGAAAGCTAAAGGGGTTTTACCAGTTTCACATTATCCATATTGAATTTCTTGTCTCTGTGTATTTCCATGCCCAAGATTTATTTTTCTACTCCTAGATCCTTCAAATCAAACATCCTAACCAACTGAGCCAACTTGTTGATCTCAAACATGCTTGTTCTTGCTACACAAATAACATTTAATGTCATGATAATAAATATACCATAAACCCAAATGTCCTAACCAACTGAGCCAACCTGTTGATATCAAACATGATTGTGCTTGATACAAGCATATCATTTAATGCCAAGATAATAGAAATACCATACACACAATGGTTATTCTCACTTCTTGTAAAATTTGGCTCACCATGAAGGAATCAAACATCTTGTACCGTTTTCCTAGCATGCTTCAGGCCATACAATGATTCCTGAGTTTGCAAACATATATTATGTTGTGATCCTGATCTAACCCTTCCGGTTGTTTCATATACATACCCTTATCCACAAACTCCATGTAAAATAGTTTTATCATCTAGTTGTACTAACACAACTAGTGCTAACACAATATGAATAGAAACAATATTTTAACAACTAGTAAGAAACTTTCATGGAAATCAATACCTTCCAAATACCCTTCTTCTATGATCCATGCTTTGAACCTTTCATCTTTTACTATGTTTGATTTTATAAACGGAGATGTATAAAAAAATGGATCTCTTTCCATGATGATTTTGTGGGCACTAGGATCCCAGATTCTGCATCCCTTAACATCATCACTATATCAAATATCTATCTGTTTAATATGGGTCATACTTACAATGTTCATAAAAACATAAGCATCACAACTAAATAATTTCACATTTGAGTGATCAGCAGATGACCTATTCATACCTCTTTTGGAAACTTCCAATCTTTTACAACTAATGGTGACCGAGTTACCAGATAGCACAAGTGCTTCTTCCCAAAACTATTGTTGCAACTTGGAATTATTGAACATTTTCTTTTGATCCCACCTTCCTTGCAATAATTTCCAAGTTCCATGCATATGAACCTACCTTTATCATATATTCTCAAACGCTTGATTGACTTCTCAATGTTGATTTCACTACAAATATCTAAACACATAACCCTTTCTATAGACCCACCTTTCTAACCTGGACACACTGCTCCACCTCGAACTTTGCATTCAAATTTTGTTTGACCAAATATAGTCAAGCCAACCCAAGTCAACCGTTTCCTCTCACCATCAGGGACATTACACTAGTGTTAGTGCTTCATCTTAACATGAACATTCCCTTGACTCAATCCGACCAAGTTGGACAAGCCTTCACTGCTTACCTCCAAGCCCATTTACAATGGAGTTCACCAAGACTTTTATAGGATTTATTATATGCAATCCATGGACACAATACCACGAGCTACCCAAAAAACATGTACCCGAAAAACCATGTGCTTTGAGCTAAAAAACTAGATTTAACTCATTAAATCTTTCACCGAGTCAAGGTTAACCCAACACACATGGCCCCCCTCCCCCCAATAAAATGAGGGTACACATGCCTATGCAGGTCTTACATACGTATGCCCATTTACATGCAATTGATCATTTTTTTTAGAACTCCAATGTA
The DNA here is from genome assembly GCA_009831015.1 of Picea engelmannii. NCBI lineage: Eukaryota > Viridiplantae > Streptophyta > Pinopsida > Pinales > Pinaceae > Picea > Picea engelmannii. The sequence continues at coordinate 299,818 of ML783703.1, forward strand.
AATACTTTTTTTCTTTTTTTCACGGTGACTCAATTATCATCGCTCTTGCTTTTGTCTTGTTGTACGAGAAGTTCTCGCATCTTGAGGTTCCATAACTCAAAGTTATTTTTTACATTGAATTTCTCCACTTCAAACTTTGAACTCTACAATTTTTCCATTAACACCCAAATGCTCAAATCACTACTTATAATACCAAGGAGGAATTTTCTTACTCAAAGTTAAACCTCAAGAAATATTAGTTAAAAAATTTTAAAAATATATTTAATAAATATTTTATACATCATAACCTTTACCAAAACATAGAGGGTACACCTCTTACCATTTAGTAAAGGGAAATTCTTTCAAATAATTCCACCCACTTAAAAATAAATGATCCTTCATAAAATATTATAACATCCTCCATATATACCTCGACCTCTTAACCATGAACAAATATTATCGCACCTCTAGGTCATCGTGGGGTGAGATGAATTAGATGTATTGCTCCTGTCACAACCTTCAAGGGGAAATGGCCCTAAAATTTTGATCGTGCCTATCACAAACTCGAGGGGGTGATGATCTAGAAATTTTTGGATGCGGAAAGTGTGAGTGCGACTATCGCTCCCTCACCAACACTCACATAGAGATAGGAAAAATATTATCGCCCTTCTTCACTGAATTTGTCCTCCTACTTTACCGTCTTCTCGACTTTGATCCAACGATTGACCTTTTGAATTCTCTGCATGTGACCGACGATCCTTTTTCTCTTTCACTCTCACATCCTTCAACTTTGCACTTTGATACCACTTGTTAGACAACGAAAGCACAAATGTAACAATATTTTAATCGAAAAGAAAATAGAATCAAGAAAAAACCAGACACAACAACAATCATATAATTGACATAGTGATTTACATGGAAACACAATACGAGAAAAACCATGAGGCAACGGTAATCCATATTCTTGTTATTCAAGGGAGAATTACAATAGCCAATGGCATGAATACAACCATCCTCTCTTCTCTTCCCAAACACTGTGCTACATTACATTGCTCCGCGTTGTTTTCACCTCTATGGATATGTTCGTATATATAGCAGTTGTCAAACAGTTAGACAAACTAATTACAATATGATCCACTAGTTACACAAATTGTTCACTGTATTGTGCATGTATGCACATTCTATTTTTAATTGATGTGCATGCAATCACATGGAAAATTAATTGACACATTTTCGACAGGAAATTCAATCATTTTTCATGCAGTACTCCAATTTAACACTCTAACACTCAACCATGTTGAATGAGTTGTGAGTTGTCATATAGGGTAATGTCACACTTGTGGGCTTAATGGTTAAGAACATGTGTTTCCTCCTAAGAGGTCACAAGTTCAAATCCAAAGGGGGTTAGGGTATGTATACCTTCGTAAACTTTACCAATCAAATCGTTGAATGAAAAAGATACTCATACACCAGTTTAGTATGGCTTGGCCATGACCTTAAAAAAAAAAAAAATTAACTATTTAATGCACAAATAGTTGATTTGATATATAAAAAAAAAACATCTCGAAAGACTCCTCACATATGGTGACGATGAAAGAAATGTAGAATTGAACTTCAAACCCATAAAGGAGTATAATACTCTAAACAACTTTTTATCATCTAGTAATAAATAAGAAAAGAAATAGACATTCTATCGAGCACAATAACCAACAAAAATAATATTAAAATTTGTAATATATTTGTTTAAAAATATATATAGATGAAAATTCACTTTTGTTTCCTTTCAATAAGTAACTATATATCTTAGATGCTTTCATAAACCAAGTTATATATATACATATTTATATTTAAATCTAGGATAATATGTAAATGGTTGGGATTATTTTGGTGAGATCTACGTTCAAATCAAGTTGAGTGTTACTATAAACTTTAGGTTAGTATTAAGAGTAGGAAATTTATGATTTAAAAAGAATAGAGACATCTAAACCTGCAATGGGGTCCCAGTCAAAGGGGCACCTGTTCTTTTAACCTTATCACAACAAGCCATAACCTGATTGAATATTTGAACATAGATGGAAAGAGTGCAATCACAATTAAACCTATTTACAATTACTCAATTAAACCTATTTACAATTAACTTAACATAAACAATATTTAAGTTAACAAAACAATTACTCAATTAAACCTATTTACAATTCCAACCATTTTTTACCACATTTTGTTCAAAATTCACCACAGAATATATGACGTCAAATAATTAAAAATAAAACGTTTAGACAACTTTTCAGTATGATAAGGTCATCGAAATAACATACAATCACAAAAACGGTCATAACAAATTCTTGAGCTTGGTTAAGACCATTTAATCATTAATTTAGAATGCAAATAAAGTTTTCTGTCGACTCTACACAAATCCTAAAGGGCGTTGCATACATATTTCTTCATTTCGAGGATTTGCTGTATAGATTTTAATATTTACCTAAGGCGAACGCAAACTAGCTTGTGCCGATCTTTGCACTTTGGAGACTATATTTTCACTTCGATAATATGAAGGCAATGTTTATTGAGATTTACGGGAAAGAAGCCCTAGTATATGCCCGAATATTGGGAAGGGTAAATTTGATTGGAGAGCACATTGATTATGAGGAGTTGTGCTTCATCAAATACCAATCTGCTAAGTCCTTGACAAAACAGTTGCAAGCTCAATGTTTATGAATGGCTTGCTTGCCAAGTATTTGTTGAAATTGCTGTCATAAAGCATATATTTTAATTTGTAAATACCACACTTTTGTCGGTGCTGGTGCATTCAAATTTCAAGGAAGATTTAAAGCAACCATTAGAGATTTTTTTAAGAGGGAGTTCCTATGAACCATCAATGTCTCAGTTTTGAAGGAAAATAATTGGAACCATCAATGTCTCACTTTTAAAGAAAAATAATTGGAAGACCAATCTTTGTTGTGTGAATCTATTTAGTGCAAAGATTCAGTTATTTATTTTTTCTCATTTAAGGTTGTGGTAAAACGACATATCTAATCATTCTTTACTTAATAATAGTTCTTATATAATAGCTTACAATCAAGAGGTGCCATGTCCATTCACTATATAAGAAATATTTGATTTTTTTTCTATTTATTGGTTATTGGTTTGCTATTTTTTGTTTCACTGGATTTATTCTACTTAATTAAGAGATTTGAGATCTTTTTATCTTTAATGGATTTTTATTGTTCAGTTATAGGATCATGCTCATTAACAACAAGTGTTTGAGGATGGTCCTTGGTTTTAGGGAAGTATAATAATTTTTATCACTCCTTTTCCCTAAATTTGATCCTAACACTATGTTAGTTACTAGAATGTTAGTGTGGGTTCATCTACCCAATTTTCTTTTACATTTCTAGTATTTATCAATTCCTAAGGATATTGAGAATGCATTAGGAACTTACATCAAATCCAATCCTGAGAGAGTTGTCCTAATTCTATTCACATATGTTGTGTCCATAAACTTGCTGTAATTTTATGCACATATGTTGTATCCATGTTGAGATAGACCTTAGAAAGGATCTTTCAGACAAAATGGTTCTCACATGGAATAATTTTAAATACAAATAGGCATTGGATTATTAGAGAACAACATTTAGGTGTAGAATATGTCAACTTCCAAGGACATTTATACGGTACTTATCCCCATGCTTAAGTTCATCATCTTAAAAAAAGGAACCAAGTCGAAACCAAAGAGATGGAATTTTTTTGGAGGAACCGAGTTTTCATATGAAGTCGATAAGAATGAGGTAAATCAACACACACAATTGTCATTTCTGGAATCAAGTCCTTTTTTGGAGGATAAAGTAGAAGAAATGGATACAAAAATTTTGTCGTGAAGGGAGGTCATGTTAACCAATGCGCCTTTAGGTGGAACAAAAAAACATCATGAAACAAATACCTACAATTCATATAATAAATTGGTTCCTTTTAGGAATTTTACTCTTCCACCTTCCAACTGACAATTAGTTATTGTGAGTTTGTCTTGAGAACATTGACAAGAAGTTAAAAGATAAAAAGAGAGTAAAAGAAAATTTGAGAAGTACTTTAAAGAGAAAAAAATGCAATATAGTTTACTCATATAATTTAATGTTGTAAGTGTAGTATATGCATGTACTCTTGTAAGTGCAATATGAACCTATAATTACTCTTATTTTTATTATTCTTTAAACATCTTAAAAAAATAAGTTTCATTACATAACAAAAAAAAAATTATGATATTTTTATAAACATTTTCATTTGAAACAACATATAAATAAATACTCATAACATCCCTATGATATATTCTCCATTCTCCATATAACTTTGACAAAAATCAAAATCTTTATAATGTCATGTTTGGTTACAAGTGTAAATATTAAAAAAAAATAAAAAAATAAAGTGATAATCTAATTGATATAACCATCACATGTGAAATAGGTGATGTAGACCCATCTATAACTACCCAAGCAATCACATGCTAACCAAACAATCACATGCTAAATTGGTGATGTAAACCCATTTACAACTAACCAAATTATTCACCATAGGAAGAGTCGTAAAAGGTGAGGGTTATTGTATTTTTTTTAAGAGAATATTCATATGAATTTCTTTTCCATGTCAAAGGGTGGGTTATTCGAATATATTTTAATATTGGTGAAAGATTTATATTACTATTCATTTATTAAAAATAATTTTGATGATTTTTCTCATTGACAAGTATAGATATTAAATATAATAGCACGTAGTGGAGTTTTTATATTTAAAAATGATGTGAGTCGTATTTGTGAATTTGGGGTTTCACTTATGAAATAATTTTTTCAGCTACATAGGTAAGAATCAATCATGCGAGAACGGTATTAAATTCTATAGGACCAATATTGAACTACTCTCTACCAATCACATGCACTGTGTATATCAAAGGTTATAGAAAAATTCACTTTTTTTTTGGTCTTCATATGGTTTTATTTTTGAGTGTCCTTAACACATGCATGAAATGTGAGCATTCTTTTTCCATTAATATATTATTAAATACACTATTCAAATTCACTAATGTATGGATGTGCTATTTCATTCATCAATCCCATGAAAATAGTTGATATATTATGTAATTCAAAAGAGAAAATAGTTGATATATTATGTAATTCAAAAGAGATTATTAATAATTGATAAAGTCCTTTCTTTAATTTGAATGTATTCTTTAAGGTATTTTGTTCTTTAATATAAATTTGATGGTATTGAATGTGAATCCCAATTATAATAAGTATAAATCTTTATAATGTCATGTTTGGTTACAAGTGTAAATATGAAAAAAAAAAGAAAAATAAAGTGATAATCTAATTGATATAACCATCACATGTGAAATAGGTGATGTAGACCCATCTATAACTACCCAAGCAATCACATGCTAACCAAACAATCACATGCTAAATTGGTGATGTAAACCCACTTACAACTAACCAAATTATTCACCATAGGAAGAGTCGTAAAAGGTGAGGGTTATTGTAGTTTTTTTAAAGAAAATATTCATATGAAATTAGAAAATATTCTAATTTCTTTTCGATGTCAAAGGGTGGGTTATTCGAATATATTTTAATATTGGTGAAAGATTTATAATACTATTCATTTATTAAAAATAATTTTGATGATTTTTCTCATTGACAAGTATAGATATTAAATATAATAGTACGTAGTGGAGTTTTTATATTTAAAAATGATGTGAGTCGTATTTGTGAATTTGGGGTTTCACTTATGAAATTACTTTTTCAGCTACATAGGTAAGAATCAATCATGCGAGAACGGTATTAAATTTTATAGGACCAATATTGAACTACTCTGTACCAATCACATGCACTGTGTATATCAAAGGTTATAGAAAAATTCACTTTTTTTTTGGTCTTCATATGGTTTTATTTTTTAGTGTCTTTAACACATCCATGAAATGTGAGTATTCTTTTTCCATTAATATATTATTAAATACACTATTCAAATTCACTAATGTATGGATGTGCTATTTCATTCATCAATCCCATGAAAATAGTTGATATATTATGTAATTCAAAAGAGATTATTAATAAGTGATAAAGTCCTTTCTTTAATTTGAATGTATTCTTTAAGGTATTTTGTTCTTTAATATAAATTTGATGGTATTCAATGTGAATCCCAATTATAATAAGTATATTTGTTTTTTAGTCGTTTCAATAAGTCATGAGATTTTTGAATGTATTCTTTAAGGTATTATGTTCTTTAATATAGATTTGATGGTATCCAATGTGAATCTCAATTATAATAAGTATATTTTGTTTTTAGTCGTTTTCATAATTCATGAGACTTGAGAAGTGATCATTAATTTCTAATGATTACGTTATTTAGGGATTTATAGATAATTGAAATCTTAGAAGTTTCATTCTTATTAGGTATTGTGATGATGTGTGAGCTACAAAGTTAATTACTTGTCCTTATGAATTGGTTTCTCCAATAAATTTTTCAATTGATTATTAACATCTTTTACATTTCCATGTTTGGTAAGGGAGAAATATACAATAATTGTATTATGTGCTCCACTTCTCTTTATGTTAGGTTGTTGGGATAGTTTCTTATAAAACTATAAAATTTTTATTATTAACTTCATTTTTTTTTTCCAGTATGTACTATCTAACATTCATATGTTTGATAAAGGATAAATAGAAAAGAATTGTATTTCATGCTCTAGTTCTCTTTAGATTAGGTTCTTGGGATACTTCCTTCTAACACTATAAAAACTCCTCGAATTGATATTCGTTCTCTTTTGTGCACACTTATTAATAATATTTTAGATATATCAATTCAACGTCTAACTAATATTTAGGTAAAGAGTAACTAAAATTTCTTTCTTGAGATGACCAACCTCTTTTCTAGGTTGTCACTTTCCAAGAAAAATTATGTTTACCCTAAATTATGGAATGATGAATAATATTTTACCATAATTAATTAGTTGATATTGGTTTTCACTCTTCATGATGATAGAATCCATCATGCATGCCTATAGGATCTTCAAGACACTACACTAAATTCATCAAGTGTCACCACATCTACCTACCCTTCATCAATGTAATCTGCATCATCAATATAAAATATTAACTTACATTATTTTTTAACTATCACCTTTAAATGATTGTTCATCTATGCAAATGGATAATAATGAGGATTGTATTTAACTTCTAGTTAGTGATTCTTTCCCAAGAATCTTGCAGAATATTAAATAAAATATCATAATTTTCATCAAGATGGGTATCTCCTTTTCTTCCTTGTTATGGAGGTGGCTCACTTTTATCTCCTTTTACACACTAGAGAAAGTACTATTTTTCATTATCGTTTTAGCTTCTCTCAATTTCATTCCTTGCATCCACTTTTCACATGTTCTTCTTCAACAACTTCTTACTAGATTTGTTTGGATGGAACTTAAGATAAAGGTTGTACATTATTCATTGATGTTACTTTTGCCAACTATGTTACTATTCTCAAGTAGTTATTTATGTAGAAATTGTAGTCTTCTTTCCTTTACTCTTATACACATTCTTATGTCCTTTCAACCACTTATATTTCCCTTCTCCTTGTTCATATCAATGTACGATGAGTACGATGGATTCATCAATGACTTGATCTTGAAAAGAATTACTTGGCTCCTTGTATAACTACAAAATCCATACAAATATTTTATGACTACATCTAGGTAAGTACTTGAGATAAATTCTCAATTCAAGGGATCGTTATATCAATTCTATGTTCCACTCTTGCAGATTGTTACATTGTCTTTTCTAGTAATAATACCCATGAATATTTTGACAAAAAAATTGACTTGTTGAACTCTTCATATTAAGTGGTGGGTGGATCATTGTATAGTTGGAGTGATTTCATATAGCTTTGACAATAAATATTAGAAAAGAGTGGAAATTAGAAAATAGAAAACACTTTTTGGAATAATGTGTGATGAGGGAATATGATCTTTATTTCTTTATCCAAATATATGGTAAAGACACTATTGGCATATGATCTTTATTTCTTTATCCAAATTTTAACATATGGGAAGAGATTTGGTACTAAAATATAGTAAGTTTTGGCTAAGAAATTATCTCTATAGTTGACCAAAATAGCAGAGTCAACAACAATTAACTCCAACTTCAACTATTTTGGACCCAATAATTTTTCAACTATTCTCGACCCCTCTAATTTTCGAAGATCCTTTTACTACAAAGGAGTTCATCTTTAAATTTAGTTTCTAACGATACAAGAATTTCAAATTTTCATAATTTTTATTTTTTTTAATAATTTTATTTTTAACTTTATTACATTAAAAATTTAGTATTATAAAAATTATTTACAATGAATTTTCAATATCATCAAATTATAAAATAAATAAATAGAAAAAATATGATTACTTTTTTCCATTGTTCTTTTGAGGAATTATTATTATTTTTTTTAATATAAAATAGATAATTGGTATTCACTAAAATATATCAATACACCATGGCTTTTCAATAAATAATAAAATATTATTTAAATTAAAAAAATGACTTAAAAAATAATCGATGGCATAGTGTAAAAATATTCATAAATTTTGTTTTTACTTGAAAATCACATTCTCAAAAGAAACCAAAAAAATTGTTTCTTAAAAATGAAAAAATAAAATTTTGTTTCTTAAAATTGAAAAAATAAAATTTTATAATTCTTATTCAAAAAGGTGAGACATTTTCATATTTTTCAAAACAAACTAATTTTGACTAGTTTTTTTAAATAAATGTTATACACTTTATAATTTTTATTAAAAAACTAAACAAAAAGATCAACCATATTCTTATTTTTCAAAAAATCAATTTTCGAAATAAACTAATTTTGACACATTTTTTTTAATAAATAAACTTATACATTTTAAATAGATATGGACGTATATTCGAGAAGATGGATGCAACTAACCCTCCAACTACCCAAAAACATTAACCGCTTAGGACTAGATAAAAATGTAATATACAAGAGAACTCTAACTTAGGTCAATGTTGGAGGAAGAATCGCATACGCATGTGCGCAAGTCATAATAAGCTCCTTATATCATGCTTTCGCGAAAACAATCTTTAAGGGGGAGGATTTTTAGTGAAGATAATTTCCTCATGTGGGGTAGCCGATGTACGACAAAACTGGGGTACTATAGTTGTGTTTAATATTAAATATATAGATTAGACATAGGTTGGATATTATTAAATGTGTCATATGACATATATTTATGATACATGTGGATTTTCTAACTCATATTTTATATTTTAAATATTTCAATTTAGAATATGTATTATCATATATGATGTATATTTGTGTTTGATAGTTTGTTGGGACTATATAGTTGTGTTTAATATTAAATATATAGATTAGACATAGGTTGGATATTATTAAATGTGTCATATAACATATATTTATGATACATGTGGATTTTCTAACTCATATTTTATATTTTAAATATTTCAATTTAGAATATGTATTATCATATATGATTTATATTTGTGTTTGATAATTTGTTGGGACTATTTGTTGTGTGTTTTTTTTTAATTTGTGGGAAGTTAAATATTAGGGTTTGATAAGTATTTAGTAACAAAATCTTATTTTCATAGGCATATTCAATCTTTAGTTAAGAATCAAAAAAGGTTTTACTCGAAACACCATGAGAAATACAAAGACCATTGGTCTTGTGTAGGGTGTAAAGGAAAAAAACATACATGAAACCTTCATTATCTAGTCATCCATTCATTTATCATGCATTGAATAATATAACAAAAACATACATTCAAGTCAGAACTCATTATATGCAAAGATAAATGTCCTCAAACTACACTCATTCATTTCCTTCATTCAATACAATAAGATAAAATAGGCTCGTAGCCTAGATAAAATAAAATAACATTCAAGAATACAAGTGAGCCATGCGCTTAGACCTCAATCTACATTCTTTCTCATGCAAAAAACCATACTTAACAAGAAGTAGAAACTAATATTAATTCAAGCTCTGTCTTGTCTCTCTTTGTTACAACAATGAACTCTCTATTCATTCAAAATCCCAGTCCTTACATATCTGCATTCATTCTCCCATATCTTACACAGAACGTGAAAATCATAACTACCTTTCTAACTCATCCATAACCTCAACCATGACGAGTTGAACCATGACGAGTTGAGTTATTACAAAATCATTTTCAATGATTTATGAATATATTCTTTTATCCGACCTGCACATGGTTTCTTTAAGTCCTGGCACAAAATAGAAAATGGGCTGGAGAATACAATACAAAACCGATTTGGCGCAAGTAGTACAAAATGGGTTGGCGCATAGTATATCCTTGGAAAGCGTAGTCTTTGAAACTTGGTTCCACACAATGCATACACTTGAGCACGCACATGGTGCTCACTTGTAGAGCGTGCACAATATTCAAACCTTCGGTGCCAACAAGAACCTAAGTTACTATGCAACTATTTGTCTGCAAATTACTATGAAAGTGCCACAAGGATGAGTTTCCCTTCGAAGTCATCATTTTTGTGGCACGATGTGTCGAAGGAGTTTTGATTGATTGAACAAGGTACTTGTTGAACATGTTTGTTGACAATTTCCTGGATGTGCAGGACTTAGGAAAATATTTCTATTATAGTTGGATTTTACTCTTGCTCACCATGATACTACGGAAGGCACCATTGGCCCATGAGAATGATGCACCCAACGTGAAATCCTTTAGAGAACCTAAATTCCTTACATTGCATTACAACAAGGACAAACAGATCTAGGATGATATGTACAAGTCATTCAAGCAATGGTACTCCTTGCTAATTCAAGCGACCATTAAAACCCTTCAGATATCACACAACATCATGGGAAAACATGAAGACTACCTTCAATTTTCCTATGCATTTCATAATGTTTATATAAGACATTAGAAATCCTAAGGAAGAAACTATTATGCTTCCCTTTTCCATCACCGAGGAAGATATCTAGTAGGAAGTCACTGAGTGGCCAACAAAATTTTGGTCAAAACCCAAGGATGAACTAGAGAAAATCGAAACAAGAACAAAGCAACCATAGGAAAAGAGAAAGGCAGAGCAATCCCAACCGAAGAGTAAAGAACATGTGGCCCAATAGAAATAGGTTATGACATCTGAAGGATAGGGAGAAAGACCCGCGCGACAAAGGATGCACATAGATACCGATTGGAAGATAAAAAGGTAAAAGGGTACAAGCGGAAGAAAACAAAGACAACATTCACATGGACTCCACATATAATGAACCCATGAGCTCCACTCAAATTGAGTCCAAGACTAGAGTCAAGCTAGCATGTGTGCACACAAACTCTACAACAACAAACTCCCCCAAGTCGTCTCATAGGAATTTTTCTCATAAATCACTCGGCCCACACTGCTGGTCAATAAAATTTGTAGTGAAGGGACTTCTATTCCCATCCAGGACCTCGTCAAGGAACTCAAGGGGTAGTTGATAATGTAGTAGATAATGTAGAGAGAGTCAATGAAAAAATCACATGCACCTTGTTAACAAGTAGCGCATGTTCCTACAATCGAAGCACCACCGCCAACACAAAAAATTATAGCAAGCACGAATCGACCTACATCATCATGTAGTAGAACCTAATGGAGAGTGTTGTGTTTTGATAAAGTCCAAATTACTACTTTTGAGCCATAAAAGTTTGAAAAACCTCACTCGGTCTCGTATACAAAGATAGATTTTTCATAGGTGCCTTCACAAGACCTATAAACTTATATGGCCACCATTACCAACATATTGGGGGATAAGAGTTAAGCTCTCAACCAATCATATGCACATTTGCATCAATCACATGACCAAGAAATTTCTCCACATACAAAAACCTAGGACAAACATCACCAAGAAATAGTGGTCCACAAGGATATTGAGGCAACACACCAAGAGATCGAAGTACTTCACATTGGATAACTCACTGCACACACATCATTGATCAATGTAGTCAATGAGGTTTTTGAACAAGTCCCCCCATCCAATAGAAGATACTTTGGAGCTCCCCACATTTCATAATCTTAGTAAGGTGAAGGATGCATATTTTAATCTTGTACAATTATTTACTGGAAACTGATTTTCATTAAAAGAACATAAAATATACAATGCCTAATACACACATTACACAGTCATTTTTCCCCTAGAAATCCAAATCGGGAAAAACAACATATTCTGTATTTGTTCATATCATACATTGTTTACAATACAATATACATATAGGAGCGAGTGACATCCAAAACCCTTATCCACTGACCTAGATTAGTCAACAACCCTAATTCCTTAACTGGAAATAGAAAACCATCGACAAAAAATCATGTCGAAAAATTTCCCAACAATGGAAACGAAAATCGAGGCAACACGAAAATCGATGGAAAAAGGAGACACGTTTCTCCGGGATTTTTTTTTTAACTTCTAGTCATTCTAAGAATATCACACATACCCAACAAAGGAGAGAGTCTAGTGTTATGAACCAATGCCTTGAGAAAGATAAAAACCCAATGTGTAATAGTCCACTTCGAGGGGGAAACCTCCTTTTGCAATATATTGAATGTATAATACGGGATCTAATTATCCTAAGATTAGGTCTCCTAAGTATATATATAGGAAAAAAATGATACAATTATAATGAAAGGATGGAATGAAGGGCTCTAGACTACATACAAATCTAACGTTTAAAATGTAATAGCTAAATAAATAGCCTAATAACATGTTTTATACATAGCATGGAGATTTATATAGGTATTAACATGCCTATCTTGTTCAAAAAAGTGTCGTCCTCAACACTTGACTAGCCATAGGTTCCTCTACAAGAAGAACCCATCTTCCCATGTTGCCTCTTCCATTAGTAGGTTCTTCCAATTTATGAGGTACTCTGTGATTGCTCGATTCCTTAGCTATTAAATCATTGTTTCAAGGATTGTTTCTTGTTCTAGTATGATTTTTCCTTCATTAATATCTAGTAAAATAGTTTGGATTGGGATTTTGTTTCCAATGACCTTATTTAATAAAGAAACATGGAAGACTAGATGTACATGTGAAGATGGAGGAAACTCCAATTTGTAAACCATACTTCCAATCCTTTGAAAAACCTTATAGGGGACATAATGTTTGGGTATTAATTTATTGTCCTTTTTTATGGGAGGGACATATATTTAGGTGGTTGTAGCCTTAGAAATACCTACTCTCCCTCTTCAAATTCCCTTTCACTATGATGTTTATATACTTCTTGTTTCGTCCCATTTTTTTCCATAACCAAGTTTCCCTTCAATAGTTTGAGAACCTCTTGTTGGTTCCCTATGTGCTCCACCACTAATTTAACCATTGTATTCTCTTTCAAGGGTGGTGTAATTGATGGAGGATGATATCTATAAAATTCCATAAATGGGAACATTTCCGATGAAGTATGGAAGCATGTGTTGTACCACCATTTTAACAAGGGAAACCACTTGATCCATTGTGTTGTTTTATGATATGTAAAGAAAAAAAGATATCCTTCAATAACTTTATTCACAAACTTATTTTTCTCATCGGATAGGGGATCATAAGTGTCATGTTTTGGTCGCTACGGGAGAAAATTTTCTCTAGAATACCTTTCTTAGATGAATATAAGTTTCTGGAAGTCTAGGAAGACCATTACATAACAAGAAGAATACCTAGAAGAGAAGTCAGACCATACAAAAAAGAATAAAGTAAAATTAATATTCCGAGAGAAGAAGTTGGCCTAGGACATTAACTTGAAGACTATAAATAAGGAGGATGTCTAGCTCATTTGGACACACACACAACACACTCTCTCACTGAGGAAAAGGTGCCTAAGTTTGAGGAGGAAGAGGAGATGGGAAGTTGGGGTCTTTGGTTATTCTTGGTGGATACTTTATCTTTTGCACTATCTCTCTAAGGAGGTGTGTTATTCTTGTAGTGTGTTGTTCCTGCAGTTGTGATCACTAGAGGTGAACTAGCCTAGTGATAGGGTTCATATCATTTCTGTGGCTCTTCAGATCTAGTGAATGGTTGGAATTTGTGAACATAATCTATCCAAAAAAGGTTGTTGGGTTTTTCCCCCATTTGGGGTTTCCCAGGATAAATATCTTTTGTCCCTTTTGTCTCTTGTTTATGGTGCTACTTCTCATTACATGATATATATGTTAATGATAATGAAGTAAAATAACACTGGTAACTCTAATACTATGCAAATAAAGAAAATCTAGCATGGTATCATAGTTGGTTACCTTCAGAACAATTTGAGCACTGGAAGTAAGATCATTGCAACAACACTTTGCAACACCTTGTAGTAGAAATACTTTGTCAATATCATTGATCCCTATCCCAAGAAATTTGGGGATAATTATTTCGCAAAGTAGTGTGCCATACCCTCTCGCACCCCGTGAAACCATAAGAGTACAGTTTTGTGAAGTTTAAAAAATTAAGGTTTTTCAGGGATAGGGTTTCTACCCACGAAAAATCTCAACCAGCATGAGAGTTTAAGATAGATTGGATGGAGAAGATAACTTCAGATCACAGAAGCAAAGAGTTCTCCTCATTCTTGAAGAGGATGAGTTATTGGATCATACCAAGAAGATGCTTCCAGAACTAGAAGAACAAGATGCTAAAGCAAAGTTAAGGAAGAATGAGGTCAAGGAAAAGAGGATATTGATATACTTAATAAAGGATCATATAATACATAATGTGTTAGAACTAAAGAAACTGAAGAAAATTTTGTATGCCCTAACCATGATTTATGAAATTAAGAATACCGGTGGAAAGCTTACTCTAAGGCATCAACTTAGAAGCATGGCAATGAACAAGTCAAAAGGAGTAGCCAACTATTTCATGAGGATCTCACAAATAAAGGATTAGTTAGAATGTATTGGATATACAATAGAATAATTTGAACTCATGACTACTACACTCAATGTATTTCCATCCTCTTGGAATCCATTTTATCAAGGGATTTGTGCCAGAAGAAAATTTCTCGATTTCAAAAACCTATGGGGAGACTGCACCCAAGATGAATTTAGGTCGATATCCAAATCACATAAGACTAATGATGTTGAAAATAAATCACTTGTTTTCCAAGTGAAGAAGAGAAAGGAAAGGGAAGACGGAAACACAATTACGTCTAAGAAACCACCCCAGAGGATGGATGCATGAAATACCATATGCTACACCTAAAAGAAGATGGGACATTATGACTCTCAATGCCCTCATAAACTTGAAAACGCAAAGAAGAAGAAGAACCATGCACATACAATAGAATATCA
This sequence comes from Picea engelmannii, assembly GCA_009831015.1. Lineage (NCBI taxonomy): Eukaryota > Viridiplantae > Streptophyta > Pinopsida > Pinales > Pinaceae > Picea > Picea engelmannii. The sequence goes on from ML783703.1 coordinate 315,127, forward strand.
AGAACATAAGGATGACGACTTTGTGTTCATTTTATCTCTCATAGGAACCATTACTCAAGGGAGTAACACTTGGATTATAGATAGCAGTGCTTCCAAGAGCATGACTAGATCTAGAATTTCGCTTTCAAATATGACAAAAAAGAGTTCATCCCTTCAAGTGGATCTTGGGGATAATTCCAAGCATTGAGTCAAAGGCATTAGAAAATACTCCCTACAACTTGACTCGGGTAACCTCGTTTTAATTAAAGATATTTTTTTTGTACAAAACTTAAATAAGAATTTACTTTCCATATCTTCTTTATAAGATAAAGGATTCAAGGTATCTTTTCTAGATGTCCAAGTTCTTTTATGTCCCAAGATTTCAAGCATTGATAAAGATACTATCAATTTTTTTCGAGAGTGGGGACTATATAAATTGAAGGGATACCAAGAACAAGCCCTTGTACACAACAATGATATCCCAAGTGAGCTATGGCACCGAAGACTTGCCCACATAAACTATATATCACTATTGATGCTGCGCAAGATGGTTATAAGTCTTCCTGACATTCAAGTAGAATGTGATGGAGTATGCAAAGGTTGCGCACTTGGAAATAATGTCAAGGGAAGATTTACTAGCAGTGACAATAGGTCCAAGGGTATCTTCAACATCATACACTTTGATGTATGTAGAAATATGATGGTGCCATCCTTGGGAAACTTTGTATATAATTTCTTATTGATAGATGATTATTATTGAAATACATAGATCTACTTCTTGAAAAAAAAATGACGTCTTCAACAAGTTTTGGGAATTCAAGGATTTAGTTGAAAATATTTCTGAAAGGAATATTAAAGCCTTGAGATATGATAATGGATGTGAGTAAACCTAAAAGGAATTTAAATATTTTTTTAGAGAAGCATGGATTAGTAGGGATCTAACAACTCCCTACAACCCATAGTAAAATGGGGTTGTAGAAAGAAAGAATAAATCCATTGTAGAAGACACAAAAGTGATGATCCATGACCATGGCCTACCCATGCACTTATGGGAAGAATTTTCCAGTACAATTGTTTATTTCCATAATAGAAATCCTCACAACATATTGGGGAATAAGACACATGAAGATGTGTTCACTGGAAAGAAACTAGAAATTGGCCACTTGAGGATTTTTGGTTGTCTAGTATTTATACATGTTCCAAAGAAGAAGAGAGATAAACTGGAATCTTCATGAAAGAAGGGTGCATTCATTGGATACAATGAAACTTCAAAGGAATACATAAAATACATTCCCATGTAGAGAAATATTGACATCAACCATGATGTAACATTTGATGAAGATGAGGCCTTTAGAAGATCAATGGATTCTCACATGGATGAGGACCGAGAGGAGCCAAAAGATCCAAAGGAAGCATTCATGGAAGACTCTACACTGTAGGAACCCATTCAATAAGTCCAAAATGAGATGGTAGATTCTGAGAGACCTGTAGATCCACCCAGAGAAGTTGTGGTTAATAGGAAGAGACCAACTTAGCTGTGGAACACCTTGTAGGAAGATGAAGGACATGCAACCCCCAAATTCTCTTTTAGAGAGACAAAGAGACCACATAAGTCTTCCAACTATGTGGAACTCATGAGCAATATCATTGATCCATAACCTTCCATCTTTGAAGAAGCTGCTAAGAAGTAGGAATGGAAGGATGCCATGATGGAGGAGTACCTGTCCATCATGAAGAATGATGTGTGGGAGGTGGTTCTGAGATGATAAGCGAAGTCAATACTGAATTCCAAATGGATCTACAAGATCAAGCATGCTGCAAATGAAAACATAGATAAGTACAAGAAAATATTTGTTTCTAGAGGATTCTCCAAGAGAGAAGGAGAAGACTATGAAGTGACATTTTCTCCTATAGAAAAGTACACTTCCACCAGATTGATTATTGTTATTTCTTCCACAATGGGATGGAAAATACACCATATGGATGTTAAGACTACTTTATTGAAATATGTAATAGAGGAATAAGTGTACATAGAGAAACCACAAGGTTTTTTGATCCATGGGGAGGAGTGTTTACACATTGAAGAAATCCTTATATAGATTGAGGCAGACACCTAGGGCATGGTATGCCAAGATAGCTAGCTAATGGATGATATTTGGTTCTATACATGGATAACTTGTTTCCAAAAGGAGATGAGAATATCATAGTTGGGTGAAAGAGGGAGATCACTTAAGAGTTAGAGATGAAGGATTTAGTTCTGATCCATTACTTCTTGGGATTGGAGGTGTGGTAGAGATCAAATGATATTTTCCTTATCCAAGGAAAATATACTATTAAGATCCTGCAGGAATTTGGGATGATGTAGTACAAGTCCATGGCCACACCGATCATGATAAATCTGAAGATATTGAGTGATTCATCTTCATATTTGGTGGATCCCATGATGTATATAAAGTTGATTGGATCCTTGATGTACATATTTAACACCGGACCAAACATATGTTTTGTAGTGAATTCATGATACAATTGCATATGGATTGAGATATTTCTCGAGTGGTGATGTGAAGATGCAATGATATACAGAGTCTGACTGGGAAAGGAGTGTAGTGGATTGGAAGAGTACTTTTGGATGCTACTTCATTTTGGGATCATGTATGATCTCATGGTTGAGCAGGAAGAATAAATATGTGGAACTTAGTATAACAGAGGCATAGTATATTGCAATTAGTGTGGAAAGTCATGAACCAATGTGGCTTCATAAGTTTCTTGTAGGGATATTTGATCTAGAATTGGAGCCAAATTTGATGCATTGTGACAATCAAAGTTGTGTGAGGCTTGCAGAGAACGATGCCTTTCATGACAAGTCAAAGAAAATAGAGATAAAATATCATTACCTCTGAGACATGGTTTAGAGAGGAGATATAGGGCTCCAATAAATATTCACAGATGAGAAGATAGAGAACATTCTCACCAAGCCTCTATCTAGAGTGAATTATGAGTACTTCAAAGACAATCTTGGTGTGATGTAGAATGTCCAACCTCATTGAGAGGGAGGTGTGTTGTTTCTTTTCATTTTGGCTAACCCCTCTACCCAAGGGTTCCCTAGATAATTCATATGAGGTCACTAAGGGGGTAATGCACTATCATACCCAATGAGGGAAGAAACATCACACCCATATTCACAAGGACTATGGTAGTAGCTTCATGCTATTGGATGAGACTATAATTGTGGTTGATGGCATTGTAGTAGTTGTGTGCTACTAGTTTGTTTCTACATAGTTATAGGGACATCGACTATGACTATGGTTGATGGAATTATAGTATTTGTGTGATACTAGTTGATTGTTGCATCATTGTAGAGACCATGACTATGGATAATGGCATTATAGTAGTTGTGTGTTACTAGTTGATTGTTGCATAGTTATAGAGGCCATGACTATAGTTATTGGAATTGTAGTAGTTGTGTGCTACTAATTGATTGTTGCATAGTAATGAGGTTTGCATACTATGATTATGGCTAATGGCATGGTAGTATCAGTGTGCTACTAGTTGATTGTTGCATAATCATAGATACTGAAGGACTCCATAGTCGTAGCTTGTGTAGCTATTAGTTGATTGCAGGAGAGAGACATTGTGTATTTGGATAGTATTTGTGTGATACTTGGAGTGGTTGTGTACCACTGGATAGTAGTTATGTACTATTATGGATCGAAACAATCATGTTCTACTAGATGGCATTGCAGTATTTGTGAACTACTAGATGATTTCCATGGACACTACCAGTTCACATTAGGAGTAGATGTGTGATACTTGATTGTAGATAATGTTACATATGATTCGAGGTATCGATGCAATTGTGGTAGTTGTGTGTTACTAGTTGATTACAGAGTAGCCAGTGGACTACTAGATGAATACATCATGAAAGATACCTCCCTAGCTAAGAGGGAGTGTTGATGTGTTGGTAGTCGTGGGAGGAAATTTCCTATAGAATAACTTTCTTAGATGAAGAGAAGATTTTAAGATTCTAGGAAGAACATTAAACAAAAAGAAGATTATGTATAAGAGAAGTTGACCGATAAAAAAAAAAGAATAAAGTAAAATTAAGACTCCCAGAGAAGAAGTTGTATCATGCAGTTGACTTGAAGACTATAAATAAGGAGGACATCTAGCTCATTTGGACACACACGAAATACACTCTCTCAATGAGGAAAAGGAACACAAGTATGCGGAGGAAGAGGATATGAAAAGATGGGGTATTTGGTTATTCTTGGTGGCTACATTATCTTGTGTGTTATCTCTCTAAGGAGGTGCAATATTCTTGTAGTATGTTGCTACTACAACTGTGAGAAATAGAGGTGCAATATCCTAGTGCTAGGTTTTATATCTTGTCTATGGCTCTTGAGAGCTAGTGAATGGTTGGACTTTGCGAAAATAATCTATCTAAGAAAGGTTGTTTGGATTTTCCCCCGTTTTTGGTTTTCCCAGGATAAATCTCTTATGTTATTTTTGTCTCTTGTTTATGTTTCTACTGCTCAGTACATGATATATGTGTTAATGGTAAAGAATTAAAAGAACACTAGTAAATCTAATGCTCTGTAAATAAATAAAATATAACAATAAGATGAACTATGAGACAATTGAGTAACCAAACAAGAAATTAATTCATTCCAAAAATTTCTAATGAAAATTGGATCTCTTTCGCTTACAATAGTCTTGGGGAATCCATGTAGCTTTTGAACCATTTCCATTGATATTGCAGTGAATGTAATTTCTTTAAAAGGATGAGAAAGAGAGAAAAAATGGGAATATTTTGTCAGTCGATCAAATACTCCCATGATGATAGTATTTCCTTTGGATTTGGGTAAACTTGTAACTAAATCCATTTGAAATTCTTCCCAATGTTGAACTGGTATCGATAATGGTTGTTGGATACCTGACATATTGATTGTTTCTCCCTTATTCTATTTCTAGACCAAATATTCATACACAAAAATTTGAACATTAGTTTTAAGAACTTCTACGATAAAATCCTTCGTGATCATGTGGTATGTTTTCAAGAATCCTAAATGTCCTCTTGTAGGATACGTGTGCAGTTCTAGAATGACCTTTTGTTTGAGTTAGTAATTCTTACATAAATATAGGTGATCATGATACCATAGAAAATAATTCTTTTGTACAAAATTATCTAATTAACTAGGCTTCTCTTGTAGTTGTTTAATGATCTTCCTTCCATTTTTTCCTTGCTTCTTCCACCCAGTCAATTTCTAGAATAGAAATAGCACATAAAGAACCTTATGTTTCTTCTTATTTCCTTGAAAGCGCATATGCCACAACATTATTTTTTCCTTTGTTGTGGATATTTTCAAATTCACAACCTATAATCTTTGTAACCTATTTTTGTTTCTATTCTATAGAAAATCATTAATCCAAGTAGTAATTCAAACACTCATGATCTATTTTTACTTTCAATTGTATTCCTATTAGGTAAGAGTGTCCTATCTGAATTACATATACTTTGGGCAACATTGATTTTTCATAAATGGGTTTAAGTAAGTTTTTTCTTTTAAGTTAGTTTCTTTTAAACGGAAGGGGACTTCCTTGTTGAATTAAAACTACACCAATTCCATGGCCTTAGGCATCACAGTACACAATAATTTATTTATTTTAAGTCAGGTGTGGCTAGGAGGGGAGCTTTCCATACAAACTCCCTAAGTTTTTCAAAAACTTCGGTTGCTTCTTCAGTCTAAGAAAATTATTCCTTATTTAATAATTTTTTTAGAGGTGCTATTATTGGACCATAGTTCTTGAAAAACTTTCAGTTATATCCTGTCAATCCTAAGAATCCTTTAATTTTATACAAGGGTTTTGGAATTGGTATTCCCTCATAGATTTAATTTTGTTAAGGTCCACTTTTACACCTTGATGAGATACAATATGACCTAAATATATCACTTACTTAACCCTAAAGGAACACTTGGGAAGATTTTCATAAATATGTTTCTCTTCCAATAGTTTTAATACTCTATCAACATATTGTACATGCTCTTCCCAAGATTTTTTGTAGATTAGTATGTCATTGGAAAATAGGAACACAAATTTTCCAAGGAATGTCTTGAAAACATAATTCATCAAGCTTTGAACTATTGAAGGTGATTTAGTAAGTCCAAATGGCATAAAGAAAAACTCATAATGACCTTCATGTGGTCTAAAAGTTGTTTTGGGAATGTCTTCCTGCCTTATTTTTATTTGATGATATCGTGAACGAAGATCTTACTTGGTAAATATTTTTTCTCCATGAAATTCATCTAATAATTCATCAATGATTCCCTCGATGTGTAGGGAACTCGATGATTGAGTGTACTATTAAGGTACTCCATTATGTGAAGACACCATTTTGAGGCCCCAAATCACCTTTTGTGTCACATATGGGGCATAGTGGGAAGACCTAGAGGTTATAGTGGTACCAATAGGATAACAGGACCATGGGGCATGTGAGTACATGCCCGACTAGTTATTGATTCCACCGGTAAAAAAAAAACCATCAATGATATGAATAGGAAACTTGTCTTTGATGTTCATTTTGTTGAGTTATCTATAATTTGGACACATATTCCTTGAACCATCATTTTCTTTAACCATCAACACTAGTGAAGAGAAATAACATTGACTAGGATGAATAATTCTAGGATGAATAATTCTAGCCTCTAACATTTCTTGGATCATACACTAAATCTCACTCTTATGTTCATATGAATACATGTAAGGCCTAAATTTATGTGGTACACTTCCTCGATGCAAATGAATCGCACGGTTGTGATATCAAGTAGGTGGAAGACCCTTAGGAATTTCACCAAATACCTTGGAATGACCATTGATAACTGTTTGAAGATCTAATGGAGTAGAAGATAATGATGTTTGAAGATTGAGTGAGGACTATTCTGAAACTACATCATGGTGCCCCTTTTTTTGTAATTTTTTCATGCTATTAGAGCTTATCAACTTAAAGGGTTTCCCTTGGATACCTCAAAGATCAATTTCCTTTCCATCTGAGGAAAATCTCATGAAAATATTTTTATAATTAAACGCCATTGTTCCTAATGATTGTAACCATTGGAACCCTAATACAAAATTAACACATACCATTTGGATGGAAATAATGGGACGATAAAAAAAATACTCCCCCATGCTAATCTTAATACTATGGAAATTCCTTGGACAATTTATGGTACCTTCATATGCAATCATTACTTGGAAATGTTGTGATGAATATACCAAGAAATTGAGATATTTTGTTACATTGTAATCAATGAAATTATCAGTACTACTGGAATCAATGAGTATTGTTACCATTTTATTTTTGATGTATCCTTGTACCTTGAGGGTTTGTGGAGTAATGATTATAACCAATGCATGACAAGATATTTTTGGAGTAGCCTCTTCTAGATATATCTCTTCTAATGGTTCCAATTACTTATTCTCTTCTTCTTTTTCACATTCAATGTAATATAATTTCTTCTCTTTGCATTTATTTTCTTTATTGTACTTGTTGTCACAATTTAAACATAGTTCCTTTTATTTTCTTTCACTCATTTGTTGAGTTGTCAACCTTTTAATTTTAGGAGAGGGAACATGGTTCTCTCTATAGTTATCAGTGGCCACCCTTCCAGTAGAAATATATTTTTTTCCACTTTCCTTTCCAAATCGAATGCGTTTTCTATGGACTTAGGTTCAAAGAGATGTACCCATGTTGAATGCTCTCCTTTAAAGTTCCCATAAAGTGATCTAACAAATTATACTTAGGAATTTTCTTTACCCTGAGATTGATCTTTTGGGATTGTTGAATGTGCTCTGCAATAGGACCTTTTTGCCGAAAATTTATCAATTAACTAAAGAGTGTATTCCTCTTACAATCCTCATAATGTGATATCAATTTATTTGTAAAAATGGACCAAGAGATAATAGAATTATTTTTTCTTTCACAAATCCATTGATTCCACACAAATTGATCATTTTCTAAATACAAGGATGGAATAGGTACCTTTTGTAATCTTGGCATTTGGTGTAGATCAAAGAATTGCTCCAACTAGAATATCCATCTTATATGATAGCTACCATCAGAATTCCTCATATCAATCTTTGGAATTAAGAAGTTCCTTGGTGTCACATTTAAACCTTGATGATGTGGATCTTGAGGTAACAAATGATTATGAAATTCAATATGTGTACTCTCAAACTGTGATAAAATCCTCCACATATGTGATTTAGTATGAACACCATTGTTCTCCTTATTTTAATGATTTCATTGGATCTCCATATCCATTTTAGGGATCCTATGTAAGAACATAGATTATATGGACTTCATGTATCTTTGTAGTTCTTCCATCTTTTTATCCATAAAATTTTCCATCTTATTTTCCATATTTTCACCCATGTTATGTTCCCTTTGTTCCATATTTGTTTTCATCTCTTTCTTGTTTTCACCGATCTTCTGTTTCATGTCATTCTTATTTTCATCCTTATTCTTTTCTATTTCATCCATCTTATTTTTCATTTGATTTTTCATATTATTTTTTGGGGATTCCTGAGAATGTGAAAAATGCACTAGTTTCGACATACTACCACTCATTGCATCAACTTGGTTATTTAATTGAGATACTCCATTTTCAAAACATTCATTTTATTCTTACGTCCTCGATGAAGTTTCTGGTGGTTTATTTGGTATTGAAACTTTTTTTTGAGTCACGTGGGATAAAAATAATAATAAACCTCTAGATTATCTTCATCACAAATTTGTAATCACCAAAAATAGATCTTCCAATCAATATTTATGTCAATTTTAAGTTACATACCTTTCAAGCCCTTAATTTGGAGTATGTACGTGCATGAATGACCTTTGTCCTGATATATATCTAAACTTTGAACCCTTATGAGTCTTAAATTTAGGCTTGTAGTACCTTGATATGACCTTTTAAACTCGTGAACACTTCGTAGTATGAATCTTCACTAAAAATAACAAAATGTCTTGTTTAAGACTAATTTAAGAATTTGTAAACAATCCCAACTTCCACAATATATATCTTGAAAATTATAATGATTCAAAATCTAAAAAAAATTAGATGTAATTCATTATGTCTCCTCAGGATTTTGAAAATTTCAAAGTTGGAAACTTCATAGAAAAAAGTTACAGCAAAAATACCGAGCTAATTTGTTTAAAATTGATTTCATGATTACTCACAAGACTTGTATTCCAAGGAATATATCTCCAAACTTATAGAAAATAAAAAAATGAAACTTAAAACACATAAAATATGAAATGCTTCCTCATTCTCCAGAAAATTTCACTATCTGAAACCACCTAAAAAATGAGTCATAATAAAAATCCCAAGATGATGTATTTAAAACTAAATTTAGGATGAGTAAAAAACCCTATCTTCCATAGGACATATGTCCGAAAGTATAATGAACCATAACCTAAATTTTTTCCATAAGTACCTGGATATGTCTTCTAAGAAACCTGCATATTTCACTATCGAAAGAAGCCTAGAAAAACAATTATAGTGAAAATTCCAAGATTACTCGCTCAAAGAAGAAAAACCCTAGGATCGATGCTCTAATACAAAATATTATGCAACAACACCCTGAAAATGATAAAATAGAAATGAGTAATAGTCCACTTAGAGGGGGAATTATCCTTTTACAATATATTTAATGTAGAAGGTGAGATCTAATGATCCTAATACTAGGTCTCCCTTTTATATATATAGGAGATAAAGGGTACAATTTTAACGAAAGAGTGCAATTAAGGGTTCTTTCCTACATACAAATATAACACTAGAAATGTAATAATTCAATAAGGGAATTAATAAGAGGTTTTATACGTAACATGGGGATTTTTCTAGGGCTTAACATCCAGTACTTAGAGACATATAACCTCGAGATTCAATAGAAACTCAAGGTCACTCCCTCGTTAGTGAATCATGGGTTGCAATGGAAAATGTGAAAGAGGAATGAAAAAAAGAGAAAGCGTGTGTCACATATTTTGCAGTGGTGTTCAAGTATAGCTTCAAGATCTAGACACACCTCCAAAATACCCTTTAAATCCAAGCGATTGATGATAAAATCCTCACAACTAAATATAGGTTAAATAGCAGCAATAAACAGTGCCCTCCTTGACACCCTTAGAACTAGAAGAGGCTATCATATTGATTTCCAACAAGATTAGGGAGGCTGCATGATACCATAGTGAACAACAAAGGATCTCAAGCATCATGCTTGACATAGTGGATAAATCCCAGTGGCATTAACAACAACTTGTAGATGTGCAAGAAGCCATGACCCTAATTGTAGAAGTGGCAGAGTAGATCAAATTTACCTCTCCAACAATCATATCAAGTGATGTAAAGTATTCTACCAAAAAGATGTCCAAATTGCAAGAAATTTTTGGCAAGGTGGATTACGATTTAAAAGGATTCATCCATCAACTGATTATGATAGTGCCTTCGACCTTGTTTATCATTCCATAAACAAAATTGTTGGCTCAAGGACAAGCCAACTAATAGTGTTACGGGCCTATTGAAACCAAAGATTTGAAGACTATGCATGTGCCACAAGTCAACACTATGCATGCGAAACTATATTCATTGCATGACACCAAGTTTCAAAGTGTGCAACAATCAATGATTTAGTGTGCATGCCAACCTATTTTGTATTACACATACCAACCCAGTTTTTCATATGCATGCCAACCCATTTTGTATTGTGCACACGGACTTAAAGTAACCACATGCATGCCAAATACAAATCAATCTTAAGAAATTATTATAACTAATTTTTCCGACTAGTCGTGAGGTTATGGATGAGCTGTAAATTTAACTATGATTTCCATGGTCCATGAAAGATATGGGGGGATGCATGAAGATATGTAAGGTTTGGGATTTTGAGTGAAGAAATAGTTCATTGTTGTAAGAGAGAGTGATGAGCCATAGTTCAAGTTAATCTTATTTGTTACTTCTTGTGATATATATTTTTTGCATGAAAAAGAAAGTAGATTGAGGTTTGAGTGCACGACTCACCTCTTACATGCTATGGCCCTATTGTATATTATTGTCTTGAATGAAGGAAATGAATGAGTGCAACCTAAGCATATTTATCTTTTCATCTAGTGAGTTCTCACTTGAATGTATGACTATGTTATATTATTTAGCGCATAATGAATGAATGGATGAGTAGATAATGAAGTTTTCTAGTATGTTTTGTTCTTGCACACCTTACACGGGACCAATGCTCTCTTTCCTTCTTCAATCCTTAATTGAAGATTAAATATGTTGGTTCCTATGATTTTTTTTGGTAAAAGCTTATCGATCCATGTGTATTTAACCCCTTAGAAAATAGAAACAACCAACAAAATAAAAATAAACTGAAGATTAAATATATTGATGCCTATATGTTTTTTTGGTAAAAGCTTATCAATCCATGTGTATTTAACCCTGGTAAAATCTTATCGATCCATGTATATTTAACCCCATAAAAAATAGAAACAACCAACCAAATAAACCAAAGAATGAAGATAAAATTTGTCTAATACCAAAACTTATGTTTCAAAATTCAGTTACATTGAAGTTGTTAGTTAAGAGTTGGTATCAATGATGAGATGGGATGTGAACTTATCATTGCAAACTTGTTTTTTCATATGAATCTAATTATAACATATTTAATAATCTCCCAATAGCGATTTAGGATTCTCTATATAATGGATGAATACTATAGATATTTTTTTGAAGTGAAATGGATATATATATAGAGGAAAATTAAATATTTTTGACTTAGTAATTGGTGTTCAACCATTATACATAAACAACATTCATGCATGAAACATTTTCTATAATTACATAGAAAACACTAACGGGGGCCAAGTTTTCAACTTTCATTACAGTTAATGAATTTTACAATTTCTAGGAAATTACAAAGGTGTGATGCCAAAGATGAGGCGTTGGAGAGTCGCACTAGATTGAATTTCTCGGGTCTTAATCGATAAAAAAAATCTGGAGAAAACAAACTATTAATGATGAGGAAAGATGGTATGTCATTGATGGAAATAGACCATCCATGATGATGACATGGTGGTTTGCGGTGTCGTGTTAATGTTAACAATAATTCCTCATGTCTAACTTTCCTTATCGTTCCTTTCATAATCCTACAGCATCCTATCATCCAATGTCCATGATATCCTTTAAATTTCTTGACTACTCTTCTCAATCAGACCTCTTGCAAGTGAATTGAATTTATATTTTTCTTGATTGGTTTGGACCAATCGTTCTCAACTTTTGATTTAGCGATCTTCCCAAAATCGGTTAAGGACTTGTTCATGCATACGGGTGGAGTTTGTGTAGAGAACGGTACAGTTTCATACTATTTCATTAGAGAGGGGATGTTTTCTGGTTTGAAAATGAAAAATATAAAGATCAAAGATATCTTCTTTCCTTAATTTTTTTTCTCCTACTTTAAAATTAAAGTTAACTAAAAATATGTGAGGGTAATTAATAATGGGATAAGGATATTTAAATTATATTTAATGGCAACCATAGAGCTAGTTATTTATAAAAAGTCTTTGTCTTAAATCACTTTAATTATAACTATAAATTTCTATTTTAAAATTAAAATTAATTAAAAAATGTATAATTATAATTAATAATTAAGATAACAAAATTTAAATTATATTTAATAACAACGATAGAAATAGTTATTTATAAAAAGTCCCATGTCTTAAATTTTACTCTAGTTATAACTAGAATGATCGTGTGATTCATACTTTAAAATTAAATCATTCTAATTATAACTATAACTATCTATTTTAAAATTAAAATTAATTAAAAAGGATAAAATTATAATTAATAATTATAACGAAATTTAAATTATATTTAATAACAATGATAGAGATAGTTATTTATAAAAAGTCCTTTGTCTTAAACTTTACTCTAGTTATAACTTGAATGATTGCGTGGTTCATACTTTAAAATTAAAGTTAATTAAAAAATTAAAATTAAATAAAATCATGTGAAATGGTAATTAATAATTGCAATAGGAATATTTAAATTATATTTAATTACAAGAATAAAGGTATTTATTTATAAAAACTTCTTTGTCTTAAATTTTACTCTAATTATAACTACAATGATTTGTGAAGCATTGCATAATAGAATGCATAAACTTTACTTATTAGATACCAATTATATGTAAATAAATTAGATAATGGTAATGAAAATTAAAGGTGTTCTTCTCTATTATATATACATATATATACACTTATTAAAAGAATTTAAAAGGTTTTGAAACTATTATTGTAAGAAGAACTAGTTGTAAACTTACAAATTCCTTATATGATGATGTTAACATAGAAATGTAGGTTAGAATTACAAAGAGAAGCATTATATCAACTTATCACTCATAGCAAAGATAAGCATTTTATTTATAGTGAATAGGAGGGAATTCATAGATTTCATCCTTCTCACTATTTAATAGATGTGGGGTTACAATGGATTTAGACACATTTAATCATTATAAAGAATATTTAAATAATGATATGATTATAATTTTAGGAAACTATAAGGGTTTGTAGGGTGATTGGATGAAATAGATAAAAAAATGGAGAATTTAAAAATAGATTTTTGTGATACACAATTATCCATTAATGAAATGGTTAAAAAAAGTTAACAGAGAATCTATTCAATGATAATATGAATAAAAATAAATTTTATGAATAAAAAATCACACACAAAATAATTTTAAGAAACAATATTCTCAATACCTAAAATATATATAACTTTTTGATATAAGTTAATCTCTCATTTCCCAACAATGTGGAAGAAATGAAATGAGCAAATCTAAATCTAGAAAATTATCAATATCAACATTGATAATGACGAGCTTGAGATGCCACGATGTTATATGTCCTAACAAGTAATTCAAAAGAACCCAATAAAAAGCAATATAAAATAAAATGAAGATCAAACAATATAATTCATGATGATAGGGGAATGGTGAGCATCCCAAAAAAAAGGGGAGATCCACATATGAAAGCTCAAATCCAACTGTGAGTTAACTAAATATCTCATATTTTCTCAAATGAACGAAATACTTGGTATTTCTTTTAAGAATTTCTTCTTAAAAGGGAGTTGAGGTCTTGAACATTGACATCATACAAGTAGAGAATGGGTTAAGAAATTATAAAATACAGTTGAAATTAATAGTAAGGATATGGAAAAAATCATTTTTAATGTTGTAAAAGAGGAATAAGAGAAATAAGAAAAAATCTTTAAACTTGAGACTCATTACTGTTCAACAAGAAGATATTTTAAGAAATATTAGAAGTAATATTTAGGTAGACTAAATAGATTAAATAAATAACATAATATGTGTTTCAAGTGGGGAAAAAATGAAAAAAGTCGCATCATGTGATTTTAGATTTTCATGATACAACACAAAGTATTAAAACATTAAAACATAGAATCATCTTAAATAAGAAAAAGTCAAAACAATGAAAACCTATCTAAGGAGTGATTTATTAAAATAAAGCATAAAATGAAGAAGGTAAAAGTAGAACTAGACTTTAGAAAATTGTATTTTTGATATAGAACAAAGTTGTGATAATACATAACCCATGTCAGGAGAGACAACATAAGGAATATAAATAACATAAGGAATATGAATAGGAAACTAGATGTGGAATATCAATTGTTTTTATATGGATAAGGTAGATTCTTTATAGTCTCTTTTGAATAAACTCGATTTTGGTTTTAGAAACATGAGAATGTGAAAGAAGAGAAATAATTGAAATATCTTAGTTTTATAAACATTATTTGTTGAATTCAAATCATAACATTAGATAAATGATCGAGTTCGTTTGGAAGGGTACCTGGTTATATATGTAAATGTGGTCACAATAATATACCTCCCATCTGAAATGATCAAATGATATGATAGTAATAGAAAATTTCTATGTATTCAAGTGAATAATGCAAGTAAAAATATTGCATAATTGTTTGATACTTTGAATATATAAAAGGCTAAACATGTTTCATGATGACTTTTATATGTATATGGAAAAGGATATTTCAAAACTTTTATAAGTGTAGGAGGTAAGTTTAGTCATAGTTTTTAATGTTAGGATAGGTTGAAAATATGTTTAAAGTAGAGATTCCATGTTCACGGAAGAGCTTGATATGGAAGAATTAAGAGGGAAGCATTGGTCATGGGTGATCACTTGTTTTCTTTGTGTAGTTTTTTTTATCTTTTGATTTCAAATAATATTTCATATTTTATTGGTATAGGATGATACACTTTTTCAATCAAACAAGAAGTAAATTTAGTGGAGTATTTTATAGTACATGGAAGAAATTTTTAAAAAGAGGAGAATTATGGGATCGTAATTAAACTTATAAAATCTCCTCATTTTCCCATTTTCTTTCCACTTATAAGAGTAGATAAAGCTAAAACAAAAACGATAGCAGTGGATTTTCATATATGGTGACTAAATTGTCAAAACAAAGATGCCTTTGGATAGGAATAATAATCAATACTTTCAAACAACCAAATTTCTTCAAATACCAGAGCACCATTTTAACCAAAATTATGGTATATGTGTAAGAGGAATTCTTTGAAAATCAGAAGAGAAAATCTAGGAATAAACCTTGTGGTGGTTGGTATGAAGAGGAATGAAAATTAGCTAAAAAAAAAGGTTGTGTTGTATGAAGGGACACACTAGATAAACTCGTACCAAAAAATGTAGCAAGAAAAAAAAAACTTTTATTTAAAAAAATAAAATATAATTGACACCATAGGCCATACAAAAAAAATATATATATTGAAACAAATACATTCACAAGCCTCTCATTTGGGTGAGATAAATGAGGAAGATATTGCACATATAAGTGAAATTAATGAAAAAAAGGATTAAGAGAAATGATTCCAACGTGATCTTTTTTTTTAAGATATGAAAGAGAGGTTATTTGAAAAGAAGATAGATATGTGTGAATTAAGTATTGTTCCAATGGAAATG